>JAJEKV010000304.1:0-364938 GCA_021234155.1 Isoetes taiwanensis | reverse complement strand
GAGTACATTTTGAAGCCGAAGACATACATTCGCGATAGCTATCTACTATTTATACTTCGATCATGGTTGCGGCAGGGCCGCGGTGGTTTTGCCGATGGGAGACGAGCTTTAACGAGGGACTATCTTGTACTCCGGATGGACTATGACGCTGAGCACAATAATTTCCCCATGAGGTAGCTATCTAATGTGCAATCGCGGCGTCAGCCTGGGGTGACTCTCGATGCCTTACGCAAGAGTCATCAATAAATAACTTCTGCATAAAAAGAACATCAGATTCAGAAGAATGAAAAAATGAAACCAGATAAATACCTCTCTCTTGTCCCGGTCGACAATGGCTGAAGGTTTGTTATTTTGAAAGGGGGACTTCGATAGCTCGTTCTATGAACACAGGATCAGTGTTTGAAAAGGCTAGCAGCTTCAAATTTGACATCTTTCAGCGCTTCGCCACCACCGCCCCGGCTTATGGCGCATGACAATTTCAAATGCTTCCTGCGATTATTGAGGATCCATCATAAAGTCGATACCATCATTTTGTGCGGGACATCAGTCTGAAAGTGTAGTCCTCGGACCTACAATATGCGCCATATAAAACGGCCCAATATCGTCTTCTCTCCCGGCCACAATCGCCGGATATGGCAAATGACAACAAATATGGTTTCCACCTGAATGGGATATAGCCACGGTAGCCCCCAAGTGGGTAATTTTTTCGGAGACCTCCTCTTCCACGGCTTCGTTCTCTCATTTCTGAATCACGAGCTTCTCTTCCTCGGGAGTCCTTGACTCCTCTTTGGTGGCGAGGCGTTATTTGGCGTCATTGCGCTGAAGAAGCTGGCATCTTTGCTTGGCTTGGTACTGAAACCATGTATGTCGCGAACATGATATCTGGGGAAAGAGCTTTCCTTGCCCTGCGCGCGTTCGCGGGTAGTTTCTTCAGAACCTAATTTGGTCTTGTCGGTTTGGAAACATCTTAAGAAAGCTTGCATGCTTGGTGAAGGCAAACCCGATCCACGGGACATGGTTTCCGCGTCGGGACCCGACTCGACCATGAAGGTATGAAGGATCTGCTCGCGCGCCATCGGTGGCCTAGCGCCATAAATATCCTTTCGGGCAAAATTATTATATCACGGTGGTTGCATCCGCTGGCTCCTCACTCACTCCTCCGGGAACTGCCGAGGGATGCTTACGGCCAATCAGTTCTTTCTCACTATTTACAGCGAACACCACATACTACTGCTGACTCCGGCGCAGCATACGCTATTTGCCATTCGTGGAAGCGGCGCCTCGATTTATGACCCCTTAGAATGTGAGGGCCTTTGTGACCTGATTTGCAAGAGACACTAACTCGCGAAAGTGGCAGCGATCACAGAAAACCAACACTTTAACCAGGCTGTATATACGGACAAATTAGCACTTGGTAGCTGGATGCTGAAAACGAACCGATAATTCATTCTATTTACAATTTAAGCGCAGGTGGCCCGCGGTGTGAAATATATTTTTATACTATGCGCATTTGCGCGGTGGCTGCGGTCAAAAGCTCTTTCTCAATATCTTATTGGCGTAACGAATTTAAAGCGCGGTGAGCTGTAGTGCGAAAAGACTCACTCATTTTATGCTATGCACATTTTTGCCTTGATGGCTCGATGCGAAAATGGCCCTTCCATATTTTATGAGAGCCACAATTTAGCAAGTAAGGGCGGTGTGGCTACATCCCTGTCAGTCCCAACATGAACTGTAGTATTATGTTCAATGAAGCGAAATGCTTGCGAATTGGCTACCTGATAGATCTCAATATAACAATCACTATATTTATATTAGATAGATTAAATTATCACGATATGACTTTGGGTGGCATACATGACCCCGATTTATAGCATCATTCTTCTACAAAGCTTACCTTGACCATCTATCATGAAATGGAAGAAATTTAAGTCTGTTAAGCCTAAAACCTGGAATTTTAGTCTAACCTCGAAGTAGTTTGGGACCTCCAGATCACTTAGGGTGATCAAGCAATCCATGTACATATAGGCGAGAAAAGTCATTTTGAATGGTTCGTTCAAAATCACTACAGTCCTGGCGAAAAAAACTGTCAGTGGCGGCTGAGCCTGCGGTGCACAGGATCACGGTTGGTGAAACTACGGATGGTCAACAATCGAGGAGAAACTCTGGTGAAATTTGAAGCAGTTTGGATAAAGGAAGGTCGAAAAGCAGAGGTCAAAGAATAGGGTCAAAAAGTTGGCGGTCGCAAAAGCAGAGCCAAAATTGCGGGGATGGAGTTTGATAAGGAATTTTGAGTTGAAATGCCGAGGCAACTTCAAAATAGTCTCCTAGATCCAGAAGTCTTAAATAGCAAAAGATGTTTTAGTTTTTAGAGAATAACAACCCTCAGAAAAAAGAGACGAAAAACTACTTATGTACCGGAGTTATGAAGAAAAATCTTGTTATGGTTTCTTGGGATGTATAGGCTCCTAGGGATCGTTATGAGGATGAAGTAACGCCTTTGAATGGATATAACTTGAAGTAAATAATTTTGGCTTTGCTTTTGGTTTTTAACTTTAAGCGACATCACAATTTTACAAAGATAAATGAATAATGATGACGTATTTCCGATTAAAAGATGTATAGTATAGCAGATATCTGAGAAAGGATAATAGTATTAAAATTAAATAATGAAGTGGCGAGGCGGAATTATAAACTGATCGCGGAAACTTTCTAGGAAGCCTCAAACTTAAAGCAAATGAAATTTCTTGAGTTGCGGTTAAAGGCGTTTTGATGCCGATCAAGTCGCCCATGAGTAGAATCTTCAATTCCGAAAGGGAATAAGAACACAATTTGAACAGAAGAGAACAAGATAATGTCAAAATGCCTAATGCCAAGATCACGAGGTGTCTACTCTCCAGGGAGGCGGTTGATTTGATCTCATTCGGTAACAGAATTGTTCTTCCCCAAAAACTGGCTTCGGAAAGTGATTGGAAAGCCAAAATTTGAGCAATTTCACGGATCCCGCCACGAGAATCCCTAAAGGTCTCGAAAGAGTCGATAATTTAGTTTGAAATTGGCGATTCAATCAAATTTGGGGGCAACGAATTAACAGGGAATTTAAAGAACTCCCCTATTTTTTAGGGTTCATGAAAAATTTTGAATGCCATATATCCCATTGTAAAATGGTTACTGAGGCCCCCCGTGATATAAGGCATATCTTGACCAGCTAATAACCGTATGGTACTACTGAAGATACCCGGCATTTGTTCCCCCATTTCTTTGCCGCGTGGAAATGAGAATGAAAATGAGGGGGGTGGCGTGGAATGATGTAAATAAGATAGGGTAGATATTAAAGGCTAGAATGAAGTTTTTTTTTTTTTAGCACGATCCCCGAACCAAATTTGAAGGCCTTCCCCAGGGTTTTCAAATTTTAAAGACCAAATTAGCTCTTTTTTGCCAAAACTTTCAATCTAGAGATTTTTAGGTCAAACCCGAAACATTTGAATTTGGTCCCTTGGACCCATGGTCAATGAATACCTGCAACTTGAGGATGGTGCTGAAAATCATGTGGTGAAATGGGAAAAGGTGTAAATAGGCTATAAGAGGGTTTAGGAAGATGAAACGGTGGTGAAAATAGAGTTTTCTTGCCTTTTAAGGTTTTCAAAGGTCATTAGGGCAATTCTCAAATGAAGGTTCAAATAAAAAAACAGTGGAATGATATTGAAAAGGTCCCGAAAGTGGAAAAAAAGGTGAAAAGGTTTAAAGGTTCATAGATATAAAAAGGTGGATATAAGATGAGTGGAATGAAGAAAAGGATGGGTACCTGTAGCACTTGATTTCATCTCAATTTGTTTTTAATGCTCCAAATCATACACCTCATAGTGAAAATAAGTTTGCTCCAAAACCTAAGGGTCTTCCAAACCCATATGGTCTTCAAACTTCAAGGCTAAAATAAGAGCATTTCACTTCAAGATGGCATCCTCATGTGTGACTTCAAAACTACTAACTAACCAAGTAGCTTCATAGGTTGAATTTTGGTAAAATGTCTTGTGGCTCCTTTGATAAACTTGCTATAGCCTTTGCCTGGTCTTCAAATCAAAAGGAAAAAAATGTTAAACAAATGGAATGTGTCTAGAAAGGTTGCTTTACCTCAGGGAAAAGATTAGGCTATAAAAGGAGATCCCAAATGCCTTCCAAACTTGGTCAAATATCTTCCAAACTCTAATGGGGATCACAATAGTTTGGAACTTTTCCTTAGAGGAAATATAGATGAAACAAAAGTTTTGATATTAGATGCTGAGTCCATGTTGCCAAAAATGGGCAACATCTCCTCAAAGGAAAGAATAGAATTGGTCCCCACAAATGATGTAAACTTAGATCGGGATCTTGGGATCTCTTTGTGATGCAAAAAGTGACGAATGATGTAGAATAATGAAAGTGAGTGGTATGAGTATGAGATGGAACTTCAAGCTATGGTGGAAATGTGGTGCGGCATTGTAGGAATGATAATGAAAGGATAGAAGGCTGAAAATGGAATGAGGCAACTTATAGGCAGATGGAAATGGAGAAGAAAAATGAATGAACCTCAAGATGTGACAAAATCCCAAAGTTAGCATGATGCGAACAAGATATGAAAATTATATATGGATAGCACTCTAGAACTCAAAAGGAGGAAGCAAGGTCTTTAAGGAGGAATAAGCCGGTTTAAGAAGGCAGATGAAATGTTTTAACAAATGGCCCTCGGCATGACAACATAGAACTCCATTAGGAGGTAATAATCTCTTGTCCCCCTGGGACACATCCCCAGCCTAAAACGTAAACAAACACTATTAAACCTCAAAGGAAATATGCAAATCAAAAAGAAATTTTAAAGCCTCAACTTTTAAGCTATAAACTAACCTATTTTAAGCTAGAACTAATGTCTATATAGAAGTGAATAAGGCTTAGCGAGGGCATCTTTGGGGCCAATATCTTTTAAGGTGTTGAATATTAGGTTTGGCAACTCTAAACCCATACCAAGATCATCAGTAATCTATAAGATGAGCAAAATGTTCTCCTCTCTAAAAATCGATAAGGACCTCCTGGGTTTTCAAACTTGGAAAGCTTTCTCATCATGCTGACATTCACTTCAAAACTAATTCCATAGGGTGCAAACTTATCTTGTAGTTTGTGAGCACCTTGAAAGCTGCTGCACTCTTGGCCCAACTTCTTGACAGAGAGTTTGCATATTTTCTGCAACAAACCTTTCTTCATCCAATTTTATGAGAACTTCATACACTGTGTTTCCAAAAGCGAGAAAAACTCCAACTCAAGCTTGAGTGCCATCCTTAAAGAGGGCCATCCTAACTGACCGGAATGGCGTACCTCTACTCCATATACTAACCGAAAGGTGAGGCATTAGTAGTCACTTTAGAAGTAATTCTATGAGCCCAAAGAGCATCATATAATTTCAAAGTGCCAATCCCTTTGGTTTTGGCAAACTGTTTTGCAAATACTCTTTAAGCACTTTGTTAGTAGAACTCGGCCTACCATTTCCCTTGGAGGATAATGGGTCGAAGCTTTCATCTTGATCTTAAGGCTTGAAACAAGGAAATTGATAACCTCATTAATAAAAGTAGAGCCTCTATCGGTCAAAAATTTAAAAGGAAGGCCAAACCTAGAGCAAATATTTCGTACAAAATCTGCAAATGAGTATGGGCATTTGCTTTCCTTTTAAGGGTGTTGCCAGAGCACTTAGTGAATCGTGATCTCCACAACAACGTATTCATGCCGGGTCGAGGATGGAGGGATAGATTGGCCAACATAGCTCAATCCCCAAACTTGAAATGGACCCGGGGAGACAATTCTGTAGAAGAGAGGGATCAGATTCTTTTGCCAAAGATCCTGCATTGATGACAAGTCTTTATAACATCATAACAATCTTTAAATAAATGAGGCCAAAAGGCAACTGCACCTCAATATTTTCTTGGGGGTTGTGTTCGCTTGAAAATGACCACCACAAACACCTTTGTGATTTTTGACAGTACCGTAGGCGACTTCATCTTCATCCAACACATCTTTAAGAGTATACCATCCCTTATTTACCTTGCACAAAAATGTCACCAACCAAGGAGTAAGTCAAAACATTTTAACTTAAACTTGTAGCTTGGCTTTTGAAAATTCGCATCGGTATCTCTTGGATAATTGAAGGAACCTCCCATAGGTTGTTGCCAACCTTGGAGCTTGTATAGTTGACAAAGTCTCGCCATTTACAAGGTTAGTCATTTCTTCTTCTTGTACAACCTCCTCATGTTCAAAAGTAGGCAGCGGTGGCATAAATTTCTGATTGTTCAATACATGAATGACCTTTACCTTTAAATCATAAGATTGAAGCCTACAAACCCACTATGAAACTTTCAGTTTTTCTAATTTCTTACCATACAAAAAAAAGGCATGGGTTCTGTCAAAGATGTAGATAGTGGAAGGGATTTTGTAGAAGATGTCCTATATCTCTATCAAAAAGATGAGAGCAGCAAAGACTCCTTTTATCCTTAGCATACTTCTCTTGAGTTTGAGACCATTGTTTACGTTTGCAAAGCAATGGGGTGCCTATCCCGCAAAATGGCAACTCGGCCTTTTTTAGTAAAATGGTTATGCAGGCAAACTTTAAATGGTAATGAAAGGTCTGGAGTTTTTAAAAGCGTAGAATGGCAAATAGCCTCATGATCTGCAAAAAGCTTTTCACACTCATCAGTCCAAACAACAGGGCCTATATTTACTTTCTCTTTACTAACGGCCTACTTAGGGTTTAGAGATGGGACTACTAGGGTAGGAAATTAGGCACATACACCCTTTAAGAAAAGAGGTCATTCCCATAAATCCCCTTTGACTTCCTTAATTGTCTGGGTGTTTGAAGTTTTTTAAAGTTATGATCTTTCTTTTCAGTGCCAGAAGGCCTTTATAAAACCTCATGGCTAAGAGCTGGCCTTTGGATGCCAAAAATGCACTTCTTTGGGTTTAGATTTAACTCGAAAATGCACCTCAAGACACAATGTAAATATCCTTTGTTAGCCTGGAATATGATCACTTGTATCGATTTTTGGCATAAACATCAAGATAAACTTCAATTGCTTTCAGAGCTCATGTTTTCAAAAGCTCAAATGTAGCGGCATTCATTAAGCCAAAGGCATCCTTTTCATTGCATAAGTTCCCCGTGGAGTAATGAAGGATGTCTTTGGCTGATCCTCCTTTTTGATCTAATACGATTAAAACCGGAGAAACCATCCAAAATGAGTACATAGACTTACCCGACCAGCGATAAAAGGATTTCTTCCCAAAAAAGGCAAAGGGGTAACAATCTTTAACGAGATTTATTTAGATCTCATAATCCACACATATTCTTAGAAACCGGTCTTTTTTAGAAACTGAACAATACAAGAAACCCAAGAAGGGGTTCAATAATGTCAACTATCAAACCTTTACATTTTTTTGAATAATTCACCTTGATAAGATCTAAGAGTGAGGAATTAATTCTTCTCGATCTCACATGACAGTTTAGTATCTTCACCGAACTTTAGTCTCAAACTCACAAATGCTCTATCCACCTTTTTAGTGCAATATTCCCATGCAAAACATCCACCCCAATCTTCAAAGTACTTAATCATTTTACCTTTGCAATCCTCATCATATAGATCTCCCATTTGCAAAAGTCCTGGACATACCTCACTATGAACCCCAAGTTCTTTGTTGTGATTCTCTCTTGTGCTAGGTTGATGGTCAAGATAGGATGAAATGGAGAGGTTTCATCTTCATCTAGGACATTTCCTCCAATAGCTCCCTCAGAGATGCTCTAAGAGTGTTTTCCTGCACAAAGAATCACCTCAAAGTTTTTTGGACAACGGAATATGATAAATCTCCCAATGATCAAAAAGTTAGCAATTCTCGAGCTTGTGTGTTGAGATCCTCCCTCTTGATGTTTTGTTTGGTATTCTCCCATAAAAATCTTTCAAAGAAGCAGAGTCTCCATAGATAACAATATAGAAATATTCATGAACCTTTGCTTCTGTGGGCACCGCAATGAGGGCCTATACTACCTTGCATTAGAAGAAATATTAGGATGAATTCTCCTATCTTAGTCATCAGCTTAAGATGCATCGCCTAATAGCAGCAAGAAGCAATCCCCAAAATTTTAGACATACCTCATCAAACCAAAGGTAGGCTTTTCTTTGGATGAGGGAACTCTACACAGAGCAAAGTTGATAACTTCACTCATATCAACATCTAGACCTAAACCGTGAAACTCCTAGCTCCCTCTTCCTCAATATATCATCCACATCTATAAACCTAATATTAGCAGAGGGGTCAGTTTGTTTACCAATTTAATGGAAGTTGCTCCATTTGAAATGGTGCAAATACCTTAGAACCATATAGGCCTAGCATCTAACTTGTTTTCATCCACCTTCTTCCCAATAATAAATCATAGATGTTAGCATGGTTAACATTCTCAAAATCACACCACAAATGTAGCTAAAACAATGATTCCTCCTCAGATATTAGTGACACATTCCTCACCACTCCTTTTTTGGCACTACCTTAGTATTGGAAAAGGATTTAGAACAATAGAAGTATTATCTTCCTTATTGAGATTCCCGGTGTTTCATAACATGATAAGGCATGACATTTAGAGAAGAACCTCCATCCGGCAAGACCATCTAAATGGGAAGTACCTATAGTAAAGCCCTGTAGTAAAAAGCACTGATCTTTCAAGCTTTCGAGGTAAGGCTATATAGAAATTGTTTGCGCAAGTCTCGTGCAGCAATTTCTTTTAACATTTGGGTATTCTTGATAAACGTTTCCCTGATGGTGCAATCCTCAATAGAGTTAGTAAGTCAGTAACTTTGGAGTTTTCATAAGCAATTCAAATTCATCAAGCTTTCAGAATCTTCTGTTTATACCTTTGAGCGGGGGAGGCTATATTCTCAGGGATTTGGCTGAAATGGGGAGTCGAATTGGAATGCAATCCTTCGAGTATTACCGAATGAAGCCCTGCACGCGGTTTGCACAACCATAACATCTTGTTCTTCTTGTTCTTCTGCACAAGTCTCAATAAAACTAACATTTGACACCTCGCTTACCCTTTTTCTTGCTTTGAAGGTAATTCTTGACATTCTTAGCAGAACTTCTCCTCATGACTATCTCTTTACAAAGAACAAACGAGGCATTCTCTACCAAATGGCCTTTTGTGGCATTTAGGACAAGATCTTGCAAAGCAATTTTCCAGCCCTATGATAGGGGTTTACCACCGCTTTATGCATTCGGTATAGTAGAGCTAGAAGAAAGAGCATTATTACTATTTTTGAACTCCATGAGTTGTTTGGTAACTAAAAAGAGCCGGATAATCTTTGTTTATCCAGATTTCATTTCTGAAACTTCCATGCTCCCATAATATTCTTCAAAAGTCTTCAAGAAATGTTATATTCATGGAAGAATCATAACAAGGGGAGAAACAGTGCAAGAAGCTCAAAATGATAAGGAGCTTGTGGAGAATAGGCAAAGTGAAACATTTGCAACATTTGTTGTGGATCTGGTAGCCACTTTCATGCTTACCTACCAAATCTGGTTGACCTGTTACCTCGGGTGGATTCCCAGGCCAGGAGCTGTTGTTCAATGGCTTTCTTGGTGCCATGGGAGTTCAACTTCCGGTGAAAATCCAAGTGGGACCTCCAAAATGTTAGCCTAAAACACTGAATTTTAGTCTAACCTCAAGGAAGCTCAAAACAAAATTTAGGACCTCCAAGATCAATTTAAGGTGATCAAATCCTTAACATATGAAGCGAGAAAAGTCATTTTCACGGCCGGTTCTTTCAAAATCACTACGATCCCTAAACCTAAAAAAAGCTGTCGAGCAAAAGCCATTATAGAGACACCTTTTGAGATTTTTTGGAATAAAGTTGGTGGCAGATGCGGTCAACAATCAGAAGAAACTCCTGGTGAAAATTTTGGCTTGATTTGGATAAAGGAAGGTCAAAGAAAACAGGTCAAAGTCGTCAAAAAGTTGGCGGTGCCAAAACAGAAAGCAAAATGCGGATGGAGTTTGATGAGGAATTTTGAGTTGAAATGCGATGCGAGGCAACTTAAAAAAAAATAGTCTCTAGATCACGTGCATAAGTCTTAAATAGCAAAAAAAAGATTTTTAGTTTTTACCTCAGAATAGCCACAAGCCTCAAGAAAAAGGGGCAACCATATGCCCGGTTATGAAGAAAATCTTGTTATAGGTTTTCTTGGGATGTATAGGCTCCTAGGATCGCGAGTGAGGATGAAATATAACTATTTGAATGGATTTTTAGGCGAGAATTTGAGCAATTTCTAACAGATCGAAGTGCCACAGAGGATCCCCAAGGTCTCGGGGAAAAAGAGTGGGGATAATTTGGGGTGAAAATTCATGGATTCAATCAAATTTAGGCACGCACTGGGATTTAGCGGTGCTCCCCTATTTTTTAGGGTTCATCGAAAAAATTCTTGAATGCCATATCCCACAAAGCTAAAAATGGTTACCTGGAGGCTCTCAGATATAAGGCATAATGTTGACCCAAATAACAATCAGTGAATTACTTACGCAGAGGGGACACCGGGCCCCCATAGTGTGCTTTTCGCCTAATACCCGTGGAAATGAGAATGAAAATGGAGTGGCGTGGAATGATGTAGAAATAGATAGGTAGATAGGCTAGAATAGGTTTTTATTTTTATGTGCATCGATCCCAAGAATCCCCATTTGAAGGCCTTCAGGGGTTTTTTCAAATTTTAAAAGGGCAAATTAGCTCTTTTTGCCAAGCTTTCCATCTAGAGAGATTTTAGGTCAAACCTAAACATTTGAATTTTGGTCCCTTTTGAATACCAATGAACTTGGGATGGTGGCATCATGGGAAAAGAATGGGAAAAGGTGTAAAATAGGCTATAAGAGGTTTAGGAAGATGAAATGGGTGAAAATAGGTTTTTCTTGCCTTTGAAGGTTTTCAAAGGTCATTAGGGGGGCAATTCTCAAATGAAGGTAGGACCAATAAAAATGGGTAGTGGAATGATGAGAAAAGGTCTCGAAGTGGAAAAAATGGTGAAAGAAAGGGTTTTAAAAGGTTCATAGGATATAAAAGGAACGGATATAAGATGAGTGGAATGAAGAAAGATGGGTACCTCGTAAGCACTTGGATTTCATCTCAAATTGTTTTTCTAATGCTCTGGAAATCATAATTCTCATAGTGAAAATAAGTTTGCTCAAAAACCAAGGGTCTTCAAACTTCCTATAAAGTCTTCCAAAACTTCAAGGCTAAAATAGAGCACATTTCACTTCCAAGATGGCATCCTCGTGTGACTTCAAAACTACCAATGCAACTCAAGTATTAAGCTTCATAAAAAGGTTGAATTTTGGTAAAATGCCTTGTGGCTCCTTGATAAACTTGCTATAGCCTTGCCCGTCTTCAAATCAAGGAAAAAATGTTAAAACAAATGAGAATGTGTCTAGAAAGGTGCTTTTTACCAAGGAGAAAACATTAGGCTATAAAAAGGAGATCCTAAATGCCTTTCCAACTTGGTCAACAAATCTTCCAAACTTCTAATGGGATCACAATAGTTCGGAACTTTTCCTTGAGAAATAGATGAAACAAAAGTTTGAATGCTAGTCCATGTTGCCAAAAATGGGCAACAAAGTCTCCGCCTCAAACTCTAATTGTGAACATCAAAATGACCACTGGCTCTCCCAGCTCTCGGGACTTTTTGAACAACCGATTATCCTTATGAATGTTCAAGTCTATGGCACGGAATGAGTGCTATCATTATTCTTGTTCCTAAGCGGGGAATCCATAATGCATTTTCCTTCACGGACATTTTAGCCATCTCCTATGCCAAAAGTGACATACGAGTTTGCTTCCTAATGCAATATTCGGAATCAGCAGGTGTCTCGACATCCCGCATTCGCTATACATTCGGCTCCATCGCGGAAATTCGAGCACTCCCAACCTTCAAAGAAATACACTATCTAAAAAACTATCCAATCTAATCGCTGAACTGTAAACATCTTCAAGGCCTTCTTTACATTATTACGGCTCTGAATATGGCAAATTTTGAAACGGTCAATTCCTAAATTTATCTTCACATGCCCGCGACTCCCTTCAAATGTCATCGGGAACATTTCTGCGCGACAACTTACCCCGTTATAATAAGATAGAAGCTGACATCCGAGGCTACCGCGATAAATCGATTGTGTCAGGCAATGAAGCCTCGGTTAGCTTGATAACCGTGGGAGAGTATTCATACCTCGTAACCATATACCCTTTTCCGAGTCAGCATTGTGCTACCTTGGTGTAAATGACCCAATTCTTGGTGGCGAAAGCATTGGGCTACAGCGCATCGGTGTGAGAGGCGATTTTATACCCATCAGACCACTGCACGGCACGAGAGAAAATTAGGAATGGCTGGATAAATTGGCGAACTAAATTTGAGACCATGGTTGCCATGGTACATACTTTCACAATTTGCTTCTATGCTTGGTGGGAAAGTTAGTGGCTTGCTTATTTTCTTTTGCCATATGCATTTGGAGTGTATACGCTTTTACTTGTACAAATATCTCTTTGCGTCGAAATCGTGCTGCCGAAGCCTTCAATGATGTGAAACATCACGAAACTATGCGCATCTTTTTGACTGCCTATCTGCCCTCGCAGACAGGTTGGAGTGTAACAGCTCCTACGACACCACTTAAAGCTTTCAACCAATTTCCTCCGACCGATAGAGCTATAGCCATCTAGTCACAGAATTCAAATCGTAATGTGATGAACGAATACTAGGAAAGGCTACGCCGATTTTACCTTGATGGGAAGTTTTTCTGGGGTCTAAACTCCCTTTGGCGTAATCGCATCTTCACAAGAAACTCTCAAGGGTGGGAAAACACTGGGAATTGAGGGCGGAGCTAACGGTCATAATTACGCAGTAATCTCGGTTCGCCATTTCTGGATTTTGATATTACCGGTTACGCTGACACTGGAAAGTCGGTAAAACAAGGCTCTCAGTAAAACCTCGGTATAAAACTCTGCTTCCCATTGCCGGCGAGCTTTTTCGGTCGAAGGCGGTCCTTATTTGACCTCAAAAAACTCTAATGACAAAACAAAACAAACAAGCGGTGCTTTGCAAGGGGTTGCCCTCCTCGTTAGAAGTGTGTTTTCATGTTTCTATTTAGTTGTTTTTCCTGCCCTTTTTGTGTGAACATAGGTGTCTTTTTCTTAGATTAGGACTTTGGTAACAAAGTCTGTCAATTCAATTTAACCTAGGAGAGAGAATAATAATACTTCAGGTAATTTACATACATGATATTGTGTAAATCTAATAGCTCTATGATTTTGAGATACTTGAGATATAGAAGCGAGGCACAATGAACAAAGTGTTGCACTATGATTTAAGATACGTAAAAAATAAGGTTACGACAAATTTAGGCATTGATGTTGTTATTAGTTTTTATGCGTAGCATTCTTGCATTTGACCTCACATTCTTGAATTTTACCCCACAATGACACCCTATTGGCTATTTGGTTGTACTTGCTTTTATATTAACCCACACAAAAGTGCACAAGCAAAATTGTGGGATACACATGAAAAGCACTAAATGCAAGTCATGCAATTGTTAACACAACAAACAATCAATACTTCCAACACAAATACTATACATTGTATCATTTATGCAAGGGATAATATTCCTTGATGATAAAATTTATCCCCATCATTATGTTACATGACATGTGAAATGAACAACATACTAGAGATGTTTAAGAAATAAAAATTGAATAAACATGTGTTTCTCTTTTATGCCCTTTCTTCATGACAAAAACAAAGGTGCACATAACCTCAGAGGGAGACCAAACAAAGGAGACCAAACAAAATTGTTTCTCACATCGGGGCTGAGATACAACGACCGGATTCAAATAAAGACCCTCAAGCGTTTTTCCCACTGTGATTTGCGTTAACATGGGCGGAGGTTAGATGGGATTATCCAATCTGGCGCTTTCGGTATATTTCCGCTTCTCGACATCACGGGTAAAGCGCCAAACTAGGGGCCAGTCAATACAGCCCACCATGGTAGAACACAAATTGGGCAGCCTTGTTCGAAGGTTTCTATTATCCAACACAAAGATTCTTAGTGTCCCCTGCTCCCCATCTCACGCATAAATCCTTTTTCTTTTCTCACTCTTTTCCTTCTCTACTCTCCGGATATATATATTGCCGCGTGTGACAGAGTAATGTACTTTCCCTATATCCCTTCATCGCGAGCATCCTAAACATATCCTCAAAACAAAATGGTCATTTGTTTTTTAGCCCTTGCATACTAAGATAACACTGCAGTTTAGGGGGCTAATTAAATTCCCTGATAGCATCATTCAATGCCTTAGGATTCTTGTAACGCTCTAAGGCGGCGGAGGTGATCGGCGAGGATCTCCTCTCCAAGGCAAATACGCCCGAATACACCTCTCTAACGCAGAGCGAAGACATGACATCAAAAAAAGCTTGGGCATGTCCCGCGGCCAAGGCGAAGTGACGAGGTGCTTTAAAGCATCCCGTGCCGTGTTGGATCTGGAATGGCACCCGAGAGGGCATGGCGAATTGTGGGGTCACGGGTCCGCGGACTCGCATTCAATAGGCATCTGGCGGCGGCGATCCGCCACCTTTGGGCTTTTCGGCAGCCACTCATAGAAGACATGATGAATGTGATGATGAAAGGCGGGCCAGAACAAGGATGAAAAAAAGGATTTCGCCAAGATTTAACCTACGGTATGGTATTAATGGTATTGCTCCACAAGGGCCCCCAAAAATTGAATTAGTATGATCTTTTTCTAATGATTTCGTAGTAAAAACCAACTCCTAAAATCAATACCGGTATGTGGGCCAAAAAGTTTACAAATCATGTCTAGTTATACCATATAGTTCATCAATGCAGTTTAGTAACATGACATACGAATAGTGTTTCTTCACATGGTATTGAAAGATGATAATTTATAGCTAGTTTTTACGAAAACTTGAATATATGATATGTGCTACTGCTTAATTTATCATGTTTATCGGAATGATATTTGATTACATCTATTATCCTTGGTTTATTGACATTGTAATTTTACGTGCATATTTAGTATGATATTTTACAGCGATTAATCATCTTTGTTATTTTAGTGTATAATTATTATGGTATTTTATAGTGACTAATTATCAATAAAACTATGCTTGGTTTAGATATACCAGTATGATTTTTCTTCCACGATAATGTCAAAAACTAGTGTGCTTTTTTTTCATGATATCAACCTTACTGTGCTTCATGTGGCAAGTTTGGTAATACAATAAGAGACCATAGTATTCAACCTTCATGTATTAACGTAATAAAATTTGAGGGTTCATGATTTTTTTTACATGATTCTAAATTGTGATGTCTCCTAATTAATTAGTATTATTTCAGCATATGGTTTATCCAAATTTGCTTATCGGTATTTTCGGTATTTTGATTACAAAAGCAAAGACTACAGAAGACCAAGATGCTCAATTTTTTTTTCCATTGAATTTTGATATAAAAGTACAATAATATCAGGCATACACCTCTTTCCATAATCTGGAAATGGTATACTTGAGTTGTCAGTTTTTTATGGATGAACATTATGTATAGATTTATTCCACAACAATAGCTTCCTGCTTGGAGTAAACACATTATCATTCTCCTTCATCGGCTCTGTCACATGGCAGCTAGAATGAGCACCTAAAATATAAGGCTTGAATAAAACATCGTTTGGACAATTATTCCCCATCATGCATTACGCTGTGCATATATCCTTCTAATAAGTTTTTAGAGGAGTGGAACATATCTCGATGAGCAGCAATTAAGATACCATAAAGGAAAATGTCGTCCGAATTGAGATAAACATTTAAGCATGAATACACGCAAAATTAGAGATATTTCCCCGACCATTTCTCTTGCAAATCACGAGTGCAATATTGCTAATTTCATTGATAAATTCTTCAATTGTCTTTAGCTAGTAGTGAGGTCCTTAAACTGCTCTAATGTTCCCGAGAATCTCTTGAATAATAACTTGTCAAGCTTAAGGGTTACAAGCAACTTTTAAAGCTTAAGCGGTTGCATATCATTTACGGAAAGTAGATCTTTGGCATATTTAGTCCTAAGCTTTGATGGATCTTGGAAATGAAGAAGCACATGAATTCACAAACATGCCCAGTTGCCATCTTGGCCAAATTAAGAGGACCAGTCCTTTCTATAGAACAATGCCGATCGCACTTCGCCAATCGGCCACAAAACTTCTAGTCTGCGGCCAAAGCGGATCAAACACTAAAAGAATG
This sequence comes from Isoetes taiwanensis, assembly GCA_021234155.1. Lineage (NCBI taxonomy): Eukaryota > Viridiplantae > Streptophyta > Lycopodiopsida > Isoetales > Isoetaceae > Isoetes > Isoetes taiwanensis. Next base: position 348,609 of record JAJEKV010000304.1, on the reverse strand, counting down.
ATTTATTGGCATCCATTGCGGATCTCGGGTTTCTATGACACTATACATCAGCAAATCAAGGTTTGGACCATCTTAGGACATGTAGTACAAGAAACAAAATGAAAGAATAAAAGAAAAACAATAAAGCGTTATGTAGGTTCCATGCTTTCACCGCGATGAGTGATATTACTCGATTCCATGTCCTCATACGGTTGACATTTGCAAACCATATATCAGCTAGGTTACGCCTTTTGATCTTGAGCTGCTCCAGTGATTGGTAAGGTCGATGAGCGGTAGGGTTGGGGCTAGCGGATCACCGTTTTACTGCTACAAGTTGCACCTGGCGGTATACACATGCATAATATGCATGCATTCCAAGCCATGGTGCATAAAGTTGTTGGGAAGTTTCTTCTTTGTGGACACGGTATGCAATCTTTGTGGCATCTCTTCCAATAAGGGAGGTTGCTTGTGCTTTTCCATCCTAGCCATGTCTTCCATTATGTATTCTGTTGTATGACCTATGTTTTGATTTATGGAAAAAATCACGCAATAAAAGAAGGAAAATCTGTATTGTCAAAATATCAGCGTATTTTATTAAATGATCAAAATGCCCATGCGTGCATGTGTCCAAGAAACAAACAACTTGCATCTAGGCACTCTTTGAAGCCCGAACTTAAAGCTTTGAGCACGGCCGATCTAAGAAATGCTTTGGCTAGCTCATTTTATATTATATGAAGATTTAGGGGCTAGGGGCGTACTAAGCGTATTCGACAATCATGGTGCGGTTTCTCATGCTATAGATCATAAATGGCATCCGAAAAGTCATTGCGAACAGGTTCTATGCATTAGGCTACGGAGGATTTAGGTGATGTTTAGAATTACAATGCGGAACCAATTTGTTATATAACAAATGCAAAGTCCTTTCTTGCGACGCTGGCGGATCAAGTGAGAGCGTGGCCATAAAATGAACTAGAATAGCAAGTTTTAAAAGCAATGCAAACATCTTGTGAGATCCAAATGTCTGTTGTGAATCCAACTAAGGCACTGAGCGGGAAAGAACATGAATGATTGCAATGCCCATGATATTGCAACAAACTAATGAGATGATCGTAAATGACGTAATCAAGCGAGTTACAAAGAGTCATAAAAATCAAACTCACACGGTAGAATTGATATGGTTTATGTTCTCTGCCAAGTACTGCTGAAAGGCTATAAGCATTATTTACGGTTATACAATTTCCTTGCCCATCGAGCTTCTCCGGCTTCAACTAATTCTCATGATCCATGAATCAGGCTCAAGTTCACCGCTAATGCGCTGTTGAGAATGTATTCGGAAGGCGAAAAACAAAGGATTACGTTCTAGATTATATAATTTCATTTCTCCTTTCCTTTTGCCGAGTCATGAGGGTTTCACAAATAAGTAGACAAAATTGACAACAAAATAGACCAAACAATTAAGCATAGATATTGCTTACAACCATTTTAAGAACTCAAACCTAACATTCTTTATTGAGCCCACTTGGTAGAGCCATACAAAAGGGTGTTTTCTTCCATATCTTGAAAGCTTTGGGCCCTAAAAGCCAAAATAACAAGAGGGGTCCACACGTGCCTCCGAGTAGCATTAAAACATCCGCCAATTAACAACAAAAAGTAAGGAGAAGCAAAATCATCCTAGGTAGTAGCAAATCATCCTAAGTAGCAGCAAGTTTCAAAGTGGTCCGATCAAAAGTACTGAGATGTCCATCCTCCTTAGTAACCTCAGAATCTTTGTCTTAATCTTGGGCCATAGCAAATTGCTTGTACAAAATCCCGACTCCTTAGCTTTGGACTTTGCAAGAGGAAGAAATAAATTGTTGTTTTCGTTTGGAGTTCTTTGCGGTGAAATTTAAGATCTCGAAAAGGTGTAACCTCATCCAATCTCTCTTTCCCCAATGCAACTAAACACACACTTTTATGCATTGCGGATCCTAGTGAGGCAAAATCCTTTAAAAGCTTGGCCTTCGATAACACCACACAATACAAAATTCAAGAATAGTCATAAAAGCTAGCTCAAATTAACAACTAAAGTTAAAAGTACAAAGCATTTTACACCGCATCTTAGAGTCATGAATAATCTTGTAGGCTTGGATTACGTGAGAGGAGAGAGGCGATTGATTGGCCAACGTATGAACCATGCCCTCATGTCACTTCCCAAGTCTCCAAATGTGTCTACTCCAACACATGGTGGATATGGCAGCGCCACCTCACCACAATCCTCATCCACAACTTGCACATTTAAAGAGACATTGTTATCGCCAATCAATACACCATGGATAAGGCCTTCTGGATCGATGCGATGGATTTTCCCCACTCCACTGTGCTACTCTTATACCTTTTCTCCCTTTCAAAGAAATGACATGGGTGGGCATGAACTTCCTTAAGCTAGCATAGCTGCCAACTAGAAATGTTTTGTCCGCAAAACCTGCCCATAGAAACAATTTCGTTTTAATTTCTTAGCTAACAAGTACGATATTTTCCTAGCAAACAAAGCTGAAAATATATGAGATGAATGCCAAAGCAATCACATGTGCTATCAGCTGCAGAAGCATCATATGTAACACAAAATCAAGCAAATATGACACTGGTTCTAAAAAGCATGCAAACAAAGAAGAACTTGAAATGCACCGCAATTTGAGGATTCAAAACAAGGAAATAGAGTTATAAAGCGGATAACAAAGGCTCTTTATCGGGTTAAGCGAGAAAGGATAACTAGGGCAGTAAAGACCTACACGCAAGCTGACATGCCCGGCATTGCCACGGATCGAGAAATTGGCCGGAAGAAATCTTACATGCATTTGTATATGGAAGCTTACAGCGTCCTTCCAGAAGAGGGGAGGATGAGATAAAAGCGGAACCCTTGTAGTGTTGGAAAAACGTATCAACTATGGTGATACAAACTGCAAAACAGTGAGCCAATGCGGAAGCAAGAATGGAAGAACCACGATAGGAATAGAATAGGAACAATACGGATGTTCTCTTGTATTGCATGTAATCTATAAGTACATGGAATGAATGGCCTTTGGAAGGCCAGCGTTCGGAATTGAAGGCCAAAGGCCGAGAGATGTACATGATGTACTTCTAATGTACACTAATGTACATCAATATATCTAACGTCTGAAATGTACTCTAATGTACGACTTGAATTCTAACACTCCCCTTTCAAAATTTGGATAATGCTGAAACTCTTGCAATGGTATAACACCAAGTCTTGATCTAAAGCTGTACAAACTTTTGTTTGCCCGGTGGCTTAGTAAAGATATCTGCAACCATTGCACCGATTAGGCGAATAGATTAATGAAATGATTGCTTTCTCCACTAGATCCGGGACATAATGATAATGAATTGGAATGTGCTTTGTCAGGGGATGATGTCTGATGTCGCTCTTCCATTTTCATGCGACTTTGGTTGTCCACATAAGCGGGGAATAGGTTCTTTGCGAGAAATACCAACATCATTAAGCAAGTGGTCATACCAAATAAGATTTGCAACTCCGGTAGATAAACTTGCAGTATTACCCAAAACTTTCTGGTTTAGCTAAACTCGGGCTACAACTTTCTGTTTAGCTTCTTCGAACGATCCCTCTTTCTCCATAAAACATGCATGTGCTACTTTTTTTGGAATGAGAATCCCATTTATTGCCCCAACTTGCATCGATCTAAAAATGCATGAAGACTTGGGATCCGTTATCACAATAACGAAACCAAACTCTTTTGTTCCTTGCAAATAAACTAGAAGAACCGCGCTTTGCTAGCGCCAATTCTTTAACTCATCTATGGTTAAAGCTAAACAATGCAATCACTCTCTTACAAAACAAAGATCGAGGTCGTATTATGGTCATGAGATACATCAAACTCCCAACAAAATTTTTTTATATGGTTTCCAGATACTTTAGCACATTATCACAAAATGGGTTCATCTTCAAACAATTTTAGCCCAAATTTCCATTGGGTGTGGAAAGCAGGGCTTCATCGCCATGCGAAATTGCTCAAGCGAAATTCAGCATCTTCAGGTTGGCTGATATGAATTAACCTTCTTCCTATCACGATGTATCGCATACCCAGAAAGAGCTAGCTTGCTGATCCGTTATCACCCAAATCTTTCATCTTAAACTTGCTAGCTAGTTGAGATTTAAGTGCTTGAACATCAAAGAAGATTAGCCCATTGCAAGCATATCATCCACATATAGCACTAAAATCAAATACATACCTCCCATGCACTTGATATAGACATTAGAATCATTTGTAACAACACGAAATCCTTCATGTGTAAACGGTGCATCATCAAACTTCTTGTACCAAACCGAGATGCCTTTTAAGCCATAAATGGCCTTCCAGGAGTTTACATACCTTGTTTTCTGGCGAGTACTTTAAAACACGGAGGTTGCGATATAGATGTCTTCAAGAAGATCTCCATTTAAATGCCGTATCCACATCCATTTGATGAATTTCCCAATCCAATTTGGCTCCTAAAATCAAAACAAAACCATAAGCTATTCATTCTCACGGCCGGTGGAAATGTCTCATCATAATCAAGACCTTTGACTTGGCTGAAACCTCGAGCAACTAGCCTTGCCTTATACTTGTCAAGGCTGCCATCAGCCTTGTACTTTTTCATGAATAGCCATTTGCAATCCACGCTGTGGAAATGCCCAATGGGCAAATCGGCAAGTTCCATACCTGGTTTGCATCCATGGATCTTATACTCTACCTCATTTGCCCGTTTCCAATGTGAAGCTTGGGGGAAGCCCATGCTTCATCAATGCTTGGCTGGTTCACCTTACCTTTGCCAAGCAACACCATTCAACCAAGCGAAGTTCAGCATTTTCAAGAACTTTTCACGAGAAGGTGATGCTGCTACGTGGTGACAATGGTTGATCGGGAGGGGAGGGCATTCCAATGAGCCGAGGATCGGGAAGAACTTGATTATGAGGTGGATCATCATTGATGGGTTCTTGCACATCCAGCGGCAAAGGCACATCTTGCTGCTGGTCTAGCCTCAAATCTTGAAGCTCAGCGAGTGGAGGATCATCAAGAACAAGATATTTGACTTGAATGAAGTTTCCATCCGCAAGTGGATCAATACACATAGAATTTGACTCATCAAAAACTACTTACGAGCTGGTATATACCTTTCTCACTCTTGATCCCACAACAAGTGCTTTATGATTAGGTGCATAGCCAATGAAAGTGCATTTGGTGCTCACGGGCATCAAATTTTTCTCGCATAAATGCTTCGGGAACATGTACATAAGCGGTACATCCAAATGTCGCCAAATGAAAAACATCCGGTTTCTCTCGAGACCAAGCTTCTTACGGGGTCATCTCATTATCAATGCAAGCTGTGGTCAATCTGTTTTGCACATGAGCTAGCTGCCGGCAATTGCATCAGCCCAAAAATACTTTGGCAAATGACTTTTGGCAAGCATACTTCTTCTTTGCATTGCACAAAGTCACGATTCTTCCTCTCATTAACCGTTTTGTTGAGGAATAGCCCTCGTTATTACATTGGCGGCTGAATCCCTGCTGATCACATGTATCATGGAAGAGATCACTAAGATACTCTCCACCACCATCGATGCGCCAATTGCTTGATCTTCCTCCTGTCGATTTTCTACACATGCTTTATACAATTTAAAAGCCTCAAAGAGCATCACTTTTCTTGGTTAGAAAATAGACAATTGTTTTCCATTGAAATCATCAATAAATGTGATGAAATATCTTTGCCTTACCAAAGGCCTTGAGATACCTCTGTTAGTCCACAAAGATCACAGTGGACAAGCTCCAACACTTGCTTAGCAGCTCTGCTGCCTACACTTGCAAATGATCTGCGAGGATGCTTACCAAGGATGCATTCGAGGTGCCCTTCATAGGTATCTTCATGCCATGAACCATGTTCTTCCATTTGCATTATTTTTAAAGCTTGAACATTAAGCGTGGCCAGGTACCTTTTGTGCCAAAGTAGCACTTTCTCCTTTTCTTTTCTTTGTCTGACTAAAGGCTGATTTGGATCGGATACCTCCGGCTAAATAAATTACCATGTCTTGAGCCCTTAGCCACTATATCCTCTTCAATCGGGTGCATTCTTCAAGAAAAGAACTTCCCTTATCATCAAAGAAAACTTGCGGACCGGCTTTGTCTGCGCACATGCAACTGGCCGACAAAAGGTTTTTCCATGATTACGGGACATGTACCTTTGTATTTTCACCATTCAATAGCGTGAAATGATATTGACCACTTCCTTGCACTTCAATTTCACTATGATCTCCCAATTGTACCGGACTTTGTCATTTTGATAACTTGAGAATAGATCCTTATCCTTCAACATCAACGATGTGCATCACGAGAATCCACTGTGTAGAACCTTCTTTCAGCGATGGTACATGCACTTGTTTCCCTGTGAAGCCTCCCCTTTAATTATGAGACCCGGTCTGTTGGATCACAAGCCTCTCCTTTGATGACTTGTGCCTCAACTAGGTGTGCTTTCTCGATTTGTTCTTTCCCTCTGGACAATGGGCCGCATAATGACCATATTCAAAGCAGTTTTGCATTGCCCTCTCTTGGCATAAACTTTCTTGGGATGTGCTCCTTTTGATCCCTCCACCTTCCCATCTGATTGCTTTTTGTAATGAGGCTTCTTATCTTGCCTTCCTTGTGCAAGCATGGCTTGTGATAGTTTGGAATCCTCCATTTTGTCTTTCAAAGCGCATCTCTTTCTGCAAAAGCTTAGAGCGGCATCATCCATGAAAAGACTACTTTGGTACGTCAAGAAATCAACAAAGTTTTCCCATGAATTGGGAAGAAAAGCATATAGGAGCTTTTGTTGCCCTTGGGGCGCATACTTGGAATCTGCTGCTGCCAACATATCAAACATCTCCTTTATTTGATTTATGTGTGTGTATTCGGATCAGCTCCTTCCACATACTTGCAATTCCTAATGCGTATACTGGATGCATAACTTCACCTACATTTTGGTGCCATACTTATCTTCAAGCCAAATCCAAAGAGAATAGCTGCCACGATCCCACATCTACTTGCATGACTATGGCTGCGGAAAGACACATACATATGCAAGCCATTGCTCTATTATCCACGTATTTGCCAATCCTTTTGAAGCTTGATTTGAGCATTTTTCAGCATTCTCTGGTTTAGTTTCAGACCCATCCACTATATCCCGGACATCCTCTGCCATTAGATATAACTTCATGGATTTCTTCCCATTGTGAAACCCTTTGCCATCAAACATAGGTGGCTTTAGAATTGCTGATCTGAGATCTGGTCTCCATGACCTTCTCACCGCTCAAATAAGTATTCTTCGAATTGTTCTCCCAAGTTCCTCTATTGCCGAACTTCCCTTTACATGCCAATAGGCTCACGATACCATGTTGGAAAAGCGTATCAGCTATGGATGATACAAACACGCATCCGCAGTGAGCCAATGCGGAAGCAAGAATGGAAGAACCACGATAGGAATAGAATAGGAACAATCGGATGTTCTCGTATTGCATGTAATCTATAAGTACATGGAATGAATGGCATGAAAAGGCCAGCGGTCGGAAAGCGAAGGCCTAAGGCGCGAGATGTACATGATGTACTTCTAATGTACACTAATGTACATCAATATATCTAACGTACAGAAATGTACTCTAATGTACAGCTTGAATTCTAACATGTAGTGCCATCGCCACTCCACTGTTACCCTGCACCTACATGCCCAGGTGGCAAAAGTATATTTTCTTTTTGGAGCTAACGTGGCACGTTGACGTGTCTTGTAAAACACTGGGTTTATGGGGTTTATGACCATGTCAGATTCTGTTTTTAAATGGTTGGCCATCGTTGCAGCTGAGATCTAATTTCCTCGGTAGCTCATTCGGGTATATTAAAATAAAAAGCTGGATCATGTTTTTCTTGCAATTTAAAATTGACTTCACAGTAATTAGGTTTAGAGAGTTAACAAAAACTAGTAGGTTTGCCAATTTTTTTACGTCTCAGTTTCTTGTAGTACAATATTAAGATATGAATTTTGAATGTTGGTGTTACGGTGTTAACTTTGAAATATGAGGCTCTATGTTAAGAAATGTGTTTAAGGCATAGGGTATTATATAAAGCATAACTAATGATTTATCACCTTATCAAAACTTATAATTTTAGAAGCGAGATAGGACCACCTAAATTGCCTAAGATTAACTATCTCGGTCTAGAAATAAGACACGACCATTTTGAACTCACATGGGTTGGTAACGTTCTATGTATACGTAGAGATGGAGTTACAGAGAAACTCAAATAGAGAGAGAATATTAAAATTGTGCCTTTGCAATTTCTTGCTCTATTTTGGCGTTTAGACTTTGAAGCGGCCTTGTTCATCTGTTATTAAAATATGTGACCAATGTGAATGCTTACGTCTAAAGCACAAGACCTGATGCACAACAAGACCATCATAACTCAAAAGGTTTGCATTTTATTTAGAGGAGCATTCTCCAAAAACACACTAGACACAAGTTCTATGTAGACATCCGTGCCAAAAATTATGGATAAGGTTACTTCTATAACCTCGCCCCTATTCATAAGGATGTCATATTCGTTAGATAGAATTTACATGCTCACATGTTTATTGGTTTAGAGCTTACGTTATCATAAATGTAACCACTAGTTGCATGCTATGTTTATTAGACTAGTAGGCAGGGACAAGCATGTTGAGCGAAAGGTCCACTAGTAATTGCCCATGGCGAGTCGAGTTTGGCTCTGTTGGTCATACCTATTGGTCTAAGAGTAAACTGGATGCTTTGAACTCATATACGAAGTCGAAACTGCATTTCAAGCTTATCGGAACAGCCAAACTGGGGTGAAACTTCATTTCCCCGTCGCGTGCCTACGTCGGAAAGGGGAAAATTTGGGGCTTGTCACATCGGTGCGGGGGATGGCCATTTTTTCTTTTCGAATACGTTTCTTAGGACATGAGCTACCATTTGAACGGTGGGATTAGCAGATGGAGCATCTTTGGTACCCGGATACTTAAACCCTATAAAATCTGTAGGGTTTGCGTTTTGGCAGCCCTCCCTGCCTTTGAAGTGGCCGAGAGCTTGTGTGCAGGGTTTCCTCGAGGGTTCGAAGGAAGGGAGAACAATAAAACCCCTCTCAGGCACCAGTTACAAACTTGCATGCTATGTTTATTAGACTAGTAGGCAGGGACGAGCATGTTGAGCGAAAGGTCCACTAGTATAATTGCCCATGGCGAGTCGAGTTTGGCTCTGTTGATCGTATTGATGGGTCTAAGAGTAAACTAGATGCTTTGAACTCATATACGAAGTCAAAACTGCATTTCAAGCTTATCGGAACAGCCGAACTGGGGTGACACCATTTCCCCGTCGCGCGCCTACGTCGGAAAGGGGAAAATTTGGGGCTTGTCACATCGGTGCGGGGGATGGCCATTTTTTCTTTCCGAATACGTTTCTTAGGACATGAGCTACCATTTGAACGGTGGGATTAGCAGATGGAGCATCTTTAGTACCCGGATACTTAAACCCTACAAAATCTGTAAGGTTTGCATTTTGGCAGCCCTCCTTGCCTTTGAAGTGGCTGAGAGCTTGCATGCAGGGTTTCCTCGAGGGTTCAAAGAAAGGGAGAACAATAAAACCCCTCTCAAGAACCAGTTCCAAACTTGCATGCTATGTTTATTAGACTAGTAGGCAGGCACGAGCATGTTGAGCGAAAGGTCCACTAGGCGAGTCGAGTTTGGCTATGTTGATCCTACTGATGGGTCTAAGAGTAAACTGGATGCTTTAAACTCATATACGAAGTCAAAATTGCATTTCAAGCTTATCGGAACAGCCGAACTGGGGTGACACTTCATTTCCCCATCCCGCGCCTACGTCGGACAGGGGAAAATTTGGGGCTTGTCACATCCGTGCAAAGGATGGCCATTTTTTCTTTTGGAATACGTTCCTTAGGACATGAACTACCATTTGAACGGTGGGATTAGCAGATGGAGCATCTTTGGTACCCGGATACTTAAACCCTAGAAAATCTGTAGGGTTTGCGTTTTGGCAGCCCTCCCTGCCTTTGAAGTGGCTGAGAGCTTGCGTGCAGGGTTTCCTCGAGGGTTCAAAGGAAGGGAGAACAATAAAACCCCTCCCAGGCACCAGTTCCAAACTTGCATGCTATGTTTATTAGACTAGTAGGCAGGGACGAGCATGTTGAGCGAAAGGTCCACTAGTAATTGCCCATGGCGAGTCGAGTTTGGCTCTGTTGGTCCTACTGATGGGTCTAAGAGTAAACTGGATGCTTTGAACTCATATACGAAGTCAAAACTGCATTTCAAGCTTATTGGAACAGCCGAACTGGGGTGACACTTCATTTCCCCGTCACGCGCCTACGTCGGAAAGGGGAAAATTTGGGGCTTGTTGAACGGTGGGATTAGCAGATGGAGCATCTTTGGTACCCGGATACTTAAACCCTACAAAATCTGTAGGGTTTGTGTTTTGGCAGCCCTCCCTGCCTTTGAAGTGGCTGAGAGCTTGCGTGCAGGGTTTCCTCGAGGGTTCGAAGGAAGGAGAACAATAAAACCCCTTCCAGGCACCAGTTCCAAACTTGCATGCTATGTTTATTAGACTAGTAGGCAGGGACGAGCATGTTGAGCGAAAGGTCCACTAGTAATTGCCCATGGCGAGTTTGTTTGGCTCTGTTGGTCGTACTAATGGGTATAAGAGTAAACTGGATGCTTTGAACTCATATACGAAGTTAAAACTGCATTTCAAGCTTATCGGAACAGCCGAACTGGGGTGACACTTCATTTCCCGTCGTGCGCCTATGTCGGAAAGGGGAAAATTTGGGGCTTGTCACATTCGTGCAGGGGATGGCCATTTTTTATTTTCGAAGATGTTTCTTAGGACATGAGCTACCATTTGAACAGTGGGATTAGCAGATGGAGCATCTTTGGTACTCGGATACTTAAACCCTACAAAATCTGTAGGGTTTGTGTTTTGGCAGCCCTCCCTGCCTTTGAAGTAGCTGAGAGCTTGCGTGCAGGTTTCCTCAAAGGTTCGAAGGAAGGGAGAACAATGAAACCTCTCTCAGGCACCAGTTCCAAACTTGCATGCTATGTTTATTAGACTAGTAGGCAGGGACAAGCATGTTGAGCAAAAGGTCCACTAGTAATTGCCCATGGCAAGTCAAGTTTGGCTCCGTTGGTCCTACTGATGGGTCTAAGAGTAAACTGGATGCTTTGAACTCATATATACGAAGTCAAAACTGCATTTTGGCAGCCCTCACTAGAGTTTTGCATTAGGACACTAGATATCCCTGTCACAAGCCAGTTATGACCTGAACTTTCACTAGAAGATACATTGTTGGTAGCAAAAGGGTTATTATCTACACCATACCTCTAGAGCTCCTCATCACTCCAAATATGCAAGGGAACCTACTTAAAATAATCCAAAATCCTCTTTCATACAAAATGTGCACTCTATAGATACTAAATACTATACCACAAACAATGCATTGGCAACTATAAGTACAAATATACACTTGGCCCAACATAAAACTATGCTACATATAATGGTAGAAAACATAGACCACACCATGCAACCAGTAGACAACTCGATGTACATAACATAAGTTTTACGAATAAGGATCATGCTCTAAAAGGAGTGCAAAAATAGATATAATCGTTGGAATTACTAATTAATATAAGAAATTATGCTCAAAGTCCGTAGTGATTTTAAGGATTGAAACAACTATATAAAAAAACAACATCATAAACCAACATAATAGCCTGCTAACATGCATAGTAAATAAGCATGTGCCAAAAACATATAACACACTTCCAAAATTAAACATGGTTCTTGAACTAATATGGGAGGATTGAAACTAGGTTAAAACCATGTATCTGATCATGCTAACCAGTATGTAAAATCATTGTAGATTATAATATTGACAATGTAGGCTCAAAAATCACCTCTTAAACTAGCAATAATTTTACGAAACTAGTGTAAGACATAGAATTAGCATAAAAACTATGATCAAACTAGTAGTGATATTACAAAACCATAAAAGTCATCTAGTTTTCATTGACATTACGAGTTGCATATATTAAAACCCACCATTATACTGGTTTCCATCATGATTATGAATGCGAGTTACTTTTTGGGGGCCTTGTGCCACCCTAGGCATATAGAACCTCATATACACGAGAGCGGCTTCCCGAAATTGACCAAGCTTTGTCTTGGCGACACCTCATGTTGGGATCAACCCGGATAGACACCTGATACAACACATAGTCTCCCCGAAAATAGCATCCTCCTCCGTTCATGATACCTGCAGCCGCCTCCACACCCGACTGCCCACACCTTAGGAAATCTTATGTAAGAAAAATAACATTCTTGATCGAGCCCACATTATAGTGGTAGCAATAGCTACCATTATTAATCTAGTCCAATCTCTTGCTAATCTTGTGCATGGTGTGTTGCAGGTGGGGTTGGTGGTCCTCCGTGGAGAATGAAAGTTGGAATGTCACATAGAATGCAAAAACAGAATGAAATATCAGAATGTAAAGTAGATATTCACAATCCTTGGAAAAAATATAAGACACGTGGCAACAGAGATGGCAGCTTAGTGTCTGAATGCCAAGTGGCTTTTACGTTTTAAAAGTTGTCATGAGAAACTATTGTTCACGTAGCGGACGAGCCAGATTTATGGTTCTGAGATCTGTGCCACAAATTCTAGAGCTTCAGGTTCTGCAAACGTAGATTTTTGCAATGAACAGATCAAAAAAAGCAAAAGTAACGATTTCTAAATCACATCGATGCCATTGCCACTATAGAATTTACAGAAGAGTCGCCCCTGGCCTTCAAGACAAACCAAAAATAGGTTGCTGATGAAATCATGGTAAGCAGGGTAAAGGATCCGGCCCAAGTAAATATTCCCTTCTGCTGCGTTGAACAATCATGCGGCATTGCCTTACCTTTGGTTTCAAATCCAAGAGAACCTAATAAAAGGAGAATTTCTGAAAGAATAAAGCAAAACCTGCATAATAGGAAACATTGATAGACGTTATATTCAAATCGGTTGAATATCCTAGATTGAAATTTCCTGATTATCTTCCAGTAGAAAAGACCTCTAATATTCAAATCGGTTGAATATCCTAGATTGAAATTTCCTGATTATCTTCCAGTAGAAAAGACCTCTGGTAGTAAAGATCTTACCAAGAAAATCCGTAAAGAAGTGGGGTTATAAGACCGTCCCAGGTTGGGCCGCCCAAGCAAAAGCATCTCGTCCTGACTATTATCATTCCTTGAGCAAGACATAGAAGCACAATTGCAGGACCTGTCAGAGCTATGGCGCTGCTATGGTTGTATACGCAATAGGAACCGGATTCATCGTGCTGTTCCTGTATAACAAAACATTTTCAGTTATGCTAAAACCATTCCTATCGCAAGATTTTTTGTTCAAGAACATGGAATAGAACTAATTAGAGCTACGATTTTTCTGTCCAAGAACTCGCAAAAGAACTGGAGCATCTATTTTTCTGTTCAGGAACATGCAAAAGAACTAACTTAGAGCATTGACTTAACAAGTAAACGAACTAAAACATTTTGCAAAAGTAAAAGAAAGGACGTTCTTAGAACTTCGATTTTGCTGTTCAAGAACATACAGAAGAATTAAAACTAACAGCATTTTGCAAAAGAAAAAAGACAAGGGCAGAAAGAAACCGTGCTCCCGCTCCGGCGAGATTCAGCACCAAATGCAAGGCCCGAGGCCATGATGTAGAAGATAGCTGATAAGCCAAGAAAGATTATTGTCATACCTCGTTCACTGATGGCGATCATAGCTCCGGCAAAGCAACGATTTACTGAATGAAGAAGAAAATGGGAAATTTAAGGTCCAAATGTAGCTCTTTGACAAGCGTTCTTTTAGCCCGCCAAAAAAGAACGCACACAGTCAGAACTTGAAGATTTCACACAAATACATAAAGAAATCACAAACCTGACTGCAAATGGCCCAGCGCCTTCAAAATCGGCTAGAAATCTCCTTGCGTTTCTTAAAACCCACAGATCGAAGACTTCGAAGTTTTAGGCTCCATAACGAAGCAAAGAAATATACATGTGGTTAAGATTTAGTACCCTACATCTCAAAATGTATACTAGTTCTATTTAGCTAAAACAAAACAAAACAAAATAAAGAAGCAATATGTTTCATTGAGCCCAATCGGCCTCTAAAATTTGCTACAAAACAAAACAAAGTCAACAACTCTTCCATGAGCAGCCCCAGACAACCTGACTTCCAAGCAACAGATCGGATTCAGAAATCCTAGAGCATTTCTGGACTTTGATTTGAACCCCTTGATCTTTAATTCTTTCTACTAGGTGGATGTGAACATGTTGAAATTATTTTGCTCATCTTCCCCATAAGATTATCTTGGAATTTTTCCTAAGCTCACATATTTGCATTGCACTCATGTATATCATGTGAACTTAGAATCTATTTTCTCATGCACCAAAATTATTGCATCTTCTAGTGAAATTTTTTACTTGTGTCTGCACCACCATGTTGCATCCTTGGTCAAAATTTCACCTTTTTGAGATGCATTTTCTTTTTAGTTATGCATTTTTTTTGCATTTATGCTTCAAAATTTCACAATTAATACGAAATTGAATTCTGATTTTTGGTCAGTTGGCTTGTTAGCCATCTCCAGCATAAAAGCCAATTTCCATAACTTTTGGATAAGGTCTAGATCAAAGTTATTTAATTTTGAGCTTTTACCTATGGTTATGTGCTTTTTTGTTTCCTATACATAGTTTAGGGCAAAATTATATGTTAAAATGCTCCAAAATCACCACTTGTATGTATTACGAGGGTACTCTATCAACTTGCATATAGTGTAATTAGGGTTTAACTATGCAATTACCTAGATTTAAAGATGATAGCTATAGGATTAACACATTAGAGGTTAAGATTTTAAGTTAATTCCAAAATTATAGGCTAAAACCTCATCATTTACTAGCTAATGATGTTTATTGATGAATGAAAGTGAAGATCGTGAAATTTAAGTATAAGTATAAAAAATTAAACCATATGACCTTTGATGCGCCTTTATCATCTTTGTAGAGTTCTTATAGTTTTTCTTCGTTTAGGTTGAACCATGCCCCGACTAACTATTTGTAACATAGTTATTATTTGGTAAAGAAAACTTGCAAGCATATGCCATTTTTCACTCGCCTTGAATCGACTGAGGCTTTCGAATCTCCTGATAATCCGTTTACTAAACTCCGCCACAACGAATCCCCTTCCTCCAAAAGCGGCTGCCGAACAAACGATTCAATCCTAAACCATTCCACCAAAGTCAAGCATCCGTCTGACAGATTTGATATATTAATCCGGCCAGAATTTTCCAACCTAATCGATATTTCCTCTTTTCATCCCCAACAGAGCCAGCACGGCTTTCCACCCGATTAATCACTCGTTTAATACTCTGTTTTGTTTTCAAGCATTCGGAATCCGACTTACAATTCCTATCAGATGCTTCGATTGAGCTTGAAAACGCAAGGGCTTCGGTTTATCTTCGTCGAAGTTAGATCCACAAACGGAAGAAGTCAAAAGCTCTGTGTCCGGGCTCGATTTTGGAAGTTTCAAACTCTGTATAAGCTGCATTGATGGTAGCAATGTAGTGGGATTTTTTGGAGGAGGAGGAAGAAGGATAAAATGAGTCTTTGGGAGAACTGTTGTGGGAGACAGGTGTTCCGGTGATGCCATAGCCGGGAGGTGGAGCTAAGGCAAGCGCCCATTTCCACGATGTTGTGCTCTGCTAACTTAATGGTTGAGCAGATTCCACGGAATATTCTCTGTTTGAAGAGTTGATTTGGCGCACGTCTATTTCTGTTTAAATTTCAAAGCTTCTTATTTAGCCATTCATACATGTCAATCAATACCACATAAGTTGACATGTCACCATCGAAGATAATTTTCAAATAATCGTTTTTATTTACCGGCAAAAATGAAACTTTGATGATAATTTGATAATAATTTTTGGGTTGCCCTTGGGGGGCAAACTCTTGATGAGGTGGGTTCTTAACATATTTCAAGGATATGCTGGTATACGCCTACTATATTTGGAAAACTGCTCCAACCTTGCTATCCCCTTAAACTGGTAATCACCCTCGTTAGTGGGCGAGGCTCTTCTTACACTATATAGCTGGTAGCCAGTCCAGGATATGGCAGCGCATCCCTTTGATAGACTTGGATATGGCAGCCGGACCAGGATATAGTAGAGCATCCCTTTGCTCCCACATCCTCATTTCTGCAACATTGAGTGGGATTACATGCTGCTTGAGGTTTCCAGGCCAGCTAAATTTCAATCTTAGGAAGCTGGACAATAAACCTTATTCCATTTCCAAGGCTTCATTTTTTTCATGGTGGGGTTTGCACCTCTTACATCAAGAGGCTCACAAGAATATCGAGCTCTAACAGTACCAGAACTAACACAGCAATGTGGCATGCCAAAAACATGATGTATACAGCTGATCCAAGGGATGGAAGATACTTGACAATATCAGCAATGTTCAGTGGTAAAATGAGCACAAAAGAGGTGGATGAACAGATGACTAATGTGCAGAACAAAAATTCTTCATACTTTGTAAAGTGGATCCTAAACGATGTGAAGTCTAGTGTATATGATATTGCACTAACTGGGCTTAAAATGTCTTCTACCTTTGTTGGCAATTTTACTTCAACACAGGAAATGTTTAGAAGATTTAGTCAGCAGTTCACTACTATATTCAGTAGAAAAGCTTTCTTGCATTTGTGACGTTCCAGGAAAATATACGCCATAAATACGTATATTTCCAGGTCCGTCACTATACAAGTCTATCTTCATAGCCTTGTATACCATAGATTGTGGCACTAGGGGGCATGACTAAGTTATTCATATAACTTAGCCAACCTTAGGTTAAGACCATTTTCCACGTGGCTTTAACCTATTGGGCACCTGCCACACGGATTTACCCTATTGGAGCCACGTGGCATAACATGTGAACCCTAACCTATAAAGGCCTAAACCCTAAACCTAGGCCTCTTTTAAAACTCCGGCGGTCAGGGAACCTTCTTGGCGCTCGAAACTCCGTTTTAGAGAACCAAGGATTTGTTGTAGCATAGCCTAGCACAGCGACCCGGGGCGTGGCGCGCAGGCCGGTATGTAGAGTAGTGCTCTTGGTAGATCATCACGGAAGTTAGCACTCCGGATGGGTTAGTATTTAAATAGCTAGAGTAGAGCCATCCTAGAACCCTTATTCAACATCTTGGACCCTAATCAAGGAACCCTAACTGTAAGTTAGATATGTATGATTAGGTTAAGATGTTCTTATGATGTTTATCATGATATGATGTATGTGATGTTGGTTGATCATGTTGCTCCTCTTGTATTGGGAAGGGGGGTAGAGACCTAGGGCCATATGTAGTATGCTCCTAGTGTAGATCCCTTAGTTCCTATTAGTTGCGGCTGTGCATAGGAACCCACCTGCTATGGAGGTACGTGATGTGACTCAGCACTACATAACGGGGTTAGAGGCAATGCGGAGGGAGGATCCCTGCCGAGTGGGGGCTTCAGGGGATCCCATAGTGGGCTAGACTTTGTGGGCCGGGCATGGGTCCGACACCTCCTGGGGCAATGGTGCCGCCCTGCCTATCAAGAGTTGCAAGTGTCAGCTTGGCTCTTGTTTTAGGGGGTTCAGTCGGGTAAGAATCGTGTGTCGCCACGATTCTCTAGTCGCCCAAGGAGCCTCTAGACCCCGGGAAGGGAAGATGCCAACGGACCAGGGAGATGCAACCTGGAGTAGTCTCGATGGGTGATGCCATGGGATTACGTATCCGGAAGGCTAGAGTCATGCGAGCACGGTTGAGCCCATCACCAAAGTATGCAGGGAGGCGGATGGTCAACCCTAGCCATTGTCTTATGCCAGCCCTCGCCATTGTTATGACTCGGTGATATCTTGAGGCCTAGCCAGTCAGTCATCCTCCTTATGAGTCCGAGCCATGGGTAGGAGCTCTCATGCTTTATGGTTTATGATTATCGTCTTTGGACTACCCTTCGAGGTAGTATGTTGTATTGCTGTTGCTAGTTCTGACGTGTTTTATTCTTCTGCTGTGATAGGAGCCCATAGGGTAAGGGCGCGCAAGACACCTTCGTGTCCCCTTCCCGCACGACGATCATCTCAGAGTGTGGGGCAGACGAAGGGCCCGTGCAGTTGTCGAACCGGACGGGGGATTTCTGCTTAGAGTGTAATGGTGGGCCAGTATGTTTAGCGAGGGCGTCCACGACATTGGTATACTGGAGAGGGAGATAGAATTTACTGAAGCTGAAAGCCATATGAATGATCTGGTCTCAGAATATCAGCAATACCAGGATGCAAGTGTAGATGAAGAGGCTGATTATGAAGAGGAAGCAGAGGCTGCCTAAGATTGCTTTGCTTGGGCATAATATACAAACTTTTACTAACATATTTTACGTTGCTGGGAAAGTTGTTTTATCTTCATATATGATACTAACGATTTTAACCTTGTTCATGGGAACTTTTTTTCGTGAGCATCATTGATCTTCACTTTCATTGCTCTGCATTTGTATCATGCATGGTAGTTATTTTCTTATGTTACTTATTATCCAATGCTTCAGTTATTTGCAATGCTAATTCATTTTTCCTCATCTTATGAATGCCCTTATTGAAAGCTTTTTCATTAAAACAGAAATGGAGGTAATTCACTAGGGATAAAATAATGGCCAACTTATTTCTTAGGACTCCAGCCACATGATGGACATGAGTACGTCATCTTTGCATAAGCTACCTACTTTCTATTCACAAGTATTACACCTTTACTTATGATTATGAATTAAGGAAAAACTGTTGTTTAGGGGTGGGTTTTCTATTTTGCCAACCGTTAAAAATATAAAGGCAAAAATAAAGAAGCCAGAAATAGGCAGGGTCATTTCTCTCTTGGAAATGGGCATAGGGGGCAGCCAGTTGTCCGTTCAGAAGAGTCGGACTAGAATCAGAGATCGGATAAGCAGGTTTTGCGCCAGTTCTTTTGGTCGACCTCTTGTTGTGGGCAATACAGAGCTCATAGGAAGTTTGTCGTAGCCCACGCAGAAAAGTTTTGCTACAGAAGAATCACCACAGATCATGTTCTACTCAGGAAACCCCTCCCCCCCCCCTCCTTCCTCATTTGACTTATATTCTCCACTACGAATTCATAAAAATAGTCCTCTTTCCAATGAGAATTTTATTTCGGGGCCAGCTATGGATTCTAGGTTGTCACTTAGAGAAGACCGGCAAGCAAGGAGGGCTGTGACAAAGTTGAAGACTGCATTCTGCTCGCCAGGCAGAAATAGTTTAGTTATATCTGGTAGCAGAAGCCATTCTGATAACAGTGTTGGTACCACGACCTGGCGAAAGGAAGTGTTCTTAGGATGCTTTCCCATGAGATTGGCGACCTGAAAATTTGGATCCAGGTCAAAAACCTGAGCGTTGAGAAATGCCTGGTGATTACTTTTGATTCAGGTCAAAAACCCGAGTCTTTGAGGTTGAGGCACCCACGGGAACCTGCATGCCTTGATCTGGACCTCAAGAAAACCTTGAGGTCAGAGGCCCATGGGAAAGCACCCGTACTATTGGAAAGAACTTTGCTTCTTCTAAAGCAAAAAGTTTAGGAAGTGATGCAGCTCAACAAAAAGGAGTCACTATAGCCTCCAGTATAGCATGCTCTCCTTTTGGTTCAAAATTTCTACTCCAACCTGGATCTGGCAGTAATGCCTGCCCAAGCAAAGTTAGAGCATTGAAAAATAGTTTAAGCCTACTGGATTTTGCTTGTAGAGCAGGCGATTTTTTTTTTGCACTGAGGATATATGCAGCCGATTCTACTCCAGTCTACTCCAGACTAGGGTATGAAAGCCTCTGTCGATTCTGCTATGGAACAGAATAACTCGACTGACCTGCTTCGGTTGGGTAGATTTGAGTGCTAGCACAAGCCTGATTCAAAGGTAAACAGGGCTGGATTTGAAGGCAAACAGGGCCCTGGGATGAAGGGAGGCGGATCTGAAGGGTAATAGAGGCTTCATCGAAGGCTTGAAAAAAGACAGACAGGGCCTAGTTTGATTTCAGGGGCAATCTGTCATAGAAGCCCTCACGATTGTCTGAACGAAAAAAATGTCAAACGAACAAAAAATTGACATTTTTTTTTGTTTTGGTGTGTTATAGGTTTTTTTGCCTTTTTAATTTTTTATTTCCCAACCAAAATAACAAGATCTCCCATATCCATCCACTGTTTTGTACCATAATTACTAATTTGTAAGGAAAACTTGCAAAAATGCAAAGCAAATTCTCTCTCTCTCTTTTTTTTTTTGGGAAGAACATCAATGAATTCACCATCACATCATGAGCACAGTAGCTACATCACATTTTACGTATCACATGAAAGTCAGTCCACTATCTAACTGTGATACCTTATTCTGCTTTGCATGTGATTATCTACTACACATGGCAGGTTTAAGGCGTCTACCTAACTGCAATACCTTATCCAAGGAGCTGCTTTGCATGTGATGATCTACTACACATGGCAGATTTAAGGTCTCTGGGTCAAAGCACGTTAATGGATCACTTGGCATGTCCCCTCTCTCCTCCCCTTTTATGGTGCGAGGCTGGCACCAAATTGTGTCGTGAGAATAATGATTGCCAAGAATATTATAGTAAGTGCTAAAAATAGCATAGTAACTGCCAGATTTAGTTTCGGTGACTCAATTCAATTTTCAAATAGATGGGAAGGATTTATTCGGAGACTCAATTTAAATTCCAAACAAACAGATGGGAAGGATTTATTCCGAGGGAACGCACCTCCAGCGCTTTATTCAGCAGTAACAGTCTTTTTCCTGCCTAAAGATATTGAATGTTATATTAGAAAAGAAATCAGATAAGTTTTCTCAGATTTTCAGATTTCTTCGTTTCAGATTTCTTCATGTTATGATTTCTGTGAACTGCAGGATATTTGTTTGAATCACACGGGTGATTTCTGAGCTAGCTATGGCGTGAAGCAAACGTTGAATCTTTTGATGCTTCTTGGCCAGTTTTATCAACCCTGAAGAATCACGCATTAAAAATTAATGTGTGCTTCTTGGGATTGCTAAGACTGGCGTAGAACATCAAAGATTTCAATGTTTATTTCCTCCATGATTCTTTCAGATGCATGGGTTCATTATCTTGCATGTTTGCTGTCATAGCAAAACTGGCTTGCACTGTACTTTAGACCTGTTGAGTTATTAATATCAAGAGCATTTGAAATTCCTATCTCTAAAATCTTATGAATTTCCCTATCTGATTAGGTAATGCAAGTACATGACAAGCAAGATCTGAGAAAATCGTATGTTTGGTATGCATCTTCTATTGCTTTGCTCTCTCTCTCTCTCTCTCTCTCTCTCTCTCTCTCTCTCTCTCTCTCTCTCTCTCTCTCTCTCTCTCTCTCTCTCTCTCTCTCTCTCTCTCTCTCTCTCTCTCTCTCTCTCTCTCTCTCAAGATCTGAGAAAATCGTATGTTTGATATGCATCTTCTCTCTCTCTCTCTCTCTCTCTCTCTCTCTCTCTCTCTCTCTCTCTCTCTCGTTGGTGGGTGTGGTTTAGTCCACTCGTCGTCTAGCACATTGAGGTCTCGTGTTCGAACCTCACTAGGATCTTGGCATCCCTAGGACCTTTGGCCCCTGGTATCCTTGTGGGGCGGTGCTCCTGAAGGGGGCGTCGTATATCCCAAGAGGATCTTTGGCTTGTGCTCTGACGTAAACAATATCTCTCTATCTCTCTCTCTCTCTCTCTCTCTCTCTCTCTCTCTCTCTCTCTCTCTCTCTCTCTCTCTCTCTCTCTCTCTCTCTCTCTCTCTCTCTCTCTCTCTCAATGTTCATCTGTGGTGAACAATGTATTTGAATGTGATGCACATATTACACGTGGTGCCAACATGGTACATGGGTGCTAACTTGGTTCATATGATGCCAACCTGGTGCATATGTTGTCAGCATGATCATGTATGATGGCAACATGGTGCATCTTATGATGCAAATTGTGTTGCCAAAATGTGTGGTCTTATTTCAATTCCTCCTTGGATGCATGGATTAATGGGTTCTTCTTCTTCTTCTTTACAAAGAAGTTGCCAAGTGATCATAGCCAATTGGGGTTTGGGGGGGGGGGGATGATGTACCAATAAATAATAGACTACTTAAGAATCATGGACAAGGAAAAATTGAAAATAAATATTTTTTTCTATTCAAATGCACGGCCTATCTAAAATAGTATGGAACATTCAAATATCCTAATGTGGATCAAATTGAGATGGAACCCTTTTTTTCCCCACTTTATTCAATGGTTGAGAGTAAGATAAAAAAGTGTGTGTTACAAAATTGAATTACCAATATGATCAATTCATAAATTGATAAATTGAATTATCAAAATTGATAAATAAATTGAATTATCAAAATTGATCTAATAACATTGATCCACTATTAGACCATGGTCCACTATTAATGACCCTCTCATATTAGAAATATTGGACCATGGTCTACTTAGTAATTACCAGTCCAATGAACCATGGTCTACATTTTTTTCGGTGGTGAGCAACAATTCAGCTAAATAATTAACAGGTAGAGTCTACGGTAAGAATAATCCCTTTTTTTTGGGGAGGGGGGTAGTGAGGGTAATGTACCTTTTTAATTATGTTTTTTAGATAATTTGCTGGGATAAACTGTCGCATGAAATTTTGGAGTGCGAAATGATTTTATTGATGCGATTTGCATTAAATTTTGCTAGCCCTAAAATTCCTAGCATATAAGCTATGCATGTCCCCCAAAATTCTGCTCCTTCCATTTTTTTTTGCCCAAGCCATGAAGCGAATGGTGTCTACAGCAGAGCTTGCCCATGAAGAACTCGAGGTCTCTTCTAAGAGACCCCGGGTTGAATTCCCTCCAATTCAGTTTTTTTTTTTTTTTTTTTTTTTTTTTCAGCAACCCTCTGATTCCGACTCAGAGGATGAAGATGAAGAAAAAGTTGAAGAATCAGAGCCTGAAGCACAGGAATTTATGATTGCTCTGCTTCAAGGTTGGCTTGACCCTGAATCAGAGAATAAGTGGTCCGAGGAAGAGTCTGAGAAGAAGAAGAAGAAGATTTAGAGGAAGGAGAAGAATTCGAAGAATTTTTGACCTGGCTTGCATAGCACTCAGGTTTGCATGTTTGTTTTTATTTCCTTTTCGTGCTTTTGCTTTTCTATTCTATGATTTTTCTTTCTTGCAGACATTGAAGAGGAGAAATGATGCAGTTCTCAGTCCTCCACCCCCCCCCCTCCCTTTTTTTTGTTAAAAAGTTATGGTCATGCCTCCGGGCTTTTTTTTGTACACAATACTGTGAAGAGCCTTCGGGCATCTGATTTCAAGCCTCCGGGCTCTATTATAAATGAAAAGCCTTCGAGCATTATAAATCCAAAGCCCTCTAGACAGAGAATTACCTGAAACTAAGTTTTGATTCAAACTTTCTTCTTCATACTTTTATCTTTATTTCAAATTAAGAATGTGTAAACTATAAATTATTAGGGTTTATGATTCACTTCTTCCGGCCATTTTGCAAAGCACAAGGTTTAGCATTCACAGGGTTTAGGAAGGAGCAGGGTAGGCCATGTCCACTCACGAGTCGCTGATTTGGACCCATCACAATTTTTGTATCCAACACATTACACATCACACCCCTCTTATGCCAACACATCCCACCCATCATATGACAAGACAACTCACATACTATATGCCAACACATCACGCATCATATCACATCATATGACAACACATATTATATGTCATATGCCAATATAACACATCATGCCACCTGTCAACCCACAATGATTAAGAGAACAAAATTAGTAACTGATGCATAATCACCTCTATTAATTTCAAATTCCTAACTAATTGCCATATATGGCATAAACCACATTCAAATTAGATTCGGGGGGGAGGGGGGAGGGGGGAAGGAAAGGGACAATGCAAGAATCTTAATCAAAACCAACCTGAAATTCAAATGGGAAATTGATTTAAAAATATATTCCTTGTCAACAATTATTGTGAAATTCGCTGATGTGGATGAAGAGAACTATGTCATAGAACCACCTCCTGCTGCTAATTGAAATGCTTCTACTATAAATGGCAAGAATAAGAGATCATGTGAACAGGAGAGAATGCACAAACAACGCCAAAGAAAAAGAAGAAAAGAAGAGAGGGAAGAATTAGCAAAATTAATAGCAAAAACTTTGCTTAAAGTAGAACAGCACGAACAAAACGAAAGATTGTTTTGACCTTCTTTCAAAGACAGACAAGAGCATTGAATCCTTCGAGCAAAAAAGAGGTTTTGATAGATCTTCTGAGAGGTAAGACAATGGAAGATGTGATTGGTGAAGAGAGGAAGGATCTAGAAGCTAAAAATGTAATTCTTAAAAAAATCAGGGATACCATGCAATATATCAAGCTATCCGATTCAAATGACAGTTTAGCAGCCAAAAGATCATGTCTTGCCATGTCTCTTACTTGCGAGAAAACTACACAGGTTAGTGACAGAAGAAGGGGCAAAGGTTTAGGTGTTCATCCCAAAAATTTTACATTGGCAAAGAAGAAAAGAGAAGAGATTAGTTCACAAGCTACTGGCAAATGGGTACATTACATCAGGGCTCGAAGATTTGGTGCTATAAATGAAGGTTGTCTAGACTGTAGAGAATTTTTGAAAATAAAACACAAGAATTTCTTCAAATGTAAAGGATGTAAGATCAAGAAAGCTTGATCAGAGAATATGTGAACATCATGCTGCTCATTATCTCGAGGAGACACAAGTAGACAATTCAATTTGCATCAATCTTTGTTGTGGTGATTGTATTATGAACAGATACATCCACTATATTGCTGTGCATTTCAGATGGCATAGTGAATGCAAGCACACTCTATGATGAGAATGCAATTTGTATGATGCATGTGTTACAGGTTGTAGATGGTGGAAAATATGATGGGACTTCCTTTGATGCACTTGAGCTATTTGCAATCAATAATTCATGTGATAGATGTGGTGCATGATGATGTGATGTATGATGCATGGCAGATGTGTTGCAGATGATGTAATATATGATGCATATGGTAGATGTGTTGCAGGATTATGATGCATGGTAGATGTGTTGCAAAATGATGTAATATATGATGCATATAGTAGGTGTGTTGTAGGATGATGTGATATGATGCTAATGTTGCAGGGTGTTATGATACGTCATGCATGTAAGGCAAGATGATTTGTTGAATGTGTTATGTAATGATTGTGGTGCATGTTGGTATGGTGGCTGTAATATGTGGTGATTGTGGGACATGATGGCTTGATGTGGTGAATTTGGTACATGATGCCACATTATATAACACTTCGGCATTGCTTATGACTCCAAATTGATGACCCTCTCAATTGTAAATCCTGCAGATGCAGCTATTTCACAAGTTCAAGGAAGAACAAGCCGACATAAATATTGGATTTAGGATGTTCGAGAAATTAAAGCCATAGTTTGTAGTGAAGTTGAAGGACTTCAATTCCTGTTGCTGTATTCACCGTGTAAGGATGCAAACGCGCATTGATAGTTTCAATCTAATGAAAAGCAAGCATCCAAAGGACTGAAGCTGCACTTGTCAAGTGTACAAGTCGGACTTGAATGGAAGCTGCAGAGCACATGAAGAGAAAATCCCAAGCACAAGTGCATTGTCAAAAGGGCTGCTCTGCTCAAGAAGGATTGTATTTTTGGTAAGTGCAATCAGTGTGGGATCAAACATTTCTCTATTTGCCCAATTGAGAAGCAGGACATTGCCAATTTGATCAAATGGGAATACATTGATTATGAATGGTAAAGAAGAAATTGAAACACTAGTACAAGGAAACACCAAGTAAGAATTTAATAGATGTTATGCTTGCCAAACTACCACAGTTTCCAATTCACAATTTCAGGTACAAGTGGTAGGCTAAGCAATTCAGGAATCTACTGGACGATCTGCCATATGATTGGGTAGTTTCTGTTGTGGACTTTGCAGAGAACTATGCATTCAAGGAGCAGAATTAGGTGCAGTCCATGCGTTGGATAATAATCAGATCACTATTTTTATCCATATTACTTATTGGATTAACAAAGAAACGGGTCAGATGGAAAAGGACACTCATTACTATGTGTCTGATGATAGAGAACATGACACATTATTGCTTTATGAAACATCATGCCTACATGCAGGACCGAGGGCAAGTTCCCAGAGTGCATATTGTTTTCTCTAATGGAGCAGCCTCACAATTTAAGGTAGCCAGACCATTTTGTTGGAAGATACACTGCAGATACTCATATAGAGATAATGTGGAATTTCTTTAGTCCCAATCATGAAAAGTGTGAACATGATGGCAAGGCTGCAGAGTTTAAAAGGTGGCTAAGAAGTTTGCAAATCGAGCATGAAGGTCTAAAGTTAGACAACCCATACGAGGTAGTGAAAGTGGCTACAGACAGATGCACTTGTGGCTTGAAGGAGTGGCAAGAGGTAAAAGGGCAAGAGAAGATAGGGAGATATTTCTGGGAGGTGAAGCCTGAAGGTATAGACAGAAAGAAGAGTTGGGAAGCTGAGACCATACCAAATACCAGACAACTCCACTCTGTCCATGGATTTAATAAGGGCTGCTCCACTCAGCTGCATGTGGGACAACTGTCTTGTTTCTATTTTTATTGTACTGAGGCTCTCTAGGATGAATGTGAGAACAAGGCTTATGTCGACAAATAGGAGCTCATCATAGTTGAACCATCAATTGTTGTCCATGCAGACAATGCAGAAGTACGCAAGTCCGATCGACCTCTTTATTCTACCAATGCCTATGTTTTAGCTGATGCAGCTAGAGTTGGAGACAATTTTGCAGTGGCTGCACCTAAAGGTAATAAAGTGGGTCCTAAATTCTAGTTGCTTTTGTGCACCAAAGCAAAATTTGTGGTTGAAATTTTTTTTCAAATTAATGATCAATGCTACCTTGCTAACGAGAGTGTTGTGGATGGTATCTACTATCAGAAGAGCCCAAAATCAACTGGAAGATATGAGTTGTGCAGAAATGATCCAAAGGGTTTAGTGTTCTCCACACAGATCTGTGCCATCAGAGTTCCATTAGAGCAAAGAAAATGTGCTAAGGGCAAGGGAACCACCTTCAGATTAGATCCTGTTGATGAGACAAAACATGGTGCATATGATGCCAATATGATACATGTGATGGCAACATGGTGCAAACAGTCAATTCTAAGTGTATTTCCCTCCTTGCTGATTTTAAAAAGTCCAGAACTTTTTTTGCCATCCTCCTTGCCACTGCTAGTCAATATCAGAACTTCAGTCAAGAATTCAGTAATCATGGATAGCTCAGAATCAGAAATATCAACTGCTTGCATCGTAAATGGAAGGATCAGCATGTTTTGTTTAAGTTTGAGTGCAATAATACTGATATAACTTACTTGTTCTGCCATAATGTCTACTCCGTTGTGTAGTCCTCCCAAAAACTTGCTTATAAAACAATAGACCATTGGCCTGCACGAGTATTTATCCACCTGTATTGGCCTTCTATAGATTTTTCTTACTTCTAGTTGGTTGTCAACCTTTAGATATTTTTGTAGATTCTTCACAAACCTGCAGAGGCAAACCAACATCCTTAAGCATGCGAAAAATAATCTGTGGAAAATATTAAGACACAATTACAAACCTTTGCACTGACTCTATCCCTGCAAAGAGGCTCATGCTGTCAAAACAGTAGATGCCTGGCTCACATATTTTCAATCTTGCCCCAACAATAGCAATGAGATACATAGTCCAGTGGTGACCATGACATGCAGGAATGAACAGGTATTTACAGACTTCAAAATCTATATCCGATACGAATTCCACTATTTTGTTACTCTTTTGTTCAAAACTGAGTACAAGAGTGGATCGAAGAAGTAACAGAGAGTGGACGCCTCATGTGCCTCCATAAATTGATTCATGCACCTGCAATTATATGCAAGTCAATGGACTCAAATGAAGAGCAATTAGCACTTGAGGACCTACCTTATGTAAAGATCGATCAGCTGGTCGTTGTACCAAGAACCAGCTTTGTCTAGGATGCTTGCTTCTGATGTTCTAATGGTAACGGGTTTCCTGCTGACATCAAATACATGCAAAGGAAGCTTACCAGTGATGACAATCCGCTCCGTGCCATCTTCTTGGATCTGTAAGCCAAAAGCAAACATATATTCACAAACAGCATCCATAGCACAAGAATTTGAAGACAACAGTACCAAGAAGTCAAAACTTAACAACAAAGTTTTATTGATTGCAATCAATGTCACATAATCATGTTTTGATCACTTTTTTCCTGTATCTATCCAACAGCTTTAAAGATTTCTAAGACATTTCTATGTCGTACACATTATATATTGGATTACTCTCAACATGCTAGGAACACTGTTTCCCTTAAGTAGCCCTGTCAGTATTCAACATTTGACCATCAACTGTACTTGGATCGAAGGTGTTTGGACAAATGATTGTATTTTTCTCATTGTAGTACGACTTATACCTTATGTTCAATGAGCAGGATATTCTCAACCTTAACACTAGAGTTGTCTCAGGGACCTGTTTGGGTTCATCAACCCGTATGGGTCCCTCAATCCCTTCTCCATATTAGAGACTAGTTCTTCATGATACTTATGAGATTTTAAATATGAACACCTGAATTGTAAGATTAACTCGAAGTTGTACCACCATATTCAATGGCAAAATAAAATTCTTCACAAGTTTGGCACAATCGCACCTTGAAATACACTCAATTCAATGGTTTCGATGATATGATATAATCTCATGACACTCAGCATGGAATACAAATTTCAAGCTAACATTAATTTTCTATGAACATAGCCTACAAATGCTACTCATTTTTCAAATTGCATGTGATTTCATAAAAATTTGATGTATCAATGAGCAAATCATAATTTCAATCCTTGAGAGACCTAGTCAGGTCCCTAAGGAATTTCTGAAAAACAGACATCCAGGAACCATTTCATATCCATGGTGAAATAGAATAAGAATGTGAAGGTACTATTATTTTTCAATAGAAATAGATACTAAGTACTATATGTCTTGCTAAATGGATTTCATTTTTTCAAAAAGTGGAGTAGTACTATGAATTTTCAAAATTTTGACCCTCGGGGGACCTAACTGGGTCCATAAAGAACTTCTGAACTTCAAACTTTAAGGAATTATTTCTCGGAAATTCTACCATATATTTTCCTAATTCTTCTTGCGATAGATTTCTCAGATCATGATTTACAAGATGGAAGAATTAGAATTCCTAGGAAAAATCATTTTTGCAAAATAATGTGAGAAATGTTAAAGTCTTTGAGAATAAACTTGACCCCTTTGCATTCGGCTCCACATTATGTTTGGTAATAGAAGCTTTTTATATTTTTCATAAATGTTTCCTTATATGTGCACTCATGGAGGATAACATATTGTGAGTATGTAGACAAATTTTTTTTCTTGGAGCTATAATAGAATTTCAAAAAAGTGTACGAATGAACCCATTTGGGTTCATCAAGGGACAACTCTAGTGTTAAACCTTGGGAATGCACGGTAAACCTTACTCAATTCCTTCAAGAAAATGGGCTTATTTTGTATCGACAACCCTGTATTCGTGCATTCATTTTGGTTCCATACAAATAGAAACTTTGAAGCAAATTCTGATGTGCCATGGCTGCAAACTAGATGCATGTTTTGTGATGACATGCTAGACCATAATGCAACCACGAAGTTAGGAGGCATCTTGGTTCTAAAGCCCGGCCTTCAAATGATAGTCTTCTGCTTGTTCAACCGCCGCACGACAACATTAGGTTCCTTGACTCATGGTATGAGCTCATTCTTATTATACAACCTACCAACAACACCGTTGAAGTAAAAAACAATGAGAAATTCTATTGACCTTGTACTCCTCCTAACGAGAGGTGGAGGCACAGGGCTGGATGACACTTCTGCTTCAAGAACTTGCCTTTTGAAGGAATGGTTACAGAGCAAGACTTCCCTGCATAAATATAACAGTTGAAAACTTTCAAATATTGGAACAGTTACAGAAATTGACTGCCTGCACTCACAAACACCAACCTGATGCTTTCTGCTCTCTGATTTCATCAGCTTTGCTCTTTTCCTTTCTATCTTCTCCCACCTTTTCACTCACTACATGATCTTCAGATTCTGCAACCACTGTGTTACTTTTGGCAGCAATTGCACTTGCTTGAAAGCACCCAATATTACTTGACCAAAAAAGTATGATGACAAGATCTATAAGCTACTATTCTTACTTGCCACTAAGGAATCCTAATCTGGTTTATTATTCTCTCTCATATTGCAATATTCTACTGGTATAGCTGTATGAAACATATATATAATTTAGACATCATTGCCAGACAATATTAATCATGGATCAAAACAGTACCACCTTTAGATACATGGTCGTAAGTTTGTGTCTTCTCCTTCACATCTGCTTCTGTTGCTTCTGAGTCAACTGCAAATTCAATAGTCATCAAGCTAGTGTGTAAGTAAAATAACAAAGTTGTAGCTTGACTGTTTTACCCCTGGGTTGTTCTTCCTTTTCTGCTGCTATCACATACTTGGATACTTCTTCATAGTCTTTTTCATGTTCTTGTGCAAACTCGTTGCCACCAAAAACATGCAACCAAGGGGAGGACATCATGTATTGACATCTGCAATAACAACACTTCCTTGTATGTCTGCAATAGCACATAAATAACTGTGTAATTCTGGAATTAAAAGGAGATCTTGAACTACAATAGCCTAATGATTACTTCAAATGATAGCTAACATGGAATATGATACTGGTGGCTGCATTCAACTAACACAATAAGCAAAGGTCGCCCCTTCCACTGAAAGGACCATCCATAATAGGGAAAGCATGTGTCTCCTTCTACTTCTATTGCTAGTGGTAGAGGTGATAATGCTGGATCAAAAGGAAAAGGACTTTCATCCCTCTCCATGCACAGCTGAAATCTCTGAAATCTGGGCTCTAGCTCAGATATATTCTCAATGGCTAGCTTTATTTCGAAGGCCACATCATCCATCTCTTTCTTCAAAGATCTAATACCAGGTAAGATTCTTTCATTAAGATCCTTCTCCCTCAACCTGTTAATGTACATGATACCTACTATAGTTTCAGGTTGCTTCTTCATGACATCTTCATTTTCCTTGATTTCAAGTTTGACCTTTCCCTTTTCAAGTTCAAGAAGTTCAATTTGCCTTTCGAGTTTTCGTTGATTCTCTTCTCCATACTGAAGTTTGGCTTTAGAGCCGTTAAAGCCTGTTCTGTAAACTGATGCCATGTATTTAATAAGTTGCGAAAGTCTGCAATCAGGGAGCCACAACACAATGCCACACACCATCATACCAACCTTGCTACAACACACCATATTTGACATCATACTTGTCGTACTATTTTCCTCGTAAAACAACTCATCATATTTGATATCATAAATTACTACCATACTTGTGATGCTATATAACATCATATTCACCTTCACGTAACACAAACATGTCAATCCATCACATTAGTTTGTAATATATTCCAACCACATTAGATCAACACACAAACTATGCTGCATCTTCATACCACGCATTCTCATTGCTGCATCTCTCAACACTATGATAAGAAGAATTATCTCACAATATTTACACTATGCATTATGCAACATCACATCCTACCAACCACATAATACCACTTAAAACATTAAAACTACAAATTCTGTTATGACCATCAGATAAAAAAACGGCACCCAAAAAACTAAAAAGTGTATACATCGCATTAACAAAATAAACACGATTACATCGTATACGACGTATAAACTATAAATATATGCAAAAATATATAGATATTATCTTGAATTTACATTTGCATGTGACGTTTGCTGCTCTTTCTATATAGAAAATAGAGAAGTTTATGATCCACCTGCAAGCATTCATCTTAAGCTTATTACTTCATACGCAGCACCTACATTTGATTTGTCAAATTCAGCAATTAATTTTACATCCTGAATGTTTCAGTTGCCACTATATCATTGGTAAATGTTGGCCATCAGCACACATCTAGCACTCACTTGGTATCATGCGCATGACTGTCTGGTTCAATTCATAATAAATTCAACAAAATGGTGAACCTCATGGCCTTTATATCAACAACAATATTGTAAGGTCATGCCAAATGATCATTAAGTATATTACATGCACAGGTGATCTTAGGGTTCTACAGGTTATCAGCTAATGAATATATAAAGAAAAACCTAATGGTCTATGGTTATATATGGCTTTTATTTAAAGTCTTAAGTAATGTTAAGGTTCATGCATGAACCGAAATCCATTATTAGAAAGATATGAAACAGCAAATTATCTAAGGCCAAATCGAAGACTGATCCATTTGGTCT
This sequence comes from Isoetes taiwanensis, assembly GCA_021234155.1. Lineage (NCBI taxonomy): Eukaryota > Viridiplantae > Streptophyta > Lycopodiopsida > Isoetales > Isoetaceae > Isoetes > Isoetes taiwanensis. Next base: position 316,061 of record JAJEKV010000304.1, on the reverse strand, counting down.
GGCTAAACCGACAGACCACCTGTATATCTAATCGAATGATCTGGTCCGGTCTATCAGTGGCCGGATCCATTAAAAATAAGGGAGCATTTCAGGTATGTAGTTTTCTTAGTTCGAAATGTGGAGACAGAACAATGCTTTGAATAATATTATGTGAACAGTGATTTTGCAATGGTTTGTTATATGGACCGTGATTTTGCAATGGTTAAACTAGAAGTAACAATGCAAATGAAAATGCTAGAAATATTGTTTGATATAAGAACATATTGAACTAGACAAAATCTAGTATTGGAGATGCTAATGTTAAACTAAAAGTTGTGTTGCATTCCTTCATCTGGTATCAGAGCAGGTATGGCATGCAGATTGGGAGCTTTCTTGCTCAGTGCAATTGAAGTTTACAAGGGTGGAGCTGGTTTCCAAGTGTGGAAAGAGAAGGTGGAAGAAGTCTTGAGAGTAGAGGGTCTTTGGGAAGTTGTTGAAGAACATGTTCCAGAAGTTGCACAAGCAACTAGTAGAGGGCATACATATGCAGCAGCTGCTGCTGCTGTATCAGGCACAAATACCAGTCCCATGAGAGAGGTTAGTTCAACTGGTGGAGTTGGAACTTCAAGTGCCATAGAGGTCAGCAGTCCAATAAATGATACTGAAAAAAGGATCAAAATACTGGAAGCTAAAGCAGTGATAAAGAGTAAGATTAGCTCAAGTATTTTACTGAAAATGAGAGGCATGTCTCCAAAACAAATGTGGAATTATACGATACAAACTTATCAGGTTAAATCTTCTTCTCAGCTAGATGTTCTAGACAAGGAGCTAAGAGATCTAGAGTTTGGAGATAAAGATGATGTAAAAGACATGTTTGAACGATTTGATAACATCATTGCAGACATGGAGGCAGCAGGAGTACCTATATCAATGGAGTTCTAGATTAACTCAATTGCTAAAATGTTTTCTAAACATAAACAACTGGCGACTCTTGTTACGAATGTTGCAAAGAGCAGGGAAGAAGCAGAGAAGATGATCAAAACTGAATTGGAGCAGAATCTTGTGATGAATGATGAGGATGAAGAAACAAATGAGGTATTGTACATATCAAGAGGAAAGGGTAAGAATACATAAGGTAATCTTGGTCCATGCTTTGTGTGTGATTCTTATGGCCATTTAATAGCTAATTGCCCCAAATTAGACAAAGGGAATAAATGTTTCAATTGCCAAGGGTTTGGTCACTTAGCCAATGAATGTCCAAGTCCTAAGGACTGTTATAAAGGAGGAAGCAGAAGCAACTCTGGCAGGGGCAAGACGTTTAACAGAAGAGGAGGACATCGAGGTGGAAGAGGAAATTTTGGAAGAGGCAGAGGCAAGTCTGCAGCAATAAACCTACCTAACAGCAGAAAAGATTGAAGAAGAGGAGGAAACACAAGATGAAAATGCTGAGGTAAAGTGCTCCCAAACCTTGTCAATTGATTATAGTTCAAAACTAAAGGATGATGATCTATATGTGCTAGATAGTGGAGCTGAGAAAAGCGTGATTAAATCACCTTCTAAGCTTAAGGGAAAGATTTCAAAAAATGCAAGCTTTGTTCAAATGGGAGATGGGAATTTACAAAGAGTAGAGCAAGCTGGACTATTAGAACTCTTTGATCTGGATGGGTAGCCTGTCATTCTGGAAAATGTTCTCTGTGTTTCAAACTTAGTTAAGAACTTGATTTCAGTTACTCAACTAGTTGATCTCGGCTATCATGTGAATTTTGAAAAACACTATTGTAAGGTGCTATTGCATGGTGAATTGAAATTCTTAGCCAAAAGAGTTGGCAAGTTATTTGATTTTAAAAATGATGACTTGAGTGTTATCAATGCAATTATCATACCAACATTAAAACAGTGGCACGAGAGATTAGATTGCCATTTCCTAAAAAGGGAAAAAGAGCTAAAGAAGTAAATGAGCTTGTGCACAGTGATTTGTGCGGGCCACTAAATATCAGAAGTATACATGGAAAGAAATATTTTATTACATTTACTGACAAGTGAGAACTTTTCCAGAAAATCCAAGTGCTACACATTAAGGCACAAAGTCATGCATTCGAGGCATTCAAAGCTTATCAAGCTGAAGTGGAAAGACAAACTGGTAAGAAATTGAAATGTCTTAGAACTGATAGAGGTGGTGAATTTGTGCCTAACAGGTTTAATGATTACTGCTTTACAAATGGCATACGAAGGCAATTAACCTGTTCATACACTTCACAACAAAATGGAGTCTCTAAAAGAAAAAACAGATCCATTTTAAATTCAGTAAGATCCATGCTTAAGCACTCCGGATTACCAAATTTCTTATGGGAGGAAGCAGTCCAAGCCACTGTGGAAATTTAGAACAAATTACCATCCAGAAGCACAAATGGGAAGGCACCAGACGAGTTATGGTATGGGACTAAACCTGACTTTAATAAATATAAAGTCAACATCAGGATTTACACTTATGCTAGGAGGAGCATCTGTGGTTTGGAAATCTAAGAAGCAATCAAGCATAGCCATGTCCTCTGCTGAGGCAGAATACGCTTCTGCAACCTTGGCTGGCAAGGAAATAGTATGGGCTAGGAGACTGCTAAATGAGCTGAATATTCCACAAAAGGAAGCTACAGTGCATTTAAGTGACAGCCAAAGTTGCATAGCTATCATTAAAAACCCTGTATTACATCAGAGGACAAAGCACATTGAAATTCACATGCATTTTATTAGGGAACTTGTTGCAAAGAAATATGTTTCAGTTGAATATACAAGTACAGAAAACCAGGCAGCAGACATTCTCACTAAAGCTTTGTCACATACAAAGTTTGCAAAATTCAAAACAATGCTGGGAGTTGGAAGATGCAAAGATATGCAGAATTAAAGCAGTGTTGGTGTAAACTATAAGTACAAGTTAAGCACAAGTTCATAATTCTTTTTTAGATTCGTCATGAAGGAGGAATGTTGCAGTGTTGGTGTGAACTGTAAGAACAGGTTAAGCACAAGTTCATAATTCTTATGGATTTGGCATGAAGGAGGAATGTTGTAAGGTCATGCCAAATGATCATTAAGTATATTACATGCACAGGTGATCTTAGGGTTCTACAGAGGTTATCAGCTAATGAATATATAAAGAAAAACCTAATGGTCTATGGTTGTATATGGCTTTTATTTAAAGCTTTAAGTAATGTTAAGGTTCATGCATGAACCGAAATGCATTATTAGAAAGATATGAAACAGCAAATTATCTAAGGCCAAATCGAAGCCTGATCCATTCGGTCTAGCTAAACCGACGAACCACCTGTATATCTAATCGAATGATCTGGTCCGGTCTATCAGCGGCTGGATCCATTAAAAATAAAGGAGCATTTCAGGTCTGTAGTTTTCTTAGTTCGAAATGTGGAGACAGAACAATGCTTTGAATAATATTATGTGAACAGTGATTTTGCAATGGTTAAACTAGAAGTAACAATGCAAATGAAAATGCTAGAAATATTGTTTGATATAAGAACCTGTTGAACTAGACAAAATCTAGTATTGGAGATGCGAATGTTAAACTAAAAGTTGTGTTGCATTCCTTCAAACAATACATTCACATGCTCATTTCCACGCTCTATTAGTCTCTTTCCTAGACTTCAGCAACTTGATCCATATGATAACTCCCTTTTTGGTCCAATTCAGGCTGGATTTGATAGCAGATTGGAGAGTTTGAAAAAGCTAGATTTGAGCAGATTTGAAAACTCTCGAGTTTGCTCATATACAGATTGACAGAAAACGTCGTGACATTTGAGAGCTTAAACGGAACTGCAAACATTCTTAAACTTTGTGCAATTGAATTAGCATATTGTAGATTGAAAAGTTCAATTTCAACTGAATGAGCAAGCTGAGCCTCTGTGGCTTTGTTTTAGGAGATAGAGCTACAACTATGATTGGGTCTAAGCACAAAGCCCCGGGGCACTTTTTGTGCTCCAAGAACACATGGTATTTGTGCTATGCTTTAAAAGCTATTCTCTTTGTGTTTTGAATTTTTTTTTTTTTTTTCTTTTGGATATTTTTCTTTTGCACGCATTCATGTTTCATCTTAGAATATAAAATTTCAGCCCAAACGGACTTCTGAAAAACAAAAGGGGAATAAAAATAAAAAAGGATTCATTTGGAAGTGCCTGGTGCCATGCTTGGAGTGCACAAAATATCCCCAGCTATGTGCGTATACCCGATTGGTCTGCCTTTTAATTCTATCTCTAGATGAATGTCTCCCAATTTCGGCCATATATAACTAAAGCCACGGTGTAGCGTAAACTATCTTAAAGCTTGAGAGGAAGTCATTTATATTGGTATTACATGTTTATATTAGTAAAAGCTTATGGTTTTGGTATATTGTGCAGGTAAACTTTGTTCTTGATATCACATTTTCTATGCCACGGTGGTTGCCATCCTGATAGCATTTATTTTGTATTACATAGTGCCTGGAGTGTATAATCTCGTCACAGAACAATAATGAGTGAAGCTTCATCTGCCAAAGATTACATGCGGCAATTGAAAGAGCTAAGATGTCACACTTCTGCACATGCACAAACCTAACTAGTTTCTGTTGGTTACTAAATTTCTCCAAAGCTAACTTAGATCATTGAAAAGCTAAGTAGTTCATAGAAAAATACGGTGTTAGCATACCAATAATTTGCAATGCATACCAGCTACTGGGGGTTGTCATAGAAATGCCTTATTTTAGGAGCACATTGCACAGTGCAGTCTTGGTCTAGTTCTCATTTTGGCTCACTATCGCATATCATGTTTATGGAATGCAGTCTATATGAGCAGTTTATTTTGCTTCCTATCAGATAAAGTGCAAACAAAGGCTGGAGTTAAATAATCTAATCAATTGATGGGTTAACCATCAGATGCAGTTTTCACTCTAGCAATATTTCTACTTCTGGTGGTGAATGTTTATTGGTTTATTTTTGTTGCTTCTTCTATGGAGGAAAAAGACAAAAGGTACATATTTTTATGTCTGCTTCCTTTTCCCAATAGATTGTAGCTCTAAATTATTAATTTGAAGTGTTTTCTTTTTCTATACTTTCTAGATTCTTAAGATCATAATAGCATTCTTCGTGGATTTTGCAAGGTAGAACAATTTGATGCCGCATATCCACTTCAAAAAGATATGGTGATTGACACCTCAAACTGGTGGTTGAATTGAAATGTCCTTTAAATGCCATGATATATGACACTCTTATCTCTGATCATGCAACACATGGCATTAGAATTTTTCAAGAGAAAAGAAAGCATATTCTTGTATCTATGCTTGATATATATCATTTTTCAATCGCCAGGCTCTTCTTAAGCAGTTTCTCTTTTCTTTTTCTTCCCCCCCCCTTTTTTGTGCACGGGCTTTTTCGTGATTAAGCAGTTCTCTTTTCTTTTCTTCCCCTTCCCCTTTTTTGTGCACGGGCTTTTCGTGATGGGCAGAATTCTGATGAGCCATCACATAAAGACGAAGGGTAGTGACAGTCAGAGAAGGATGATAGCCATGGAAGCATGTATGGGAAGACAACTCCCTCTTGGCTGTCAATGCAAACTGCCAGTGAAAATAGATATGAAGCGTTGAATGCAGCTTCCAATTTCTCCTCGTTCTAATCTATGCCCTCAAATCGTTACTCTCTCGACATCTCTACCTTTCAAATAAAATCGTTACTCGCTCGACATCTCTACCTTTCAAATAAAATATTTAGGGCATATCCCACTTCGCCCTTTGGGCAACCAAAAAGGGTAGAATGAGCCTCTTGCATCGAATTGAAGAAGAGATTAAAGAGTAGTGCAAGAGTTTTGGCAACTAGAGGCTGCCACAATTGTTAGGCATATAATGCATGAAATCAGTTCATCATCCAAGTCCTAACAGATTGAGGAAATTCGAAGAATCAGATGTTTCTGAATGGTGAATTTATTACTGATGAAAGTTTGGCTCAGAACAAGAATCAGATATTTCCAACTTTGCTATATTATTACATCATTTATTCAAAGGTTGGGTTGGTGAAACTGTATTTTTGTAGTCCATAGCTTAGCATAAAGTTTGCCCATCAATGGCTGGTAAGCATCTCACAGCATATATAAACCATTTAGTCATGGATCTTCCAAATTTGATGACAAAAGTGATTCAAGAGGCGAGTTAAAATTATGTGGTAAAGAGTATCACAAAATTGGCTTTACAAAAGACTGTAGAAAAGACTGCCTAATCCGCCTCCCCTGTAATACGCATTTGGCACAGCATAAAATACAGAAAAAAATGTACCATACTGCGCTCTATTGGATCATACCATCTCATGGACCACATTGTTTGCTGTATACTTCTCATGGTGCACCACTAAATAGCCACCATTATGTAAGACACCAAAATTGACTCCTACTTTTGTAGAGTTGCGCGGAGGCGTTGTCCACCCCCATTTCCCCAGACTCCACGTGATGATGTGAAGCTTGTGCTGTCCACAGTATCTTCAATAGAATCCTCTTGTGCAGAAGTGTCCCCTAATCTCATTCTTTGAAACTTTGACACTTTAGCTGGTTTCTTCTTTGGAGCTCCATGAACTGCATTTGCTTTGGCACCACACGCAACACACGCTTTTCTGTTCGCTTCGTTAATCAAAGTACAAGCTTGGCATGCCCAAGATGATCCATCCAAGGGTACAAGTTTCCCCTTCGTTCTCCTATAACCACCATCAGACAATATCTCCTCCGCATTTGCTGAGCTACCTGCAGCATCCATGTGTGGGCTTTTCGCTCTGGGATTTGAGCCCTGTGCCTGAGGAGGAGCGGAAGAAGGTTTATTTGATGGTGCCAAGGCAGGAAAAACAACTTTTACACTGTATGCTTTAAGCAGTTCCCGCTGCCTCTCTTGATCTGGGCATAGTCTTGCAAGCTCAGGAACTATATCTCCTAATCCCATCTGCGCAATAGAGTCAACATATTCCTCAGAGGACATATTTCCTTTGCGAAAATCTGTTTGAAAATCCTTAAATTGGGCAAATTTGCCTTCATCATCATTTAATCTACGCTTGATTTGTTCAGCCAGAAGCTTAGTAGCTGCACGAATTTCTTCCATGTTCAGCTTATTGGCTCCAGACATCATACTTACCGGGACACCATTTCTGCTGCCCCCACCAGATACCTCCCGAGGGCCATCTGGTGGGGGGCCAATACCAGCTACTGCACTGTAAAAGGCCCCTCTTCCAGAAGGCTTTCCAGAAAGTTCAGGTGCTGAACTGTCTAAGGATGCACCCATGTGATTAACATGGCCAACACTACGCGGAGGAGATTGTTGTACAATCGAGCTAGATAAAGGTCCCCCATTTGCCACAACATTAGGAGATGGTGATGGCAACCTGTTTAAAGATGGACCAGCATTTCCTGCATTCAATATTTTTATTTTACCAGCTTTACCAACCTTGCCTCCAAGTATTTCAGCCATAGAGGGTTTGCCAGTCTTTTTCTTTTGTTTCAGCCTATGAGAAGATGGCTCAGATGGCTCAGGCACACCAGGAAGTGGTGGAAAGGCTGAATCCCCAAGCGAAGATGAGACCATCCCATGTACAGCTTCGCGATACCTTGAAGCATCAAGCCCTGCCTGCATAGAAGATGTACCCTCTGTAGGTCTAAGTGCAGGAAAAGGATCCTCTGGCTCCACCACTGAATTTGAAGAAACTGCCATGTTGTGAAGTGAAGTCTCTACTTGAGCTGTATCAACGCTTTCTCTGATTCCTGCTGCATGCAAAGTGTCTCCGCTACGGCGGCGCTGGGCTGAAGATTCTTCAGTAGTACGCCGGACCCTAATAGTGACTGGAATCTGCATTCAACAAGTTAATGCATTTTATATCCAATACCTGAATCTTCAAGGTTTATGTCATATGAGAATTGAAAGATGACAATTCTGAAAAAATGGAGAAACAGATGAAGACACCTTCAAAGCAGCCTGTCGTTCAGCTTTTGATAGATTTCCTCCATGCTCTTTGGCAGTATGTATCTGAAAAATAATAGAACAGGATTTTACATATTAGATGGCTTTAAAGTTATGCTTAATCATGCGTAAAATTTGCAATTCCCAACCCGAAATTCCTGCTCGGTTGCAAAAACAACAAACTTTTTCGAGAGACAATCGGGATGTTCACAAAGCATGTGGTCACTGCGGAAATGCGCCTATGAATTGGAAAAGTAAAAAAATCAGAAAATAGAACCTGGCGAAATTTCAGCTATATAATACTACGTCATTATTACCTCAAGATCATCATAATTCTGGTAGTAATCAAATTGCCCAGGTCTTGACCTGCAAAAGTACATTATATGAAATTAAATAAATGGTAAGGACAAACTCAATGGTGCGGATAGAACATTGGGGAACAAATGAGCAGCTCCATGCATAAACAAACCCGAAAGGAAAACAAAATACCGTTGACAAATATGGCAAGTAAAATGCTCCGTCGACATATGCATATAGAGATCATTATTGTCATAAAATCTTCGTGTGCAAAATGCACACATAGGGTGGCCTGCAAAACCATCATCCGCCCCATCAACTTTTGGATCTCCTTTAGATTTATGACGTTCTAATTGTGCCCTTGTGTACAGCTTCTGATCGCAAAGAAACACCTGCAATAGGAAGAAAACTAAGGAATTAGAGATGAATTCTGACAGGCATCTTTCATCACCTTTCTAGAAGCATCACATGCTGGTCCAACACTTCCAATAAGACAGTAATTAAATTTCCCTCAATGTGATTTAATCCCCTCATGTGCAGAATGAGCGATGTGTAGCCCAAATGCAACCTTGGAAAGTGAACAAAGCTTCCCAGTAGAAGAGTGCAGATGGGTCAATTGGTTTACAACCAGGCTATTAATTTCTATACTTAATCTTGCCTTCATGTTTAGAAAAAGTTGACTATAATTACCTTACGCCCTGCTAAACACAATTTGCACATGTATAAGGCATGCACATCAGCAAGGTGTCTCCCAAGAATGTTCAGCCTGGGAAAAATATAACCCTTCCGAACACTACCACTCGGCAAATTAACATCATCAGTGGCATCCTCACAAACTCTACAGTGTAGTCTGCACATTGCTTTGCTCTTTGCATATTGGTCTTCATCATCAAAGTAAGCCCCGCTGTCACTATCATACCAAAACTCCCCATTTGCTTTGCCATTTACCATGTGTCTTGATAAAGACCCAAAATCTTGAATTATTTTTGTAAAGTCGCCCAATGCCTGAGCGAAAATGAAACTTTGTTTTAGCATGATCCAATACGCATTAGGTTATGCAAAGCAGCTACCTACCTTTGTCACAAACACAGAATCACATTCTTGTTTGCATATACAACAGCGATTATCACCAAGAACAACGCGAATCCTGATTACACATGTCGAACAAACATCCCGATGTCCACATGATCCATATGCTACCCATTCAAGTGGCTCGGCACAGACAGCGCAACAGTCCTCCATTTTATGAACTACAACAGTTAACATATAAATGGCAGCAAGCCCTTTAGTTTACAAGATTCAATACATTGACAAATAAATATGCAGTTTAACTGATTCTTAAAAAATAACTAAGGTCCTTCTAACCCATAGTTTATGGTAATTGTGTGAAAATTGTAGAATAACATTGTATTCAACCGCTAGAGGAACAACAATGTAGCCTGCGCATTTGGGACTTACTTTAACACGAAGTCATATAGATACAAGCATAAAGCAGATATAAAGACATAAACCAGGCAAGATTACTCAGCAATTAAGCACGACTTTAGGGTGCGGAAAGAAGAACGGGTCTGGTTTAAGAGAAACAACTGGTAGCTGCCATCCCCAGAGCGTACTATGAACGTTTTTAGCTACTAATCCATTATTCCAAAACTTAAAGAAGGCAAAAATTAGAATCCAGATCCAAATAGTACGACTGTCAATGGCATTGATTCGAAGGCAATTCTGGATTAGGTTCAGGGGCCAAAACAAGATCAATCGTCCAGAGCGCAGAAAAATCCAACTATAGGATGAAATTTGAGAATTAGAAAGGAAAAGAAGAGTACCGGAAAGGGAAAGCAAGGGCGGCTTCGTTTGTGGCGGATGATCCAGCGACAGCTTCAAGCAAGCGACCAATCCCTAGACAGATTTTGATCTCCGACGGCTCCTCCTCCTTGGACTAGACAGAAGGTACGTCCAGTATTAATCACTTCATTACTTCACTTTTCTGGGCTTTTTTCATTTTCACTTTTTTTCAGTGCCGTAAACACAGAACCCGATTTTCAACGGCCAGATTCTTATTAGCCACGTACAATTGATCATAGCCATCGAAATGTTACAGTGCTATTTTTATTAGGGCACGCATTTCGTTTGGCGTCAATTTTGACCAACAACTCGGTATAAGAATAATTGGATTATCTTTTACATCGTCTAGAAGGCCTCATTCAGTACGTGTGCTTAGGTCCATGAACCTTCACGAACATATTTTATCCACCTTCTTTTTAGCATGTTCCAACAAACTAGATCAAGTTTACTTACACAAGGAACTTATCGCGGCGGCCGTTTCTCTTTTTCAACCCCCTCTAAAGGTTCACTTGGCCAGGCGAGTAGAATTAATGGTTCATTTGGCGCTCCCTGACTCTAGACGAGTAGAATTAATGATTCGCTTGGCGCTCTCTGATTCTGCAGGTCATGGGGGAAGCAAGAATGGCTTTCCCCATTCTGTTGTCCCTTACATCACTAAATTACTTGAGAGTAGTTTCTTTTAATTCTTGCTTATTGAATGCTTCATGATACAATCGCAGTATGAGTGCAAATGACAGGCCATTCATATGACCATTTATATGTTAGGTGTTAGACACACGAGGCCTATATTCATATATTCCAATAATCTTAACATATGTTAAAACGATTTTTAGATAGAATTCATTTAGTACAAAACTGCGTACATACAGCAGTACAATGAATCAACTGAATGAGTGCGGCCTCATCCACCTTGTGGCAGACCATTCCTCTCCTTTGCAACTTCTATGAATACTCTACGGATCTTGTGTCCCATCACGTTTGTCCCATCATGTTTCTGTAAGTTCAAATTTAGCATGCAAACCAAATGACATGAAATTAGCATCCATGCTCCAAAACAAAACTGCATTACCTTTTCTAGAGTTTACACATATTCTGTATTATAATGGTGTGCACTTTGTAGAATTTGGGAACATAAAAGCAACGAACGATACACTTAAACTAGGAACAACAGCTAAATTTTGTAAAGAGCTTCGAGCATTATGTGAGGATCATGGTAACAGCAGCCGCTGTTGCAAATTTCCAAACCGCAAATCTCATATCCAAATCTCTTATATATGGGTGCCCAAATGATTTTATGCACTTCCGTGATCAACTGGCTAAGAATCTATTGATTTTCCACCTCCGGGGACCTGCAAAGACCTTTCTCGCATCAATCTGCAAAAGTATAGTTTCAGGAACAGAGCATTAGGGAATTGGATTTGACTGAAATTTTTACAATTTCGAAAAATGCATTATAGGATTCGAGACAAAAACAGCTCATTGCTAATAGAGAAAGGATACACAACATAGCAATTAACATCTATTCACATTTCAAATACACAACAAAAAAATGAAGGTGATATTTCCAAAATCAACACCAACTAAGTGCTGTTATTCAAGATAAATTAGAATATCAACTGAATATCATCAGTGCATACAAACCAAAGGCAATAAAATGGTTTTACGTGTAATGATCAACAATAGTCGATCGCTTGTTATATCGTCTTTGCAAGATGTGCCTCTGCAAATTGCTAATCCAACAAAGATTTGCAATACCTTGGCCAAGAGGACCCGCAATAAAATCAAAGAGGAAACTTGAGACACCGCACATTTGAAAAACCAAAAAGGAGACCATCAATTACTTACATTTGTGACTTCAACACCAAGTGTCTCAAAATTTTTAGGATGTCCCGGCGTGGTGCTTCCCCACTGCCTAAACTGCTTTTAATTGCTCCATCTAAAATACACCGCATGTGGAAATATAATTAACAAACACCGCATGTGATGGTGATGAAAACTCAAATGGGAAAAATCTCTAAGTGAGAACATGCTAAAAATGCCGGACATTTCAACACTACAACCACAAAGAATCCAATATCACCACCCGGATCGTAACTTTTACTAATTGATCAACCAAGAACAGACACTTACAGGGACACCGCCCCTGCGAGATGTAATAATGCATATTGAAGCATGCGACCATGACCACCGACAATACAAACCGATCCCTGTTGAACCATTTCAGATTAATAAGATTAAACCTCATAATCTCATCATAAAAGTATATGGCCCATGGGAGCATATCCCATGGGAAGACCCGGATAGCCGATTTAGCTTTTTCCAATCGCATCAATTGCCGTGAACCCAATAGTATTAATCGATCGCTCAATCAACTCGATGATCTGCCTTCTTCAAAGTCTCGACAACCAGCTTGTTTCCTTTGTCTAGCAAAAGAAGCACGGGGATGGACAAAGACGACCCATCAACTCCGGACCAGAAACTAAACCGAGTCCGTAAAAGCTATTGAAAGAGGGTTTTGGGGATCCAAGGCCGGGGCGAGGGGCTGGCCTACCGGGAAGAAGCAAAGAAGGAGGAAGCCGGAGAAGAGGCGATGATGTGGGCGGCATTGCAATCAGCAGAGCTTAGTAGCCGCGCGTGAATTGGGTGCCTAATAGGGATGAGGTTGATAAAGGAGAAGCTCCGTGGGTTGAGCTTGAGTGGTGGAGAAGGGAAAGGATCGGACAGAGGGTGCCGGATCATTGCTTGCATCGTAACAAAGCGATCGCATGATCGTGGGTGAACAGAGGTGCCAGTGCAAGAATGGATTGCTTGCAGAGCAAGAAAAGGGGAAGGTTCACGTGTCAAACCATACAATATTTTCTTTTAAAGATTTTAAAAATGAAGAAAAAATGTACGTATCAACCCCAGGGCTGTCCTCAGCCCAGAAATATTAGCTTCCTATTTTTCTGAGAACAAATTATACTGCATTACATAAGTAGTGACAAGAAATTTATCGCGGTGGCCCGCCGCGACCATTTCTTTAGTTCTAACCCTATAAAGTTGGCCCAAGTCTAAGTTCTAGACTTGTTCAATCAAACTGTGACATTGTAGAGGAACCAACTATTGGAGGATAATTTGATGACTTCAATAAATAGTTCTTAGAGGGTGCCGCTTTTGCAGTAGGATTGGGTTAATGCTCCTGCAATCAATGTTCTACGAAGCTTTTATGTGACTACAGGATTATCTGCTAAGGTGCACAACCACTTTCTTCTCCCCAATATCCACCATTAGATAATATAAGACATGGCCTTGGTCATATATGAAAAGAGTGCAATGCAATCCATTTTTTGACCTCATCTCGTAGATTTTCTAATGATTTTAAAAGAACAAAAGAATGCATGAGATACATGCTAATTATGTACTAGTTTCAACCAAATGCTGCAAGGCTGCCGCGAACATTTCTCTTTCATTCCATGTGGCCGCCACGAACATTTCTCTTTCATGCCCTATTATCTCATGTTCTCATGCCCATGGGATAGATGGGTGTTGTGATCGACCATCATAGTCTTGGATGTTGTGATCGATAACCATAGGACCATAATAGTCTTGTGGTTTTAGCCTAGATGGAGAACGTCCATAGCTAATAACTTGACACCGAGGTTATTATGCGATGATTTTCTATTCTCCTCTCTTTTTCTCCCTTTTTGCATATCTGAGAAATGTAGCTTGAATGATTGCATTCACAAAGTTGCATATAAATATTTTTGAAAGCCTGTGGCACCATGAAGTCATACAACAAATGAGGCAGGTCTTAAAATGTTTGGGAATGATGCAACAAATGAGGCAGGTCTTAAAATGTTTGGGAATGATGCAAGAAGGTATCTTAAATATAACAGCATCATTTATTTTGAGTAATTTCCAGATTACGTGCTAGTTTAGGAGTCACGTAGACAAATTTGGGTCACAAGAAGATAGTATCATCGTGAGGTATAGATGCAAATGTCTAATTAACCAGATAAGCCAATGATTTCACTATATATTCAATTGGTTGCCACTGACAGTCAAAACCAACACAATAACTGTTATCAGCCCTCACATTATTATTCTTTATGCCACTAGCAAGAGCCAGTCTCTGCATCTTTCACTTTTCACTGATATTAAAACTGGAACCAAGGTAATAAGCTGAATGCTTAGCAAAGATATAGGTATATGCCCAATCCAGTAGAGGTCCAATATAAAAAAAAAATCAAGATTCTTGATCCCCCAGAAAGGCGAATAGCATAAGCTCTGCAAGGTTAAGTAGGTGAGCTGCAAAGGAATAAAGTTATCCTTGTTAATTAAGCTTAGCAATGCATAAAGTTGTCAACTATATGCTTTTTTTCTAATGGGAAACTAAATCCAAGCCTAAAACTGGCCAAGCCTCTTGTTGCGCCTTTTTTCTATTTTTTATTTTATTTTTATTTTTTTCCATGCCGATTTGCCTAAGGTTAGGGGAAGTTTTTGGGAAAATTTCAATCTATCTTTGTATGATTTTGGGACCAATTTGAATGGTTTTGGAGTATTTCCCAATCGTTCCTTTTTGGCTCTTCTATAAGATTGCAGCTATGATGCATGCCCGATTTACTATGTCAGGTTTTTTTTTTTTTTGAAGAAGAAGAAGAAGAAGAAGAGATTTTAACGTCACGCCACAAGGCAGCGTCCTATCGGACATGTGACACTTTACAACACACCCAGATGGGTCCTGCCCCCACCACTTTACATTGCTAAAGTGGGACCTTCCCCCACCAACTTTACATTGCATGGCCAAAAAGCCAAAAAGGCAAAATACAAATGCAGAGGTGGGAATAAAGTCACAGAGGATAATCATGATCCACTGAGTAGAACCACCAGCCTATGCATAAGACAACACACTCAAATAGGACTCAAATATCAACTGTCGCTTGGCAGGAGCAAGCGAAGAGCAATGGTAAGCCTTAACAATTCTAGCTTGTGCGTCTTGGAGGACAACTGCAGGAGGAATATCCAAACGCTGAAAGATAGACAGTCTTCTGTGCTTCCAGATGGACCATAACAACCATCATGATGCTAAATGAAATGCTTGGCTCCGCAACTTGTTCCAAGTATCCAGATAGACAGCCAGAAGCACTTGCTGACTTATCAATGTCACATGAAAAAGAGAAAGCAGCCAAGACCAAACAGGCTGGAGATGAACACATAAAAAGAAACAACGCTCAATGGTCTCGTCCCTTTGCTTGCACAAAATGGGCGAGTGTCGACACTCGAGGATCAAATCAGGACAAGCACGCTCACACGAGGACATCCGTGAAGAATCTGCCACCAAAGCACAGCCACCTTAGGATGGAGTAGTTTATCCCAAGCCCAAGTCCACATACGTCTCCAATTAGGAGGTGAAAGCTGAAGGGACCACCTAGTGGATGGCGGAAGGATATCACTATTGACAAGCAGCCTATACATAGAATTCACAAGCCTATGCTCATGAATATGTCAGGTTTTGCTGCTTGAAAACACCTATTATTGTTGTTGCTTCAAGCTTGTGGGTTGTAAAGCTTCGTCAAATGGGGTGCATTTAGGCTCTCACTGTTGGCATCCCAAAAGCGAGAAAAAGGGTATGCAAACTTGAAGGAGTGTACTAGGAATTTTTCTAAATTCATCGTAGTCATGATCTTTTCCATTTTTCCTATATGTATCCCTCGCCACCTGGAATGACCTGGAGTAGGTACAGAAGGCCTTCTTAACATGAGCACTTGGGATAAAGTCCACCGTTCCATATCAGATCCTGCCAGATCCTGCTCCAGGAGAGGGGTTGCCTACCCTTTCAGAGGGCTACACTAGACCATCATATCATTTACTTCCAGAAGGTAGTTAGTATGGGGGATGCTCATTTGCCCAATCTTGCTTTGGCCATAGCAATGGGTCCACAGCGCCACAAATCCTACTGCACGATGCATTGAGGCAGTACCTTGATGCTTTTCCTTAGCAAGCTCTGGGATGCAGATGCTCTGACACATGTCAAGATGGCACACTATCGACATCAAGTCAATCCCAGGCCCACAGAGGCCCACAACACTACTTGCCCATGAAGAAGCGCAGACTGATAGCGTCCATTCACATGGGTGCACATTGCCTCTGCATTGAGACATGCCGATAGACTCGGGAGGCACGTGAGGACAAGATTTGTCAGTGTTGCCAATATGGCGCATTGAGAATGAATGCCATGCCCTTCAGACCTTACCCCCATTCGATCATATGCGGGCACAGTATGTTCAGTTAGTTATGCCTGACCAACTGTTGCATGTGCTGTTGAACACGACCTCCGTGGGCTGGTTGGGATCATACCTTCAGTAGGTTATGGATACATGGACTCAGCTGTGTCCTCCGGTGCAGTATTGAATTGTCCTATATGATTGTACAGTCCACTAGCATACTTATTACTGCTAAGGTTTTTCCCTCAAAAACCCTTCGATAGCGATTTGCTTGCTGCTCTCTTTGTTTGGGTCCCATAGGCCAATTAACACATGTCAAGATGGCACACTATCGACATTAAGTCAATCCCAGGCTCACAAAGGCCCACAACAATACTTTCCCATGAAGAAGCGTAGACTGATAGCTTCCATTCACATGGGTGCAGATTGCCTCTGCATTGAGACATGTCGACAGACTCGGGAGACACATGAGGACAAGATTTGTCAGTGTTGCCAATATGGCGCATTGAGAATGAATGCCATGCCCTTCAGACCTTACCCCCATTCGATCATATACGGGCACAGTATGTCCAGTTAGTTATGCCTGACCAACTATTGCATGTGCTGTTGAACACGACCTCCGTGGGCTGGTTGGGATCATACCTTCAGTAGCTTATGGATACATGGACTCAGTGATGTCCTCCGGTGCAGTATTAAATTGTCCTATATGATTGTACAGTCTACTAGCATACTTATTACTGCTAAGGTTTTTCCCTCAAAAACCCTTCGACAGTAATACGCTTGCTGCTCTCTTTGTTTGGGTCCCATAGGCCAATTAGTCTTTGTGGACGATAAAAATACATTCTACTCTATTCTATTCTAATAGAAATCTATTACCTTTGCTTTTGCCTGTAAATATAGCATATTCAATATCTAACTTATGTAATTTCTATTGGCAAGATGCTTTTTAACTTTAGTAACAATATGTATGATTTTTAGGATATTTTGTGTTTAGGTTAGGGGAGGAGAGGGGTAGCATATTTCGAAAAAAAGGAAAAAAATTGCCCCCAAGACCCTTTCCGTGTTTTCTGCCGCCTTTTTTCAAGAGATAGTTGCATGAGAGATCTTTTAGAAGCCGTAGATCTTTATCTTCTGGATGGATTGTGCTGTATTTCTTCCTATGATTGATTCCTATGGTACCGCCTCTACAATCGGCTACCAGGGCCCAACCATCAGGTCTGTTATACCTAACTGCTCTTGGTCTTCCGTCACTATCCACTATAGTCATGTCTGTTGGTTTTTTTTTGCACTTGCGCCAGGGCAGTTCCAGAGGTACGTTTTATGATGGATTCTATTATTTCAAACATAAGTTGATATTACGAGTTTGCATTCTTAAAGCTATCACGACAGCAGTGAGCCATATATCAGGGAAAACAATTAGAAAAAGGACTGAAAGAATGCTCGTATACATGACATGCAAGGTTCAAGGGCACAAATATTTATCAGCACAAGCAGCCTTAGCAACCTTTTTGCATTATCAGGCAATAAACAGGACTGGGGATCACCATTAGTGCGACCCCTTGATCTCGCACCATTGAATATGAGGGCAGCTAGGCCATATTTAAAAGAACTGGACATCAAGTCCAACCTTCTAGAGGGGCCATCGACAGAACATCAGGAAGAAGAAGAGGATTATGAGGAAGAAGTCTATGACTTCGAAAATGAACCCAGATTAGCCAAACAGTTGGAGAAGTACATCGAGACCACAGAGGACCTCCCAAGAAAGGCAACAGCTCCCCCAGTTGGAATCACATCTCTTACGCCAATTATCATCGAAGGGGAGGAGTACCTTTTCGCAGATGATATTTTACACCTACCATACTGCATTGATCAAGGTCTCCGCTTGGATGAACTCCTGGCTATCATCATTGATACTTATAACGGTGACTTCATCGATTATTCCGAGCAGGAGCTTCCAAGAGAGATAGCTGAAAAGGAGATCTACACCACACAGAACATCGCCGACATACAAGCATATGATTTTATCAAGCATCAGATGCAGCACCAAGATCTTCCAAATGAGGAAGAGTTTTAGGCCATTCAAGCAAGATTGTTTAAGAATGGGAGCACAACCAATCCCAAACAAGCCACGTCATCATGGGGCCAAACCCTGAGGGGCACTCATATTAACCTTGATAGTGCCATCTCGATGAAGAAGGATCATGATGACTTGATGGCAATAGAAATACAAGGTCAGGCAGCCATGAGGAAAGGGTCTGGATCCGCAGTCGGCATGGGGAAAGCTTTACGTTACTATCTCCCTTCGCTCACTCAAGGTCAAATAGTAGTTTTCCACAAACAGTTTAGCCACAGAGGAGAAGAGGCACTTTACTTGCTATCATCACTCTCCGGCTTTGCGACTCATTCTAAACTTCGCGAGAACATTGACCATATAATTCTAATTAGGAGATTTGTGGCCTTGCATTACCTTGATTCTGCTCGAGGATACCTTCGAGATGGACCCTTAGCAATAATGGCTACGCGGACACATGACTTGCCCCGAGAAAAGGTAGCTCCAGCACTTGGACACTCGACATGGAACATGCCACGAAATGTTGGCCATGGCCTCAAACTCAAAGACATTAAGGAGCACTTCAAACCCAAACGTCGACGTCAGCATTAGAGCCCAAGGGCCTACAAAATTTAGATATACCTTAAAATAGTGTTCTTGAACTCAAATTTTGAGATCAAATATGTAACTTTCTTATTATGAATATAAGTGTTTTTGCTATAAGTTCTTCAACGAGTAAGATAAATACCATAGCAATAACATCTTAGTAACCATAGTGCATAACAGACATCCTTGATTAATGTTTGCAGCCAGGAACCTCTCAACCCCTCCACAAAATCAAGGAAGTCAAGGCCAAGCCTCGAATTGGGCACCACGAAACTTATTCGGCCGAGAAGCACAGGAAGTCGAGATGACACCAGCTGAGATAAACAGGCGCCTAGTGGAAATGGGCAGGCAGATGCGCGAGTTAGTACAGATTGTCACCCCACTCATTCGAGGGGAGGGGTATGGATCACAACAACCACCTCTTCAGGAAGAGGAACACCAACTCAACAATCATCCGGAATAACAACCTGCCCCACAGTCGTCTTGACACAACAAGAGAAAGAGAAGGATTAGAAGATACCAAAACTCTTCGAGTTCAAGCTCAGATGACAGCTTAGATGATAGTTCAGATAGTGACTCTGACAGCAGTCCAGACAGCTCATATAACAGGCACAAGCACCGCAGAGCAGAGGATTATCAAAAGAAAATAGACAGTGCAATGAGCAATGTCTGGAAAACACGCAAGTTGGGACAATTTTCAGGGAAAGACAAATAGGGAATGGAAGCTGAAGCCTGGCTGGATGAGATGGAAGAATTCGGGAATTCATATGGCATGAAGGACAAAGATATTGGCAAGGTAGCAACTGCCAACTTGATAGGACCAACACGCATATGGTGGAAGGGGTACGCAAAGTCAAATAGGCTAAGGAGAAACAATTGTCGATTCAAAACCTTTAGCAAGGCTTTCCGTAAACATTACGTGCCACGCTCACATACTAGCCGTCAGATATAGCAGTTCTACCGCCTGGATCAAGGGAATCTGTTTGTAGTCAAATACACAGAGGAGTTTATGAGGCTAAGGTTAAACGTGCCTAGGATATCAGAAAGGCAAGCAGTGGATGGTTATATAGAGGGGCTTAATAGCAACATCAAAAGATTAATCCGTGCAATAAACCCCAGGACAGTAGGGGAAGCGGAAGATAAGGCTTTGAGCATAGAGGACACACCGCAAAACCCAACGCAGAGACAGTCGTATTATGACAAAGGAAAAGCAATAGGTAGCTTCAACCAAAAAGCACCAACCGCTGCACAGGGAAGAGTACAACAGTACCAGGGTAAAAATGACAAAAAGACACCCTTTAAGAAACCTTATACAGTAGGTCCTTCGGCGGGCAAGTTTGTGAAGCAATTTTTGAATAGTATACCTAAGGAAAAAAGGGACGAATGTATAAAGAAAAAGTTGTGCTTCATGTGCTTTCAACCAGGACATCGCCACTCATGAGTGTCCTTTTGTCATGCAAGCAGCCATGGCAGATCTTGAAGGATGGGATTCCCCAACAGACATAGACCTCGACGAGGAGGAGGCCCAAGATTTCATCGAAGGTGAGTGTAGAATTTGTGCAGCCATAGAAATCGAAAATATGGAGAGTCAGTCCACTGTCATTTTATCAGAGGGCATTATAGATGATAAAGCCTATTTAGTCCTAATAGATACAGGAAGCACCCACAACTTTGCATCTCCTAAGATGGCAGCGATACTCAAAACAAAGATCCTCAAGTCAAAGCCCAGGCCAGTGAGCATGGCAAGTGGGGCAATTCGCCATACAAAAGGAAAAAGAGTGAACTTTGATATAACATTGAGCGGGGCAAGTCTAAACATGGGGGCTGAAGTCATGGATATTGGAAAATATGATCTCATAGTCAGCATGGAATTCTTAAAGCCAGCTAAAGCAGTGATCGATTGAGATAAACACGAGATATCAATCATGGCACCCCGCAGACGTTTTTTGGTCAAAGATAAGAAAATTACCTCAATAATGCAGTGCATGTCATTAAAGCAATTGCATAAATGCATCAGCAAGGATGAGGTTGATTATATCATTAGGCTAGAAGCCATAGACCCAAACCAAAAGAATAAGAAGGAGGATGGAATTTCGAAACAATTACCTAGGGCAATTGGCAAGTTAGTTAAAGAATTTCATGACCTATTTCCGGATGAAATCCGCGAATTACTGCCTTATAGAGGTGTGGAATGCGAAATCACCCTTGCACCAGATGCAAAACCAATTAGCACCTCTGCTGCTTCCTGTAAGGCTAGCAGCATTTCGCCTGTGACTCTCATGCTCGTGTCGAACTCTTGTACGACCTCCTTGACGAGTCTGGCGAATGGTGCTCGGGGGATGAGAAGGCCGTAACTTCTCTGAAAATGCCGGATCTCTCTGACTGCTTGCGACAGTCTCGATCCGGGCTTCCTTGCTACTGGCTTCTTGGGGGGTACTGGCTTCTCTGGAGGCGGCTTGAGAGTCTTTTTTTTCGATGGCCGTCCTCCCTCGATGTATGTGACCTTGTTTGCCTGATAGTAGAGTTGTAGGCCTCCCACTTCTTCATGTATTCCTTGTAAGCCTTTAATTTCTTCTGGTAGATCTTGAGATGGTCTACCACGTACGACTCCCGGGCAGGTCGAGTCGGCTTCTTTGGATCTTTCTCCTTCTTCCATGTGGGGTAGGGTGGGGGTGCCTGTACCTGCTGATCCTCGGCCGCCGGTTTTGAGGAGCTCCCTACTTCTTGGTCTCCTCTGGGGAAGGGCTGGTAATCCTCATCATCAGAGTCGTCAGTAGATGGTGGCTGGTCAAGCTGTCGTTCCTTGATGACGATTTTTACCTGGGGTGTCGTCTTCAGTTTCCTCTTGGGCTCCTCGAGCTCCTTGCCCTTCCCCTTGAGTTTCTTCTTTGCCTCTGCCTCCTATTCTTGTAGCTTCCTTTTCTTCTCGGCCCTTTTCCTCTTTGTGGCGTTGTGACTTCGCCTTTTGTATTTGAATCCAGGCCTCAATTTCTTCATCTAAGGTGGGTTCGGGAGAGGGCTCCTTCTGTTCGTTTTGCTTGTCGGCAGCCTGTTCTCGTTCTGCCCTCTCCTCCTGTAGTATCTCCTCTTCAATTTGCTCGTATACTCTGCAGGTTTCTTTGTCCATTGAACCCTCAGAGTCAATGTCTGCTTCTTCGTCTAAGCGCTGGTTGATGATGTCGGCCAGCTCGTCTAGTGATTCTTGCCTCGACTCCTCTTCCTGTGACTCGACAGAAGTACTCTCCTCTGTTGATGGAAGAGGGTCTCCTCCTGCGAGAAGTTGCTCCCGAAGTATCTGCTGAATCCTCCTTCTGTCTTGGGCGCTGGGCTGTTCGCCTAGTCGATATTTGCGGGCAGTCTGTTTGGTGCGCGCCATGTTTTACTTCAAGTCGATCAGAGCTCTGGCGCCTAAAAATCGCCTCAAAGTGCGGGAGCTAACTTCTAAGCAGAAAGTCTATAAATGGGAAGGGTTTGGGTCTATTTATAGCTTGGGCAAATTTTAGGTCAAATTCTAAATTGCTCATTTTCATGAGTCAAGGCACATATTAACTTAAAACATGTACTTACTTTAGAGTTTTCTAAGTAAAATTACTCATGGTGTGCGCTAGAGGGCTGATCTAAATTTTAGATCGAGGCTCTGGCACATACCCTGAGTATTTTTGCATTTTTGACTAAAAATATATAACTTCTAGACATATTCTTAGGGGTGTGATATACATTTCTAGCTAAACCTTACCTTAAAATTCGATCTAGCATATTATCTTGTTCAAATTCGTCAAGTTTGAAGGTGAATATGGCAAAGTTACTCATGGTGTGCGCCTGGGGCCTAACCTAAAATTTAAGTCGATGCTCTGGCGCATACCATGAGTAATTTCCTCACTTGGTCAAAATTTAGTTCAATTTTTTAGTTTGGTTTTTTTTTTTCAATTCTTCTAACTGTTACTAGCTTAGCATATACTACAAAAAAAATGAGAAAAAATTTTCCCACTTTTTCGAGGTTTCAGAATCCTACTAAGTTAGTACTACTGGGAGCATGGCCAGTGCTTTGCTCTTGGTCTCCAAGAACATTGCTCTGATACCACTGTGACGTCCCCTACTCATATACGATGCACTCATCATATACAAACAGGAGTTCATCCCCCATACCATCTCCATGCTAATACCGTTAGAATTTTTTTGGGATCACTTATTGTTCCAACCTCGATGCCAGCATGGAAATCGTACGGCCAATGAGAATGCGGGGGGGTACAGGCTTTTCTTCATCCATGCCTGCCTTCCCCTGTCAGGTGTCGTCAAGGTACAGGTTCGGCATTATCCCGACCTACACGCCTGGAGGTTCGGTTGGGAAAGCAATAATTACAAATTATTCCGCCACGAATTACCGCCCAAATGTTGGGGTGTCTATAAAGTACCCCCCTCCCCCTTCCTCAACGGCCCCCTTCCCCCGTCTTTTCGCGCCTCTCCATCCAGGTTTGCTAATGCTTTCAATCCTTCTAGTTCTGCGAGCTCATCTGATTCAGACTGTTTGATCTAATTAATTTGCCGGTTCATTTCAGATGGCGATTACCTCTGTCACAGCTGAGAACGATTTCGGCTGCTTCAATATATTTCTTGGGAGCTTCATTACAATCAGAGCCACTCGAGGGTCCTCACCAGTGATCAAAGGCGAGAAATGTTATTTCAAGCCATTGGAAGGCTATTGTTGTCGGGTTCGAGGTGAGAGGGGAAGTATATATCAAGGTCGGACACCTATACACAAACGGACATGAGAAAAGAAAAGATAAGATCTCAACGTAATTTTCCTGAGCTTCGTGCTAATTGTGAGTTTCATTATATCTGTGTTAATCCGTCATTCATTATATTTTGAAGAAATCAACTAATTGGGTTTCTAGTATCTCAGGGCTCTGTATTTCCGATGTGCTGGACCTGGAACCATCGAGTTCTATCACAAGCATCTTCCGTGCTTTCTATTATGATATTGGATCCTTGCTTTTTGAAGGTCAAAACGTAAGTGCAAACAACTGGAAAGGGGTTTTGGTTCTTAAAATATGAGTATTATCCTCGGAAAGGCAAAATTGTGGACTTACCATTGCCCCATTATCACAGCTTAGTTCACGCCCAATGGATTCCAGTTATCCTGTTTCTTGCCAAGCTGAAATTGTCACAGGAAATTTTCGATTGCTTTGAAGGAGAAAAGGTGGAGTCTGTGGACACGTGAAAGTAAATATACCCATCGATATATTTTATTACATTGTTTAAGAATGTCGAGAATGTCAAGAAGACTTCAAAAATATTTCTTGTAAGTGATTGTCGGCTTGTTTCTGGATGACATTTTATGTGATGAATGGTCATCCCGGCTGCATGAAGGAGTTGAGAAGGTACGGTCTGAGGATAAAGAAAGAAAGTTCGAATCGGTATTGTATTGAAAAAGCAAATAGTTTACATTACCTTCAAATACGAGAAGATGGAGGGAAGTAAAAGAATGGAGCGGATGGGCGTGGGTTCCAAAGGAACAAGACGATCTTGATGGTACCCATTCTCACGATCATTGACATTGCTATCTTCAAAAGTGGTCAATTGTTTAAAACCTTAAAAGTCGAGAAGAAGCATGGTCTTTATTTGATGTAAGAATTATTTTGGAATCAGAATGTGACTTAAACGTCTTCCATTTTTGGTGGATGGTGTCAAGGTAGGAAAACGTAGGGAAGAGTTGTATACAACAAAGCTCTGTATGCCTCATGTTGTACTTTCTTTAAGTGAAAACAGTTAAACAAATAAATAATAATGGTGTTAACGGGTTCAAATCCGCCGTTGTTTGCCAATAACTTATATCCTTTTGCAAAGTTAGCACCGTACACCGTATAAAACATGTGGAGTTCGTGGTAGTGTTGTATAGTTTCGGTTTCGCACCGCGGTGTAGTATGTTTTGCGCTAACATAAATTTGGCCTTCTTTTCGGTAAAATATCGCCGCAGTGGGCTACCTGCAGTCGCGAATACCTTA
The DNA here is from genome assembly GCA_021234155.1 of Isoetes taiwanensis. Classification (NCBI taxonomy): domain Eukaryota; kingdom Viridiplantae; phylum Streptophyta; class Lycopodiopsida; order Isoetales; family Isoetaceae; genus Isoetes; species Isoetes taiwanensis. The sequence goes on along the minus strand of JAJEKV010000304.1, from coordinate 291,122 downwards.
TTGTTGTCTTTGGCGTTTATGCTGCGTTTAAACCGTTACCTGCGGGCGACATATTTCGTCGGACACACTTAAGACATTTTAGTTTCAAGGCCAGCTTCGCAGCACTTACTTTTAGGCGTCGGTTTTTATTGCACTAAAGGAGGCGCTACAATTCCGGCAGAATGTCAAACGGCAAAAGTCGAGAAAGCTTGGGGAACGCCCTGTGCATGGTATGACCGTTCGTCGCCGAAGGAAGGAGAGTATCCACCGTCACACCCGTATATGAGTTCGCCCTTCAACGGGGAAACCCTGTAGACGCCCAATTTGTAGTCTACAATAACTTCGCCTAACGGTAGATATAATCTACGAGGCTAACCAACACATTGGCGGTATGGTCGGTACATTCGAGTTTCATGGCCGTGGCGAAAACGGCCAGCGTCCTTCTCCCTCGACTGGGAAGCTTGTATTGAGTCTAAAGTCCTTTCTGAAGCTTTTTCCCAAAGGTGACCAAGATAAGGTTCGAAGGTCGTTCAAGAGACTGCCGACTTATGTGAGAAGGATGGGAAGGATAATTTATATCCAGTTGACATCATGTTTGCTACTTACATGATATATACGGTTCCACCAACAGATAGGGAAGAACCACGGTGAAGGCTATTGCGAACCTCAGTCCACCTGTAGAGGAGGTATTTGATGCAGAGAAAGAGAAGGAACTGGTGGAAAAGCTCGACGAGGACGAGGATGAAGACGTAGATGAGCATGAAGAGAATCTTGATAGATGGGGTGTCACGGAAGCCTTGCCAGTTAACATAGGAGGGAAGGACTATCTTCTTCTCCACGATATATCTTCCATTACTGGTTTGAGGGAAGATGAGGTCCTTGGACAAATCTATGCTTTTCGTTGTTGGTCTAGACGACTTCATTGACTTCGAGCGGAAGTGCCTAGGGGACACGCGATCTCTTAACCTATGATGGAACTTCAATAGCTCCTGAGAATGCTTTTGATAGAGTTCTGGAGATGGCAGAAATGGGCTTGAAGGAAGTCTCAGAAGTAAAGTTCGAGGCGAGTCCATCAAAAGCTCAAAAAGATAGTGCAAAACAAGTATCAAAGAGCGAATCAAGCTCTTCAAGGTCGTCCATCAACATTTCTACCAAAGGGGTTATTGCATCTGATGAAGTGGAGGTAAGCTACCATAAGTTTGCTTATTTTGTTAAGTGCCTAAGAACGATTGTTTATTATTAGCAGGAGATTTTTGTGGACGATTTTTGCGCCCGGACATGACAGAGTTACCCTTGGCGAGATGCAAGTATCGCCCACTATATGGGCTACCTTTATAAAGGGAGAGATCGTTGTGTTCCATTCTAAGTACAGCCCATATGGACCGTAAGAGGTCTTGAAACTCAAGGCCCTCTCGTTGATTGGTAATCACATCCCATTATCTGCCAATTCTGATCGAGTAGTGGCTGTTAGGAGAGATATCGCCACGCATATTTTTGGTGGCTTTAGTATGTATTCTATGGCTGCCAGTAGAGCTGCATTGGCCTTGTCCCAGTGGATAAGGCTACAATTCGACCGACTTGGGAAGAGAGGGAGCCCCATTCCTCGCCTTTATGTACCTGTTGGATGTTGGTCCGCAGAGTCCGAATTGAAAGAAGTCGAAGTGTCCGATGACTTACATGTTTCTAAGAAAATGAAGTTGTAACCATTGTCAATTAATGCAAAGACTTGTTTGAAATCTCTATTCTTGTTATATCGAACATAAACTTCAGTTTCATTTTAATTTGTTTTACGCTTCTATTTTACTTGCACCGTGGCCACGGTGCGAAGACTGTGTTGTCTGTGCTTACAACTAATCAATATTCGCACCGTGGCCACGATGCGAAAATGACTATTCCACATTCTGTGGGAAGGTCTATTTCGCACCGTCGCCACGGTGCAAAAATAGCAGTTCCAACCTTTTTGGAGTGTGCAATTTCGCACCGTGACTACACACACTGCGAAGAGAATGCTTATCTGAATTTAGAATCTACATGTAAGGAAAATGGCCAAGAGCTTTCCAAATGAAAATGTGCGGTAAATAGATTGGATCATATGTATCTATCTCTTATGGTTACATACTTATAACTAGCGAATGTCTGAAATATTCTAGTAACAGAATTTAGAACTCATATAAGAGGCATAGCATACATAAATGCAGAAGATCATTCGCAATCGGGATCATCACGAGCACGTAGTTGAGTGATGCGATTAATATCATAGACGTGACGCTCTGGAACCCGATGAAGGTGGATAACAACATGATAAACCCCGTTGGAAGAATGATTTCGACCCTCTGCTACTCCTTCCAGCCAGGGATCAAGGGGGATACCCCTCTGAGAACATCTATAAAGATCATTATATTTCATAGTGCAAGTAATGGAGTCTATAGGCAAGGTAGACCCCCTGTAATAAGAATAACCAGGCCGAGACATAGCAAATGGATGCCTTCTCCATTGAATGAATGGAGCTGTACTTATATCGAACAAAATTATTGACATGCAATCAGAAAGCATTATTGGTTATATATAATGAGCATAATGTACAAAATACACGATCATGAACTCTTCAAATAAGTATTGACAATATGATCCAGATGACAAGTATTGATTTAGGGGGACTCTTCTGAGTCATTGTCACCAGGCACCCCAGTGATCTTTTCTATCAGTGCTCTCTATTCCATATTAGATGGATGATAACATCGAAGGGATCAGGATAATAGCGAGGATTGAGAGCGGCAGTGGTCATCCAGTCTTCCATGGGTATTTCTCGCTCGCGACATCGCTTGAAGTTTTCGTGATTCATCTTGCGGTGTAATGGAATCAATGTTCGGGACCAGAATGAGACCACATGGCTAGATGGAGGTCAATGTTGTCGCGACTCGGCAATTTGATGTATATTTATACCCACCAAAATTATTGATGGTATGTACCCACCAAAATTATTGATGGTATATAATAGAAATAATTGGATTATATACATACTTGTATGGTACTTTTTCAGATAATGGCATATATACCTGATTTCTCTTTAAATAGGCATCTATGCCTTCATTGTCTATCATTGTCTTTGCTTCTTGTTTGCTCCTTGCCTCTTTGTCCGCTTCTTGTCTACTTCTTTGCCTCTTTCTCCCTCTTGTCCTCTTGTCCGCTCCTTGCCTCCCTCGTCTCCACTAATTTCTTATGTTCGCTCCACTAATTTCTTGCAAATGGTAACTTTGCAAGAACATCCTCGGCTGGGCTGATCCGAATACCTGCAAGCGTCTTGGCGTAAATACGCACTTTTGATGATTTTTTGGAACTTTTGGGAGCATCGATGGCGCCACGGTCCAAACCACGAGCTTGCAAGGCGGTGAGCAACTTCATTATCGATCGCTATACTCTCGCCATCTCCCTCCACGGGAGGAGATCAATTCGAAAGGCAAGGTTCACTCTAAGTGCTTTGGGACTTCTTGAACCCCCTCGATTTAGAAGATAGGCTAGAAACGGTTGAAGGACATGCTTTTCCATGGTTTCATGGCCTACTCTCGATCAAGATCGCCTCTGGTCATTCCTACTAGTGAGAAGAATAGGATTTATATCCTCATTGAACTTTACAACTTCCATTACAAACCTTTTGTGGATATTGGTAAGCTCCTATTCCGCTCCCTTGACTTCAACATCCCTGTGGTTACCGCCTAAATTCCCCCACCGGATACAATTCCTTGGGATACACGTGACCTATGGCTACATAGCACACAAAGACATAATAATTATATCATAGGTGAAGATACTCCATTGGAATATGTGTATAAACTGGTATAAAGATTTTCATAGAAATTAAGGATATAAGCAAGTGATTTTCGTGTAATTAACATCTTCGTGTAATTAAGTGATTTTCGTGTAATTAAGTAATTAAGTAATATCTTCTACCATTTTCCTTGTATTTTTTCATGTGATTGTTCTATTTGTGGTCATATTCGCACCGAGCCACGTGGCGTAAATCGCCTACAAATTATTGAAGGGCCTATTTCGCACCGTGGCTACGGTGCGAAATACGCAGATCCCGTTTTGTTACCACCACCGAATGGTATAATACTTCAGCATTATTGGTATTATTCTTCATCATTCTTGGTATTATACTTCAACAGTATTAGTATTATACTTCAACATTATTGGATTCGTAGCTATAAATTCTTTCAACTTGCTTTCACTTCTCACCTTTGTTCCATGTTTTCGCCTTGCTTTCACTTCTTGGTCTTTGGTCTTCCTTGTTCCTTGCTACTTGATCTTGATGTTTGTTCTTCGCTACTTCATCTTGTTCCTTGCTCTTGATCTTGCTACTTGATCTTGTTCCTTGCTTTCTTGCTCCATGATCTTCCTTGTTTTTTGATCTTCTTGCTCCTTGATCGTCCTTGATCCTTGCTTCTTGCTACTTGATCTTGATGCTTCTTGCTACTTGATCTTCGTGCTCCTTGTTCTTTGCTACTTGATCTTCGTGCTCTTTGCAAATGATTGGACTGAATCCTCCCCTCGGCCACCTTAAGACTCCAAGCATGCCCCGTGACATTCTGTGGCGGCCCTGAACCGATGAGCTATTTGACCATTTCTTGGAGTGGAGGTTGCACCACAGTCCCACCAAGGAGCTTGCAATGGAGTTGATCGACTTCATTCTGGAGCGATTTGATTGTGGTCATCACTGATGGAAATCAATCCATCTGAATGTTATAGGAGGCTTGCAATGAGGGGAATTCTTGAACCCCCTCCTTATCTGGACGAGATGCTACAGCAGTTGAGGCCTCTTCTTCTTGATCTTTGGTTATTTAGCACACTCTCGATCAATACATATCGAAGTTTATTCATGAAATTTCTAAGGGACGATGTATGGCCTTATTAGGGCGCACTACAACGAAGTACAACGGTTTTGTGGAGTTGGGTCCGCTCTTCTTCCGTGGAGTATCATCATGTGGAATTACTTTTCTAATGACTAGGTATCCCATATGGTGGGAAGAATCAGCCGGGATACGCTACAGAGCTCTGGTTTCCTAACCCAAATGCGGGGGTTACCCCTCCAGGGGGAAGGGAAGGGGTTAGAAACCTAGGGGAAGGTTACTTTGACATACTGCCGTTACTTGCCGTTCTCTAAATGTTCTCTAATATGTTAATATATTCTCTAACATGTTAATATGTTCCCTTTGATCTTGTGATTCACCTTCTATGGAATGATTCAATTTTGCACCGTGGCCACGGTGCGAAATTGCCTGCCCTTACACAGTAACTTACTGGAATTTCGCACCGTGGCCACGGTGCGAAAATACCTGCCCTCACAAAGTAATTTATACCCATTTCGCACCGTGGCAACGGTGCATTGTAAGTATACATAGAGAATAGATACAATGAAAATATTTAGCAAGCAAACAAAATATACAACAAAGATCGTTTCATTAATATAAAACACTTTACATGCCTCGGAAATAATTTGTCAAGGCAACATCCTGCCTCATTATTGTCACTCTTTTGAATGCACAACACATTTCACCGCAGCCTTGAAGAACTCCGACCATGTGATTCTCAGCGGCCTCGTGCAGAGCATCAAGGGCATCTGCAGTGAATCGAGTCACCTCTTCTGGCATTGGAAAACTGGTAACCAGCTTTCCGGTACCTTGCACCATCCCTCTTCATCTTAGTGTATCTCTCCTGAACCACCTCCTTACATATTCTAGCCATTGTGAGCTTCGGAAGCACCCACTCCACGTGGTTCTGGAAGTGCCGGATTTCCCGAATCCATCTTAACTTTTGCTTAAACGGCTGGCCCTTCTTATTCAGCTTAGGAGGGCCTTTACAGAGAACCTGTTTCTTCTGCAGCTGCTTAGGCTTAGTCTTCCTCTTACGTCTACTGGATTCCGCGACCTCTAAAGGCTGCTCAACAACAGGAACCACTACTGCATCTGGTACTACGGTTTCAGGTACAACCGTCACAGGTACTGCAGCTGCCTCTTGTAGAACGATATTTTCTTCGATTTGAGCTGTCACAGGGACCTGGATAGGGACACCCTGGTACATAACATTCAGGGGTTGAAATACATTCTGAACAACAATAGGAACGTTCTGGACAGGCACATCCTCATTCTGAACAGCAACAAGAACATTCTGGACATGCACATCCTGATGGTCATCCTCTTGGGGCTTAGCATTCTCATTGTCGCCTCCAAGCAAGTCTGGCCCCTGGTTTATCTCCACCAATCCAACTTCCTCCGCACTCTCTCGAGGAAGTCCGGTGATGTAATCTATCTCATTAGCCAGCGATGAAAAATGTGTTAGGAGTTGGCGTCAAAGAAGCCATCAACCTGGGCCACACGACGAAGGAATGGAGTGCCTCAAGCAAGTTGTTAGCTCCCATCGAAGGAACAGGCAACTGCGTGTCTGGTGCAACTACCACATCGACGTTAACGACGATGCAATCATCAGGCACAGGAACTCCATGACAGATAGCTGCCGCACAAAGGTTCCTTCTCCTCCCACTAAATGGCCGAAGAGAATGTAAATACGCCTTTGGCTCTAAGGTATGTCTCTAAAAATCTCCTCTGCGTCATTGGCAACATTCAACTACGGCCGTCCGGACCGCTTGATGGATGTTTTCGCTCTAAGACGGTTGCTCGCTTCGGGTTGTTAGAAGCAATCGACATAGTTAGTGGCGCCGCCCTCGCCGTCTTCACCATGATGTGTGCGCCAGACGGGCCTTCTCTTCGTTCTTTGGTTGTTGGGATTGTTATATCCGGCATTACCGCTTATTCAGCGCATTGTCTCGAACCAGAATGCAACAAATGAGTGGACAAGATTGATAAATATGCAATGTAATGACTTAGAACAAATATCAAAAGTAGACAACATCGATAACAAAGATAATTATATAAAGAGTGCCGTTGCTACCGTGCGAAAATGGCAAAAGATAGCCACGGAAACCAAATGCTTTAATCGACCGGTAGGCCCGCGGTCGCGAATAGCGCTTAATCTATAACTAATTCCCAACTTCATTCACGGTGCGAATACTTGCCATTCATCAATTGAATACCAACTAAGTTCGCACCGTGCCCACGCTGCCAACCTAACATATTTGAAACATTATAGTTGCACATCATAGTCTATAGTTATACATTAATATGAATTTGTTCATACAATTGATTCCCCAAAAGTATATCTTCTACCCTGTCTGATCCTTGTGGATCGCCACTTCCTTAACTTGTCTCACGCCGTGACTAGAGCTACACCATATCTGTTTTTTTTTTTTTTTCCCCGCCAACTTTTCTCCTCAATATTCTAGCCAATTGTCGTGTCTTGTTTAGCTTTTATCTTTTTTTCTCTAGCTTGCAGATAATCCTTCTATAGAACCATTGGCACATCTGTTGCAATGAGTTACCACACGAACCTCGATGTTGTGTGAACCTGAAAAAAGCATTCTTGGCTTGCTTATGTGATTTCTCTATTCCCTGCCTATTCCATATTCCCAAGCTCCTGTACTCTTTGGCAAACCACAAGCCATGGGCGTGAAGTATATGAATGTAATGTGTGACATTGCATTCTCCCCATGCTTGTATAAAACGACTTTTGTGAATTCGATTCATCGCTACTTTGAATTCATCTAACTTTCCACCCACCATTTTCTTCTCTGCCATCAAAGTTACCAGACTGCTCAGATTCTGCCACACTTTAATTTTCTTTAGTTTTGCCCTCCCACGTGAAGTACGGTCATCTTCTACGCTACCAAGAAGTCCTTATACCCTCCCACTTTCCAGGTTGGCAATGATCCATTCTTACGTAATTTAATACAAGGCAGAAATCTTTTCGCTTTCACCCACCCATGGATGGTTTACAAGGAACCTTGCCTCCTTCTTAGGATCTTGCAAGATTTTATAGTCACCACCATGAAGACCAAGATCGTAAAGCACGTTCTCAACATCTTTCATACACTTTTCTCCTGGCCGATTGTGGAGACTTATTCCAAGCAAAAGAATGCTCATGTACACCATCTTATCCACTATTCTTAGAAAGGCATGGAGAGTGCAAATATGTACTCTCTTCACAGAATTGCAAGTACCTGGGATCAAAGTTTTGTCCTCCTTCTCACGCGTTGGTTCAAATCCTAGTCACATTCGAGTACTCATTCCCTTCCCCTTATCATCTACCCTAGTATACAAACAAGTAAGGACATGCGTGGGTAGTCTTACTGTAACCATGTTTCATGTTATACATGCACTTGATGGTCTTTAGATCAGCAGCCAAATGTCATTCAACCTCGTAATCTCCGTAGCCGTGAACCCAAGCTTCTCTCCCACTCCATGAGCAACAATAATAGTAGGAATAGGTGTCTCTTTGAAAGACCCACCAAGAACACCATGATTTTCTTCCCCAGCCTTGAAATATCCCTATCCACCAAATATGGTCCTCCATTGAACAGAGAACTTCCTTCCTCATTATCGAATTTGACAACGCCTGCTCATTAATGTCAAAGAAACCCTCTCATACTTCTCACCTTTGATCAGTTCCATCTCATCCAACTTTATAGCAATTTGGAGTTTCCCTCCACATTCTTCCACTTTCATATCATAGAAGCGAACTAACAGAAGAAGCATTTTAGAGAGATCTATCCAACACTTATTCTTCTCATTAAGAACAAATAGATCATTTCCGGAGCCACCCTTCTTCTTACTTTTCCCAGTGATTAGTGATCCCAAGTGCACGGATGTGGTGATCTGGTACATCTCTCCCAAATGTTCGTGTACTTCTGCATTCCTCTTTGTTCTGCTTGCTCTGACATAACTGAGTCTTGGCAGTATGGTCTTCGTAATACCCTGTTGCTTGATACCATCCTGCAAACATCTAAAGAGAGCAATGTAAGCTTGTCGACTGATACCCACATTGTCACATAATTCTTGCATGCTATCAGCACTTTGACTCTTTTCCAATTCAGTAAGCACCTGTTCAACAACAGCTTTTCTTAAATGGTTAGCTCCAGGAAGCTTCAACATATCTATAACATCATCTTTAGTTACAAGCTTTTTCAACAAACTAGCCATATTACAAGGTTTTCTCTTCTTCTTAGGATCCATCAGATTTTTAATAGCGTGGATTCTTCTTCTAGAGCCCCCACCACTAGGGGCAAGTATACTTAGGGCCTTCAGTTCTTTTTTCCTCTCCCTCATGCCCAAAGTGTCATTTTCAGTCTTTTAACTTCCTCTCCGGTTGTCATTGTCCTCAGAGCATCTCTTCAATCCTTGTTTAAGTGACTCCACCTCCATAAGCAACCTTTGATTGGAAGCTTGCAGTTCTTCTGTATTCTTAGACCTGTTGGTTAAGAAATAGTTACACTGTTGGAGGTAATTACAGTGTGCTACCATATTGCAATGCACTCCACACAATTGATTGTACATTGTTCTCAAATGCACATCGTAATTACTTGAAATATTATTGCAATAGCCAAGCAGGACCTTTGATTACCCTTACGGGCAAAATGAATAAGCCCGATGGAGAATGAAATTCAGGATGTCTTCCGGTGATCGGATCGATGGGATACAGTTCCCCCGCAGCCCAGAGATCAATATTCAATGCACCGAAGCTTCGAAGAGCATTCTCATCGACTGCTCCTCCGATTATATTGATTTTGTAGGGCAAGCGTTCTTGGGCACCTCCACCGAATTGGCCTTTCGGTTTACGTATTCAAAAAGAATTACTCATTGTCATTGTTCGAAATTAATAGAACAGCGTTACCTGCCCATAGATCGAATTCGTAGTCGTCGTGATAACTTCCGAGCTCCACAACCGGCCGACCAAATTGATGCAATTCTTTTCGCCAAAATACGAAAGGAAAACTAGAGAATTCCTTCGATTTGGGCGAGGATTGACATCAAAACTAAATTCGAAATGCCCTCCAAAGCTTTGGCGCCCAATTGAGGCATTCTTGAGGTGTCCCGCTCGAAGCTACTCCTTGTAGCTTCAGTTCGGTGGGAAGGTGGGGGGAGGAGGGATTTAGGCGTAATGAGTAAAACAACAAGTAATAATGACGTTTACTGTGTTCTATTGCTCGTGGCTGAGGTTCTTAAGGTTAACGTGGGGGCTTTTGCCCATACCTGCAGGTTCAGGTACCAACTAAAATTCAAATTTGGGAAGGGCTTACAAGGGCGTTAATAGACTCCACCAAACGTCTAATGAAGGCCCTCCACGTATCAGTGCAACCTTGACGAGTTCCAGTGGGAAGAATGAAGGGGTCATTTTACCCTATCTCCCTCAGGGCCTACCTAGCTGCGAAAGCATAACATACATGTAAGTATACATACATCAACATCATCTGACCATCATGAAGGATGGTTCACCACATATCTGCATAGACAGAGAGATCAAGACATCACATATGGAGATCCTACCCAAGGCTCGGGACTCAAGGGGGTGACGGCAGGCCTCCTTAAGTCATTGCAGATAATTCATGGCAAATGGATTTACCGGCATAAGAACATGGCTTAGAATAGTCCACTCCATCCGCCCCTCCCTCATGCACACTTTGGAGTAGGTTGAAAAGTCTTGGGACTGACCAGAGCTCTCACGGATGCATAGCCGAGGGGCTATTCCCGGGTTGCATCTCCCGCCCGATGGGGGCAGGTAGAGATTGCTCCCACCGCAGGGCGGCATGTCGACTCAAAGGTGACTAGAGGGCCACTGCCCGTACTCAACTGAACTCCATGGAAGGTGTACACCACCCCAAGAGTGTCGAACCCATGCAAAGCCCGCACGCAGTGGCAGAGCATTAGGTCTAGTGCACTGTAGTCCCCGATAGGCTTTACTACCAGAGGGACGTAATCATGAGCCAGGACATGAGCCTCCTTATAAGCCAGTCTGGCCCCTCCACCCACAACCAGGTGTGGCTCTTGTACACAGGCCGGATTTAATAGTGCATTAAAGAGGACTAGCTAGAAGCATCAACTACTAGGCTTTTACTACCCCCCTTCCCAATTCAATGATTCCACAGAGATCATCATCACATACATATCATCGAAGAACTAAAGAATAAGATTTAATCTAAATCACAGAAGTTAGGTTCTTTAGTTATGGCTTGATATCTAGAGGTCTAGATGGCTGCTATGGGCAATTCAATAGGCTAAACCTACTTACTCTATGCCTGGGAGGCGGATTAGACTATTGAATTGGCAAAATACCTAATCCCTGGCTTGTTCACCGCTCAACGCCATCCCATGCCGCAAACCGCTTGAAGATGAAGCCGAAAGGAAAGCCGATGAGTCGGGCTGTCGCCGCATTGCACTTCGTGAGTCGAGATTGGCTCTTGGAACAAGCGAAACGGAGCTCTAGAAGGCTGTGGACGAAAATGGAAAGTTAGGATTTGGATACCTTATATAGGCTATGAGTTAGGGCTAGGGTTTCCCTCGACCTTTGGGATGCCCACTTATTATTTAAGTGGCCTAAAGTGCACACATGAATAAATGTGCACACACTTGCAAGTTGCCCCCTAGGGCGCTACTTGCTTAGCTACACGTCGGCATACACGTCAATCGGGATGGCATGTACGCGTGATGATGCAGTACAGTATACGTCATGGGACCGTATACTGTGCTGGAACATCACAATCCCACTCAGGAAGATCAAACCACTTCGGCTTTGAGGCCTTGCTTCCCACAAACCACTTGGAGCCATTGTTAGGACCCAAGTCAACTTTCTTAGATGTGCTTGCTCCATGAGAACCCTTCCATCTAGACTCCGGTAAGAACCCGCCTCATTTGAAGATGGATCGTTTTCTATTTCTAAGCATGTCACAACTTTCTCCCAATAATTGATTAGGAAGTCCCCAACCCCCTTTCCCCAAAAAATAAAAATAAAAAAATGAAGGAATATTCATGGAAGCAATTCCTGCCTTGCGAAAATTATAAGTGCAATTATCATTTACGTGCTACAAGAGACATTTCATATGAACCCTTTTTGTCTATACATAGTTATTACGTCAATATATTTTCTACATGTTCTTACTTTCCAAAAGTATTAACATCTTATTATCGTAGTTATTCAAACCCTGCTTGAATAATTTGCAATACGTATCTTTGATCCTAAGTCCGATTGGACATACCTTAAGTTGTATAACCTCAGTATCTTAAGAGTCAATTCTCATCTAGATTTTGACTCCACGGTAGTACGACAATACTTGTCGTGGTCCCTGTCAGTCCATGACCAGTAATAGATAGAGTTTTCGTTAGCCTCTAACTTGGCTAACACTCCTTTGGGTAGTAATAATTTAACTATCGTTTCTGAGCACCAACATCCCATTTCTTGATAGCTAGCTATCAATTACAAGCAAAAATTCCTTGCTGCTCGCACAAGAAATTAATGCCTTTCGAAGTACCACAACTTATCAGAAAACCTCGTTCCATAATCCAAATCAATTAGTCCTAATATTATAGAAATTGGCATTTCCACAATATGATTCTAGCCCCCTTGGGTGGATTCTCCCAAGATCGATCCCAAGCACTCAGAGAAATCCTTATCTCCTTACTTAGTGCTATGTTTGCTAGAATAATTATAGATTCGTCCTCGGTTTTTGGGTGCATCTCGACGAGTTGATCGCCTAATCGTTTAAACTTATGACTAGTACCTCTCTAGTGTATCCTACTTTGAGATAAGTTTGGACTTGTCCCCTTTCTCAAACATCCTAGATGTTTAATTTTCCTTTAATCATTTTGGCCAATTTGCTTTCTTAGTTTATATACAATATCCACTAATGACCCATCAATTAGAACTGAACGGCTGAAGAACTTAGTCCTCTTTTATGTCAATATCATATAGATTTGGTTATATATTAATGCATACTAGATCTAGTCTGTATGTTCATTAGATCTGCATTAATATATTAGATGCAACCATTTCTTAACTAGATAGGAATAACAACAAGAATATATTGCACATGCATTTCAAAGTTGCCATAAATACAACATGTTGTGCTTGACCTTGAAGGAGAGCTCCAGTTGGTTGCTCTATTGTTGGTATTATGTTCTTCCAGATGTATTCTTTGATGCATGACAAAAATATGACAATAATGAAGGCGAGGAAGGAAATAAAAAACTAAGACCGTAACCACTTATTATTGTCAATATACAATAATAATTTTACTTCTACAACTATGAATTATGACCCAGCTGTTTATCCCAAGATAGAAGACCAACAGTTCTGGAGCTTGGCGGATATGGCACCGGCCAAACCCTGCATCAATGGCCATTTCTGCAACACATTTACGGCTCGAAACTACCAAGAGCAAATACAAATCAAATGGGCATAAACCACAAGGTACAACAAAAGACACTAATCAAATGCGCGGTTAGAACATCTTTATGGGATCCAACATGGAAACTGGGTCGATTTTTTTGTCGGAAGATGACTTATATGTCGCCACGTGGCATACCAATACATCACGGAATGGAAAGAGGGAAGACAATTCCGCACCTGCTAAGGGTTACAGGGTACTACCGGTTACAGCAAATTTTTGATAGATTTTACGCAGATATTACATAGCTGATCGTGGGATTTGAACCCAGCAAACCAAGAAACCAAAATTTATTGCAAGAAGCTTAAATATTTTCAAGCTATGGCGACGTGCATCGCTGCATTTCTACTAAAATGGAGCAAAATGTGGTGAGGCTGATGCAAAACGCGAGCATATAAACAGAAAAACAAAAATGCGCGCGGCGAGAAGCACGAAGAATATACCTAGGGCGGCTTTTATGCTCCATATTAGTACCTTTGCCCTGCTTTTTTTGCATTGCTTTGCGAGATAAGAAGCAAGAAGAAAAACATAGTAAGAGCACAAAAAAGGACAATTCAAGCTTGTATGTCGGAGTAGAAGGAAGAAGGGCGCGGCCGCACTATCGAGTAAAAGAAAGGCCGCCGCCGTAGTATGCCTAAGAAGACGAACAAAAAGAACTCAAGGGCTTTTTCTCGCTTTTTCGCTTCCATCATCTGCAGATTTCAACCCTGCAAGAAACAAAATCAAAAGATGAAAAAAGCACGCCATAGCTGACCTCAAGCCGCCGATTCTCACCGCCATAAGCAAAAATGGTTCCAAAGGGCGCTGCCAAGCACCATTTCCGAGTGTCATAGCCGCACCATAGCCGCCAAGAAACATCGCCGCAGCTCCGTCAGGAAGGAAAAATGAACCGTAGAATGAATATAACAATGATTCTAGACAAAAATCAGCATCCAAATGGCCTGATACATGCAAATCAGTCTGGCAACAACTGCCAGGCTACTCCGCAAATGAACCCAAAGCATAGGTCTAAGACTAATAACATAGAATTAAATGGACATGCATGAAAACATACCTGCTAAAAAGGATGCAGAATCCTAGGAGGAGAATCATAAACATCAAGCAGCCTAATAGGAGGATCAAACATTAAAAAGCATACCGAACATGAAAAAGCATACCCGCAAAAAAGATACACAAGCCTAGAAAAGATCAAAAGCAGCAAGAAGTCTAGTAGGAAGGAAGGAAGGAAGAAATCTTTAACGTCCACGGAAGAAGTCTAGTAGGAGGATCAGAGAAAAATCAAGCGGGAAACAGAACACGGGAACAAGGCTCGAAAACGCTTGGTATTTGCGGCTACTGGAAAAAATATACATCAGTGCATAGTGTATTATGTCGAAAATTTTTTATTTTCTTGCTGGAAAATAGCCGAAAAATCTTTAGCATGACAAGAATTTAACACAAGTGGGCGGATTTTTAGGGGAGGAACTCCCCTATTTTCGAACCATGCACGGGAATGAGGAAAAGCAAAGGGGCGTCTTGTCCGAGGGTCAACAAGAAAATCATGAACTAGAGGGGATCAAAAGGAACATGGGGGGTTGGGCATCCATTATTAGTTTATTACTAAGCCACTCAATGATTTGTTACTTGAAACCAATATGCTTGTATGAGGAGAAGCAAGGTATTTGAGCTGTGTACATAAAGCATTCAACGTGTAGCCCACCATTGACAATATATATATAAATAAATAAAATCATTGACGGGAGGTGTTTACCATTTATGCATTTTGAATAATTGCCAATATCATTTTCATTGGAGGAGGGCATTCCTTTTTTGGCGCCCTCCTCTCTGAAGCACTCCTTTTCTGGTGCTCATGCAGTATTATCTATTCATCATATCTAGAGTATCCAGACTCGGATTGGAGTGTTCATTGATTCTTTGGAAAGCTTACTTGGAGATCTTCCCAATAGTGTGTTTAAATGGATTCTTTGATGGTTGATCATCATTTTAGATCTGATCAACTTGGGCCTTTTTTGTGGTGACATTGATAGATTTAACTCCATTGCCCAGTAATGCCTTTTTCATTATAACTGGAGATCCAGGAGTCCTTTTGACGGAAATTTGTTGTTTAAGAAGCTCTTTCCAATATCTTTTTGTAGCTATGTTATTTGAAGCTTATAAGATGGGTCTCCATTGATAAAAGAACAAATTCCCAACTAGACAAAGAGCTCCTATCACTAGGGCCACAATTTCCGTCACAAATTGAGGCTCGGGACTCAGATCTGAAAACTTTGTAGTGTGCTGACATTGGTATTGGAAATTCGATTAGAATGGACACAACATCCATAGCAGCAGTGGTCTAGTGGCTAGACCTCTGGTTTGGCCTAATCTAGCTATAGGTTTAAATCCCACTGACTGCAATTGGGTAGGAGATGTGGGTGAGTGCAAGTCGCACCATGCGGTGTGTGTTCCCTCCCTTCAAAGAAAAAGAGGGAGAGAGTGTATTCCCTCCCTTCAAAAAAAAGGGGGAGAGAGAGAGAAAAAGAGGGAGAGAGTGTATTCCCTCCCTTCAAAAAAAAGGGAGAGAGAGAGAGAATGGACATAGCAGGCTGGTTAGCTATGTTGGTGCTAAGGCATAGACAAGGAAAGAATTATCAGGGATATGGTTGAGATAGGCTGGTTAGCTATGTTGGTGCTAAGGCATAGACAAGGAAAGAATTATCAGGGATATGGTTGAGATTGGCATGGATGCTGATATCGTATCTCGGGCTATGTATATAGATTCAAGATTTGCCACTAGGTAGAGGGCCGAGATGACTCAGGTTTGTTCATAAACCATTTGCTTTTGTTCACTTTAAAATATATGTTCGAGTTGACCGGGTCTTTGCACGACATACAACCAAATCCAAGATTTGAGGAGGGTTTAGATGCCACATTCACAGCAACAGACATGCCAAACCATGTAATTTTTATTGTTCTTTGGGATCTTTTCATTTTCTTCTAAAGCATGGCACGATATCTCACATTTGTGGTTGCAGGTTTCTCAAGACATTGATGAAATTGTAGATGAGTAGGCACGTATAATGCCATAATTTGAACTTTACTTTATCATGAGCTATTAATTCCTATATTTAGCCATGTATATTTGAAATGCATTAATGAACTGACTATTGTTTATCTACTGTCACTATACAGCAAAGATGTATGACTTGTTCAACTGAATTATTTTCAAGTCTTCAAATATAGCCTTACCATAGGACGACCTGCATGTGGTCTTTTTGAGAAACATATTCGCCTACCAAAACTAAACTGAATAAAGATTAATATAGATACATCATATAACATTAACAGAAACAGAGTACAATAAGTAAACAGAAATTTATATCAAGCGCAAAAGGAAGAATGTTGTATGTTCTGTGCTCTTCCTCTTGGCACAAAGGGAAGAATGCCTTATATGACAGCCATACCTTATTGGAAGAAGAATCAACCTCTTGTTCTCGTCTTGCCTCTCTTTGAATCCACCATTTTTTGTTGGTTTGGAGAACCTGCTATTGTAACAAGCCACATGCGAGAATCAATCCTAAGCTTGCAATACAATAAGATGTTTCTACGGCTTGATAATTAGCGCATGAATCGCATAGTGGGCTTGATCCCTCGACCCTTTGTCTACTGGTATTTGTGTTGTGATGTGGAACGAAAAGGAGTCAAGCATTCTAGCCCCTATACCTATAGAATCTGGTCGTTACCGGATTTTATAGGTCTGGGGACTGGCAAGACTGCCTGACCCCTTTCCATTACACGATGTCATGGTAAGATTTACTGAATTCTATAGGTTCTTGAGGTGATTTTCATTCTTGATAAGAATGATCAAAGAATCTGCAGGAATGTATACGCACTTACATTGACGTGTTTTTCTTGTATCTTATCAATTATTTTCAAAGAATAGAATGAAATAGAAATTTTAGAGAAAAAATTTTAAAATACCTCTATATTTGGGGTATTTGTCAAAATGCCCCTTATTATCAAATATGGCATATGAAACTATTAGAGAAGAACGGCTAGTTTCTTGTAACTTCGCGCTTTCGGCATCATCAGTGGTGCTTACCCATTTCGGCATCAATATTATAGGCATTTCTTGGATAATCATAGCTCTACAAGGAACCTACTATTTCGGATTTGATCTAGATTTAATAATATGTTCTTTTCTTTTTTTTACACCTGGAAATTAAATTCCCTTTTAGATTCAAGTAGAATGGCTTCTTCAATGCATAAATTGCCATTGCAAAACGTGGAATCATTTACAGGAAAGTAGTTTGGTTCCTTAGTAGATGTAAAGAATGCATCCGGATAGGAGGCATTGCATCCGTAAACAATCTAAAGTAGCAGCCTGATCATCAGCATTATAAAACCATTTATCTAAAGATCCATTTGGCATGAACTATTCTTCTTCTTTCTGCACAGAAGCCCATTAGTTGAGCAATGTTCACGTGATGTGTTCTGCTTATTATTTGCATAGGTTCATACTTTTGCACGAAAAGGAGCGCATGAAACAGTTAGACTTTTGGGAAGTGCTCCAATTCGAAACCCTAAAGATGGCGTCGAAAATTCTTATCACATCATTTTGATAGTATACCAAAAGATAAGAGCATTAAGACAAATACTCCAAAATACAAATGTATTTCTTTTGTAATGTCCACAAAGTCTAAAGAATAGAATAGAATAGAATAGAATAGATTGATGTAACAAAATTAAGTAGGGTTGAGTATCTATTTTCTTCAATGATTTTTCATCTTGTCCTTTCGTTTTCCATGATAATTTCCTTTCAATGATTTTCTTGGTTTACGAAGAATGTTGCTTAATGTATACAAGAATGACAATATTGTTGACATTCTCATGTGGAAACACTGCCAATGCGCGTAGCATGGAGGTAGTGTTGACACATGAGACTGTCAATAAAATTGTCATTTTTGTAACATGGAAGCAAGTTGCTTAACCTTCGACGGACAGTAAAAACTGTTTGGATGCCTGAAAAATCTTCAAAATAGTATGGAAAACTCATGGAATAGTAGGTAAATCTCGACAGCATTAGGTGACTCACTGAACAGGTACGTAAATCCTGCGGACAAGCCCGACGACAACAACGGAAGTTCGGTTTGACATTTCGGGTTTGAATTGTGTGCCACGTGGCACGACGTTATTGAAAGCACGGGCACAATGTTAAGTAGCCAGCTTCTACCTTGCTTTAAATCATTGTTCATGATAATTTCCTTTCTATGATTGTTTTGGTTTAGGAAGAATGTTATCTAATGTTTTAAATGATTGTTTTGCTTTAGGAAGAATTTTGCCTAATGTTGCTTTAAGCAACATTTTGGGATGGAAATGAAGGCATTGTTGACATCCCGAAATGCCTGATTGACATCCCAAAATGTCATATGACATGTAAAAGAAGGCGAAATATAGCGTGAGTGGTTTTCGACAAATCACTTTTGGTTAGTTTTTTTTCTTTTGTTTGGTCAGTTTTTTTTCTTTTATTGTCCTTCAATAGCAAGAGCGTAGATTCGGAGATAAATTCGATGGGGCATTGGTCAATAAGCAAGTCAAATCTCTGGCCAAGCATAATAGAAGCAAGATTACAGCTCCAGCCAGATCAGTCTCACGAACAATCAAAAGAGCGACAGTGCTAAAATTTTAAATTAGATCCAAATCAAGCAAAACGTCATGAGGCATTTGAAGTAAAGCAGGGCGGAATCTAGTTTTTGACCCTGGTGGAGCAGCATGATGGGAAGAACTTGATGGTTGTAAGAGCAAAATGACTCGGGCCCAATACATTAAGGCTGATAATGTCTCTGATGGGGCGTTATTGCTCATACGAAATGGCCTCGATGGCCATGTGGCCAGAAAATGCATAAACCGTTTCTCCTGGGCCATAACCTCGTCAAAGGAGATTAATCAGAGGATGTCTGGGAGTTCTTTCCCTCACAATAGTTTTTTTTTTTTTTAATGCAGAATAATTTTTTTTTCCACTAATGTTTTGTGTAATCTCGTATTGGTCGAGAAGGTTTCCCAACGTTTTTTCTGAGCTAGTCTTTTTCAGTTTTGGGGCAAAATTTTGGTAAAAGGCCAAGTGTTTAATTTTGAACCTTCACCTTTGTTTTTTTTTCTTGCTTTTTTCTTTTGTTGCTTCTGCCTGCTTTGATAGCCGCATGCAGGTCATCGGGCCACAAATTGGCTGGGTTTTCATGGTCGGATCCACACAAGTGTTCCCGACTTTTGGCTCTGATCTGCACAAAAGTTCTGAGATGTTGGGGAGGGCACATGGGTTGCCACTTTTGGTTGTGTCTATTCGTGTTTGCTGCGGCTTCAATGGCGGAGGCGGCTTCTTCAGTGGCGGGCTTCTCAAATAACTGAGATTCAGATTCCAAAGATGATGCTTCGTAGACTAGCTAGAAATTCCAGGAATCTTTGGTAGTGTGTGAGGAAGGGCATCCTCTAGAGAGTAGTTCCGTTCTGCTAGAGCAGTAAGAGAGCAGCTTGCGTTTCATGCAAATGGGCTCTTCCACAGGTCTGAATTTCGTGAGGTGGCTCCTGGCAGTGAGGGCCTGTCAATTCTTGCTGATGCTTGTAAGGATTTGTCAAGGCTAGGCAGGAAGAAGGGTCATCTAAGGAAGGATCCTTTGGAGAAGGAGTGGTAATTATGGTTGAAGGAATTGGGCAGGAAGGAGAAGGCTGAATTGAAAGAGAATAAGAAGAGAGCTAAAATGGAGAAACAGAAGGAGAGGCTGGAGAGGAGGACTGTTGCTAAGGCAGAGAGGGAAAAGAAAAAGGTTCAAGATGCTATGAAGAAGCAGAAGCGGAGCAGTAAAAGAGTAGTTCCAGATGCGGAGAAGTCCAGGATCACGGATTTGAGTGTGATGGTGCGCATTGCAGGTGCAGATATTTCAGAGATTGTGTATGTTGGGACTTGCAAATTCTTGGACGAGCATTGTATCGTTGGGATCATGGCACAGGAGCACGGGAGGAGTTAGATCATTTGCATGTTCATGCCACTTTCAGAATGAGTTTGACAACACGCACGTCAGTCAATTCCCATCTAAAAAACTGGCTTGATTGGGCAGATTACAGATTACCTGGTGGTGTTATCATGTGTAAGGCTTTAAATGACACCCGTTTCCATTGCTTTGAAGGGATGGTTGGGTACTGTCTAAAAGACGTTGGTAAGCTTCACTTTCGTTACCACATAAAAGAAGTGAGTGCTGCGCGGATGGAAAGAGGAAAGGATCTGTACGGTCTGTACGGTGCTGGTGAGATCAAAAACACTGTGGTTTTGGACAATAGAAACCTAATGCAAAGGGCTAAGCATTTCATTTTGTATCACGACCGCAAAAAAAGGACTCCATCTCTTTGTTACACGATTGCAAGGATGCTGAAAAATCACTCTGGATCCATCTCATGCTTCCATCAAGAATGTGAGGTGTGTAGTCTATGGTATTCTGGATGGAACTGCTCCTGTTGAGCGTGTGGGTAAGAGGAGGCGCAAATTTTGGGATGATTATATCGCCTCGCAAGAGCTTGATGAGTTGGATGGTCCTGATAGTATGGGAGAGGAGGAGAGTGAAGGGGATGAGCAAGGGGAATGTGAGGAATATAGAGAGGAGAAGCTTGCTTTTATTGCTCCCGGGAACGCTAACGTGCTACTGTTTCAAGATTACATCAATCTAAATTTAGACGATCATACACTTGCTACCTCTTGATTGTATATTTTGTTTTATTGTTGGTTTGTGCTTCACATGCATTTACTCTTTGGTTCCTTGATGTAGGTCCCGAGGAAGATCGTGAAAGGTTGCTGACTTGTTTTCACCGTTTGTTTCTTTAGACAATGAGTTGAGGGCACTGTGCAGAGGGAAACAGAGGCTGTTGTTTCACCTGCGGGTGTAGGCCTTTTTTTGTTATCCCCAGGAGATGGCCACCTGCGGGTGTAGGCCTTTTTTTTTATCCCCAGGAGATGGCCAAGCACACAACGCGCATAATCCATGACTTGCAGATTGCTTTGACGAATGCATTTGATATCCTAGAGTAGTGTCAATGCATTTGATATTCTAGATGAGTGTCTGTGCGCTATGGATGATCCTGGTATCCATGTCTCTCAAAAGGAAAAGAGAATTTTTCATGCTGAGATGAATCGTGTGCGTGGCCGCCTCTTGTGGAAGCAGGAAAAGAGAATTTTTCATGCTGAGATGAATCGTGTGCGTGGCCGCCTCTGCTGAGATGAATCGTGTGCGTGGCCGCCTCTTGTGGAAGCTTAGGGACTTTGAATCGCTCATGAGTTGACCATGAATTGCCCATGAGAGTACCATGCATGCCTAGTTCTATGTGTCTTCATGTGAAACTATGTTCTTGTTTGGTTCTTCTAATGTTCATAGATATGATGATGTGCGTTTATCATTTATAGGTGTTAATTTTATGTTGTTTATATTAAGTATATTAATTTCATAAAATTATTTCCAATGGTCATGAGTTCTTTGCATTTTTTTTTGCTGTCAGGACCTTATTTTTAGCACTGAACCTTACATTTAGCACAGCCCCGCTACAATATCAGTTTGGAATTTGCATATATGAACAGCATTTTTTGATAACCCAAAAAATAATATAAATTCATGATGGAAACCTTGTAACTACACTCTGTGTACAGACAAAACTGTAATTGAACAATGATTTCTTGCAATCTCAGACTACATCTAATATTTTTCTGATAAGTACAAAAAACTCGGAAGCTCATGTACCGCATACTAAAGTTGCTGCTCATTTTGCCATAGCTACTAGGACTTTAAACATAGAATCAAAAAGCTGGAACCTTTTCAACTTCTTCAATGAGTGTGAGCTTCGTAGGTTTCGCCAGAAAATCTGTGAACTCTTGGAATGGTGATCTCGAAAATCGAGTCTCCCGCCAAAGATCAGGTGTTAAGAACCCATAAGTTTTTAGAAGGCATTCAAAAGTTGCCTGCATAGCAAGTTAAAGGTTGTAAGCAACACAATTCAGAAGCATATGATGCACAAAAAACATGAATCAAATGCGCAAAATGATAGTAGCTTGGCATGTATGGAAAAATTACATCACACAAAGAGGTACCTTGACAAAGTTGCCGAGTGTTTTAGTAGAACCTCTTGATGAAGTAAAAACATCATCAATACCAGCAAACTGAAGAACCTTCTTTGGAACACGAGCAGCTACAATACCTGAACCTCTAGGAGCAGGAACAAGCCTGACAGTAACAGAACCACATTTGCCAGTAACCTTGCAAGGCACAGTATGAGGCTTTCCAATCTTGTTACCCCAATAACCCCTTCTAACAGGTATAACAGAAAGTTTTGCAAGAATAATAGCACCTCTAATGGCAGTGGCAACTTCCTTACTACACTTTACTCCAAGGCCAACGTGACCATTGTTATCACCCACAACAACAAAAGCTTTAAAACGAGTACGCTGACCTGCACGGGTCTGTTTCTGCACAGGCATAATTTTCATAACCTCATCCTTGAGAGCAGGGCCAAGGAAAAACTCAACAATCTGGTGCTCCTTGATGGGCAAAGAAAAAAGGTAAATCTGTTCAAGTGATCTGATTTTACCCTCCTTAACGAGGCGGCCAAGCTTTGTAACAGGAACCCATTTTTCTTCTTCTTCGCGACGGGGACGACGCCCACGACCTCTGTCGCCGCGGCCTCTGTCTCCGCGGCCTCTTTCGCCCCTTCGACCGCCGAAGCCCCGGCCAAATCCGCCTCGGTCCGCCATAGCTTTCCTTGTTCCGGTGCGGCGGGGAGAGGTTTTTGGAGCGGAACCCTAATTAGGGCAATTTTCTACAAAGGCAAAAATAACCAGCTCTCTATTGGACAGGATTTCACTTTGCCATTTGAATTGAATGGCAAAATCCTTAGTTCTCCCATTCCATAAGGTAAGGTTAGTTTGCCTAGCCCAGATTGAGAACCAAAATACTTGATTGAGGCTGTACATCTGAGGCTAGATATTTAGCACATCTGAGGCTAGAAATTTAGCACATCTGAGGCTAGATATGTAACTTGATTAACCTTAGGAAAGGATATATCCACGTGGCACTACCTGATTGGGGTAACTGGCCACGTGTTCGCATCCCATTGGACAAGGTGTCAACCCTAACCCTAACTTGCCTATAAATACCTAACCCTAAACCAGAAGACACTTTTGCTCCTCCCACTCTTGAGGCTATTGTCACACCCGAAGTTCAGAATCAAGATCCAGAAGCTGCAGCATAGCACGGTTTAGCGATCCAAGCCGCGTGGACGTGTTGGATTCAGTAGCAGTAATCT
This sequence comes from Isoetes taiwanensis, assembly GCA_021234155.1. Lineage (NCBI taxonomy): Eukaryota > Viridiplantae > Streptophyta > Lycopodiopsida > Isoetales > Isoetaceae > Isoetes > Isoetes taiwanensis. The sequence continues at coordinate 267,502 of JAJEKV010000304.1, read as the reverse complement.
CAAACCTTGAAGAATCGATGGAGACCCCGGGATCGAGAGGCAATCGTCGAGGAAGCGGTATTTTGAAGCGGTTTGCCTATAGAGATGTAGTAGAGTCATGTATTCTAGTAGAGCCTTCCTAGAATCACTATTTCACCTCATGAACCGAATCAATGAACCCTAACTCCCTAGTTAGATTCATGTGATTAGGTTAGATCTTATTCTTATTGTTCATATGTTATGGATATGATATGGTTGATCTCTTGTTATGCTCCTCATGTATTGGGAAGGGGGTAGAGACCTAGCGACTTTATGTATGATGCTTCTAGATAGACCCATAATACCTATTATATGCGGCACGTGCATAGAGCCCACCTGACTAAGGGAGTTATGGAATGACCGAGCACCATATAACTTGGGATCGATGACGAGATGGAGGAATAGTCCTCGCTGGCCATCTTTGGGGACTTGGGGCGCACTAGGCCTATGGTCGGTCACTTCGTGTGGGCCGGGCATGGGTTCGTCACCCCCTGGATCAATGGTGCCGCCCTAATCACGAAGAGCCGCGGTGCCTACCGGTTCTTGCTTTTGGGGGGTTAAAGGCGTGAGCGGGCGTGTGTCGCCCGCGATCCTCTAGTAAGCCCATCGAATCACCGATTTCGGGAAGGGAGATGTAACCCGACCTTGCCTCATCGGACCGGGGAGATGAAACACCGGAGTAGCCTCTTGGGTGAATCCAAGAGATTGTGTATCCCGTGACTCTGACCATGCTATAGCTTCGTTTTAGCCCATCTGCAAAGTATGCACCCGAGGGGGCGGATGGAGTAGTCAACCCTTAGCCATTGTCTTATAGCCAGACCCGCCATTGTTTACACTTCCGTCTGTATCTATCTTGAGACCTAGCCGTCAGTGTACTTTTCCCCACGAGTCAGAGCCTGGGTAGAAGCTTTATTGTTTTATGGTGTATTGATCCTTCTAACGATTCTATGGATGGATGGATTGAGCTATCCTTCGAGGTAGACTTATTATTATTGTTGTTGTTAGTTGCTAGTACTGTTCCGCTGTTATTAGGAGTCCATAGGGGACGAGACACCTCCGTGTCCCTTACCGTTCTAGCCATCCCTAGAACGGGACAGATGGAGGGCCCATCCAGTAGACGACACTGGTTGGGGGATTTTCCGTGGAGTGTATGGTGGTTACCGTATATTGTGCGGAGAGCGTCACAATGGCCATGTTCTTGGATGACCAAGAACTAGCACTGACCATATCCCTGTTTTAGTAGGCTAATTGACCTAGAAAAAGGAATGGAATGAAAAATTCCAACCTAGAACCTCGTAAAGTGGGGAGAAATTTTTTTTTTCCCAATAGGAGGGTCCTAGAGTTAAATTAAATTCTAGTTAAAAAGGGGATGAAAAATAAAGTAAAATGAACATTCTAGTAAGATTGGGGCGAAAATTATGCATCTACATCAAATTTCACCTAAAAAGGGTCAAAGAATTTTTAAATTATGAAGTCCTAGTGAAAAATGGTAAAGGTTCATAATTTTCCAACCAAGAAAATGCGAAAAATAAAATTAAGAGAGGGATATTAATGAAAGGGGGCTCAATAAATTCCACCATAATGAAAAAGAAATATTCCTCCACGATTCCCCATAAACTACCTTTTTAAACTTCATATTAACTAAAAGAACCCTAAAAAGCCTCTTAATTAAGCTCCTTTTCTTAGTGATAAGCAGTTCTATAGCCAATCAACATCCGTTTTCTGAGATAAAAAACATGGCCAGAACCAAATCCACTGCCAGAGTTTGTGGCCCATATGCAGAACAAATTCACTTAGCCGCTCAAGCAGCAGCTGCCCAGCTACCCCCTCGAGAAGAGGAAGTAGTTGAAGAAGAAGAGAAGGAAATAAGTGAGGAAGAAGAGGGAGAATCAAGTGAAGAACAGGAGGTTGACGAAGAACGGGCCAAAGAAGAAGCAGTCACTAGACCCACAACAGGTGGGAAGCAGCTGCCAAAAAGTATGAGACCCAAAAGCAAGAAAGGCAAGGAAAAAGTATCCGAATGGGCCTCAGAAAGGAGGGAGAGAAAGAGAAAGGAAAGAGAGGAGAAGGTGAGAAGGCAAAAGAGGAGGACTTAAGAGGGAGGGGGGATAGGCCTAGGGGGACAATTACTATTGAAGAACCCCCTAGGGATGAAGAACCAACAGAAGAACAAGAGGAGGACGCTGAAGAAGAAGAGGAGGAAGACCCCGTGGTCGAAAGATCAGGAGATGAGGCCAAACCCTCCGAATCCCCAATGCCCCTCCACCATACCCAACATGGCCCAAGGCACGTAAGAGCAAAAAGAAGCAAAAGCCGGCGAAAGGGCGCTCAAATTGAGTCACGACCCAATTTGAAAAAGAAAGAAGGCATATAAAATTTATTTTCGCCGATGGTACCTATACAACGAATGGTATTGCAAACAGAATTTTCCAAGGATCTGGTAAAGGGGGGGCGCACCCAAGAAAAATCAGAAGCCACCCCACCACACCCCGTAGAGCTCAAGAGGAAACACCATGGCCCCAACTCGAAGCACTCATGCGTTTAGGGAAATTCGGCACTTTCAACAGTGCACAAATCTCCTTATACGCAAGGCACCCTTCGAGAGGTTGCTTAGAGAGGTGTTGCAGGAATTTAAGACCAGATTATCGTCACACCATTGATGGTTCGTTGCTCTGCAAAAAAAAGCTTCTGAGGAGCTAGTTCAATTATTCAAAAGAAGGTAACCTCTCAGTGCTATTCATGCCAAGAGGGTTACCGTAATGCCTAAAGATATTCATTTGGCAAGAAGCATTAGAGGGGCAAAGTTTTAGATAGTATATAATTGTCTAAAAATTTTGTAATTTTGATTCCAAGGTGTTATAAAGATGTTGTACTATTTAGTCAAAATTAATAATATCGAAATTGAATAAAGTCAACGGCGCTGAAAAGTCCAATTCGGTCACAAACAAAATGACCTTCCTGGGGGAGCTCGGAACCCCTTTATTGTGATGGTAACCGAAGTGGGGTAAGTTAGGAGTCAAATAAGTTAGATTTTTAAAAATAAACATGCTAGGTTGCCTAAATTTAGAAAATAAACACAAGTTAGTATGTTTTATTATCAAAATCATCATCCTAGAAATAGAGTTGACCCAAATTCGGTCACACCGCGCCAAACAGCCTTCCGAAGGGCTCGGGAAACCCTTTTGTGATTATGTAACCGAAGTCGCCCGATTTGATCAAAAAGATGTCCAAATTTGCTCAAATAAAATAAATTAGTATGTTTTCCGCCTTGTTCTAACTACTTTAGCATTTCATATCTCTTAGATTGGTAAATTCTAGCTCATAAAACTTAGATTTTTCTAAAACACTTATGATTGGCACGAAAAACTAGAAACCCTAACCTCTATAAAAGGAAGGCCATTTTCTATTTTTTTCTTCTCAAAGATAGCTCCTACCCCTTTAGGCGATTTTTCAGGCCTTTTGCTATTTTATCAAACCGTCTTTTACACCTACCTTGCTCTAATGGCCTACAAACTTTTATCGAATGGTATAATAGCTCAGACCACAAGGGGAGAAGTACCGTCTGTGCAAGCCTTTGAGGTGTTCAATCATACATTTGATCTATATGCAACTCTAACAAGAACACCATTCTATCTGAGAGATAATGATCCAAGATGATCAACGAGATATTGCCATGGGAAGTTAACATTCCACCCGGCGGGGAAAGTGGGTTTCATTGGAAGTACTCTCCAGAATATTGGGCAATACATCTAAAATCAAGAAACAAATATGGGAAAGAACAAGCAACATGCCAGATTATATGAGATGCACAGTACAAAAGCATAGGCATGTTTTCACTCAAAGCGAAGACTTGCAATTTTTATGCAATTTAACGCCATCAATCGGTAGGGGAACCTTGTTCAGCCCCTAGACCTTGCACCCTTGAACACAAGGGTAAATCAAGATGATATCCTCGAACTCGACACTACCGAGTACGTGACCCAAGGCACATCACATGGAATACTCAAGCTACAGGAAGATTATGAAGAAACTGGTGAGCTAGATGAAGAAGAAGAAGCGAGATTCGCCGAAAAATGGGAAAGGCAAATCACTATGCACGAAGAACGGGTGCTAAAATCAAACCTGCCACCAATAGGTATCACTGCCTTATCTCCAATAATTGTCGAAGGAGAAGAATACCTCCTACATAAATGACATATTGCATCTACCTTCTTGCTTGGAACAAGGCCTAAGAATTGATGAACTCCTAGGCATCATCTCCGGAAGACGCAAGACATGACCTTATCGACTATTCTTATCAGGAGATTCCTCGTGAAGTGGCAGAGCACCATTCTTATGCGGGTGAAACAATGTCCGATATTGAAGCCTACCAATATATAAGGGAATTCTATAAGCAAAATGAACCCATTATATCGGAAGAAGAATTCCAAGCAATTCAAAGCACCTTGTATAAACTAGGCAGAGGACCTAGCGCGAGTCAGCCCAAGAGATCATCAAGTGTCAGGGAGAGAACCAGCATCAATCTTGAAAACGCGGCGACAATGATGAGAGACCATGATGATCTCCTAGCACTTGACATAGTGGGATCTGCGGCAGACAAGAAAAAGCAACAGCAAAGGAAAAAAGCACCAATGGGGCATCAAAAAGGCAAGGCCTTGAGATACTATCTCCCAACCCTGTGTCAAGGCCAAATGTTAGTCTTTCACAAAGAATTTAGCCCAAGAGGGGAAGAAGCAGTGGCATTGCTCATGGCACTCACAGGTTTCGGGCAACATGCCAAAATAAGAGAAAATATCGATCACATCATTCTCATTAAAAGATCGGTAGCTCTCTATAGTCTAGATTTCCCCCGGGGCCACATATGAGATGGACCACTGACAGTTGTAGCAGCTATGGCACCGGAACTTCCAGCACCACAGATGCAGCAAGCCCTAGAAGGAGGATCGGCACGAAATATCCTGAGAAACACGGGCAAAGGCCTCAGATTCAAAAACATTAGGGATTTCTTCAAATCCAAGACAGGATCCAGCTCCAAGAGATAAACTATCAATTTTCATGTTTAGCTTTCTTAAAATTATGTCAAGTATTTACCTCCTAAGGATAATATTATAATTTTATGTACCCATATGTTTTGAATAGAAAAATTATCTTATGATCATATAAATCATTGTCTATTTTAAAATCTTTTATGGTTTAACAATATCATAGCACCAAGGAATACTACATAAACAATGTATTTTGATATAACCTTGCAGCTGGAACATTCGGCTTACCACCTCAGGAACAAGAATTTCAAAACCGACAACGAAACTGGTTGCCAAGAAACTTATTTGGCCATGACAATGATGAAGCAGTCGAGGATGACATGTCACCCGAAGCTATAAACCGACGATTAGTGCGCATGAGAAATCAAATGACACGGATAGTCAACTGGGCAACACCACTGATGCAAAACCAGGAGTGTCCACCTCTACCACCACAAGTCCCAGGAGTTGATCAACAAGTTCACCAAAGGGCGTAATCCACCACCTAAGTTCCAAAGGAGAAAAAGAGAAAGAAAAGACATATGAGAAGAAGTATAACTCCTTCAAGCTCAAGTCGCATAACAACACCACATCAGTGACTAGTGGCGACAACTCCGACATCGAAGTCCGATAGTTCCAATGATAGGAACGGACATCGAAGAGGAGGAACAAGACGTCGAAATGGAAGATTACGAAAGAAAATAGATATTGCTATGAGCAATGTCTGGAAAACAAGGAAATTGGGGCAGTTCTCTGGAAAGGACAGATCCGGCATGGAAGCAGAAGCATGGCTTGATGAGATGGAAGAATTTGGCAACTCCTATGGATGAAGGATAAGGACATAGGAAAGGTAGCAACAGCAAATTTGAATGGTCCAGCCAGAATATGGTGGAAGGGATATGCCAAATCTAATAGACTGAAAAGAAACAATTGTAAGTTCAAAACTTTCAGTAAAGCATTTCGCAAGCACTATGTACCTCGATCACATACAAGCAGGCATATTCAACAATTTTATAGGTTTGATCAAGGAAACTTAACCGTAGCCAAATATACAGAAGAGTTCATGAGGCTACGATTAAATGTGCCAATAATAACAGAAAGGCAAGCCGTAGATGGATACATTGAGGGACTAAACTCCAACATCAAGAGACTTGTGCGGGCCATAAACCCAAAAATAGTTGGGAAAGGAAGATAAAGCCTTAAGTTTGGAAGAAACTCCACAAACACAGGCCAAAGCAAAGCAACTATTCAAAGGACAAGTCAATAGCTCCATACACCCAAAAGCGGCGGGGAAATCAACACCCGCTAACCAAATAGATTTCAAGGGAAGAATGACGGAAGGGACCATACGAAAACCGGTCGGCTCAAGGGTCTTCATCCGCGGTCTAAAACAAAGATTCCAAAAGAAAAGAGGGATGAATGCATCAAGAAACAACTCTGTTTCAGATGTTTCCAGCCAGGCCACATAACACATACATGTCCTTTCGTCATGCAGGCAGCTTTGGCAGAGCTAGATGGATGGGAATCACCTACTGAACAAGATGAAGATGATGATCAGGAGGAAGCCCAAGATTACATAGATGGTGAGTGTAAGATTTGTGCGGCTATTGAGGCCCGATAATGTTGCAAGTCAGTCCACGGTCATCTCGGTGATGCTATAATAGATGATAAACCGTATGTAATTCTAATAGACACAGGTAGTTCACACAATTTTGCATCTCCTAGACTGGCAGCATTATTAAAGTCAAAGACCCTGAAATCTAAACCCAGACCAGTCAGCATGGCAAATGGGGCAATTCGACATACAAAGGGAAGAAGAGTTAACTTTGACGTCGGATTGACCGGAATTAAGTTCACCATGGGAGTTGAGGTAATGGATATTGGCAAATATGACTTGATTGTTGGAATGGAATTCCTCAAACCAGCTAAGGCAATCATTGACTGCGACAATAAAGAAATAGCAATCACCGCACCAGATGGCAAACGAATAGTGGTCAGAGGTAAGGAAATTCCTTCAGTATAACTTTAAGCCAGTTGAATAAATACAATTTAAAGAAGGAGATTGAATATATCCTTAGGCTTGAAGCAATACAACCTGATAGTAAGAATAAAAAGCAGGGGGCATAGATAAATTGCCTAAGCCTATTGCTAAAATCATAAGAGAATTTTATGATGTTTTTCCGGATGACATCCGAGAACTACCACCCTATAGAGGTGTGGAATGTGAGGTTACTCTAGCACCAGATGCTAAGCCTACCAGCAAGGCTCCCTACAGGATGAGCACACCGGAACTTGGAGAGCTTAAGAAACAGTTAAAGGAGTTGTTGGAAATTGGTTTTATAAGACCAAGTGTATCACCCTTTGGGGCACCTATTCTCTTCGTCAAGAAGAAAGATGGAAGTCTAAGAATGTGTATAGATTACCACAACTCAATAAACAAACGGTAAAGAATAAATACGCATTACCAAGGGCAGATGATCTAATGGATCAACTTCAAGGGGCAAAGATATTCTCCAAAATTAACTTAAGGTCAGGATACCATCAAATAAGAATAAAAGAAGAAGATGTTCATAAAACAGCTTTCAGAACACGCTATGGCCATTATGAATTTATAGTTATGCCCTTTGGCCTATCAAATGCAGCAGCAACGTTCATGAGGTTGATGAATGATATTTTCAGAGAGTTCTTGGATGATTTTGTAATAGTGTTCTTCGACGACATCCTCATTTATAGTAAGTCAATCGAAGAACATGATCACCATCTAAGAAAAGTCTTACAGAAACTAAGAAGGCATAAGCTATTTGCCAAATTTTCCAAGTGTCACTTTGCCACCCCCAAAGTTGATTATTTGGGGCATATTGTATCAGCAGAAGGCATTGCAACAGATCCAGCAAAGATAGAAGCCATCATGGATTGGCCAGCACCAAGAAACGTTCCTGAAGTAAGAAGTTTCCTGGGTCTTGCAGGATACTACAGAAAATTTGTAAAAGACTTTGCTAAGTGGGCAGCTCCTTTGACAGACCTCACAAAGCAACAGAAGGTAAAGAACTGGATGGACAATTGGATGCAAGGAGTACAAGTTTCTTTTGATAAACTCAAAGAAGCCTTGACAACAACTCGGTTCTAACCTTACCCTCGACCGAAAAAAGATAAACTTGTAGTAACCGATGCAAGCATGATTGCCACAAAGTGGGTACTTATCACGGGAAGGAAGGGTAGTTGCATATGATTCAAAGAAAATGAATGAAGCGTAACAACAATATCCGACTCATGATCAAGAACTATTGGCGATGAGTGAGGGCACTACGCATTTGGAGACATTACTTGTTAGGAAAGAAGTTCCAATTAGACACAGATCATCAGAGTTTGCAATACATATTCACACAACCACTTCTAAATTTGAGACAAAGAAGGTGGATGGAGTTTTTAGAAGAATATGACTTTGATATAGTCTATAAGCCCGGCAAATTGAATGTAGTTGCTGACGCTCTCTCTCGCAGGCCAATAGTCACAAGAACACACTGCAATGCCATATCAACTTTGTCAAGTGAATTCGGCAGGAAAATTGAGGAGGCAATACCCTCTAGTGTGGAGTTCCAACAGGTTTGGGCAAGCCTTTGCAAGGATGCAAGGACAAACAAGGAAAGGGAACTTTTTAAGAATTATAAGAAGGAAGGCAAGCTTCTTTATCATAAGGACAAATTGTGTGTCCCAGAAGCATCAGGAGTGAGAAAATTGATTCTCAATGATACTCACAATAGCCCGATTGCAGGTCATGCAGGCTTTATGAAAACTTACTTCAAGATAAGAAGTAGTTACTTCTGGCCAGGTATGAAGAAGGACATTGCCAATTATATTTGGCAATGTCAATTATGTCAACAAACCAAGGCCGAACAACTTTGCATTCCTGGAGCCCTAGAACTATTAGCAGTTCCAGACGCCAAGTGGGAAATAGTGAGTATGGATTTCATCACGGGCCTTCCAAGAACAGCAAGGGGGCATGACGCACTCATGGTAGTGGTCGATAAACTTTCAAAGATGGCACATTTCTTGCCATGCAGAACAACAGATACTGCCCTAGATACAGCCTTGCCTTCACTAAAGAAATTTTCAGACTTCATGGCATGCCTAGAGGAATAATATCGGATAGAGATCCGAAATTTATAAGTGCATTTTGGAAGGACTTCTTTGGAACCATTGGGACAAAGCTTTGTATGAGTACAGCTTATCATCCTCAAACAGATGGTCAAATAGAAAGAACAAACAGAATTTTGGAAGATATGTTGAGACATTACGTGTGGAACAAAATGTATCGAAATGGGAGGACTACATATACTTGGTAGAATTTGCATACAATAGTACCAAGCAAGAATCATCACAGATGTCCCCGTTTATGATCAATTATGGATACCAATGTCTCACACCTGACACATGGCATAATCCAGTGTCAAAAGTTGAAATCTCTCAGCAAATGTTAGAAGATATGCAATGCAAGAAGTTCGAGAATATTTGATAGCAGCTAGAAGCCATCAAAAGAGCTTAGCAGATAAGCATAGAACAGTGAGAGAATTTCAAGTTGGAGAAAGCGTATGGCTAAAGATCAAAGTTAAGCAAGCCAAGCTCAGAATAGGAAATTGCAAGAAATTGGCACCAAGATAGGCAGGACCATTTAAAATTATTGAGAGAGTTGGGAATCAGTCCTACAGATTAGACTTACCCACTCATCTAAAGGTTCATAAAGTCTTCCACGTTAGTCTCCTTAAGAGGCATACCCCAAATCCGGAAGAGATTTTGGAGACTCCAACTTTATTGGAAATGACAGAGGAGCATCTTGAAATTGTTCCTGAAATCATCCTTGACAAAGCACTCAAGAAAACACGAAGATCGGAATTTCTTCAGTACTTAGTCAAATGGAAGCATGTGCCAGTGGAAGACACAACTTGGGTACTGAAACAAGATTTAGAAAGACAATACCCAGAATTTATGAACCAATTCGACGGCCAAGTCATCTCCGAAATGGCCAACATCGAATGTATAGGTCTGCCATTGTTAAATCTATAATAGAGTAGCTAAGTTAGTGTATACTTTGTAGTTAGTTATGATAAGTACAAAGTATAGATTATCATGTTTTAGATAAGTCTAGAAGAAGAGTGTTGGCGATGATGAGATCATCCATAAGACGTTCTCTATGCCATTACGCACTGCAAGTGTACATGACCATAGGGGGGTCATGTAAAATAAAAGTGATCATGGGCAATGAAGGATACAACTGCATGTTCCTAAGCTTAAACCATGAAACACTGTGGGGTGCATGATCAACGGGGGAGGGAGATCATGCACAAGGTAACTACTATCATGGGCAATGATAGGATCATCTAAAATGATTCTTAGCTTAAACCGTATGGCCATGATCGTATGTTTTTAGAAAAAAAAAGGTAATAGTAAGTAAGTAGGGGGGGTGATCCCCTTAAAACCACAATTTATAATTTAAACTAACGTAATGTGCTACTGATTGCAGGGAAGTGAATTCAAGCAAATACGAGGGAGCGCATTACGAGAAGTTAGGAGTTAAGAATTTTGTAGATAGCTTAAACTCCTAAACTTAAATCATGAATTGATGTGTCCAATTCATAATGTTTTATTATAAATAAACTTGAAAATACTTACGTATAAGCTTGCAAGGATATTCTTCCAAGCTACTGTTGTAAAAACAAATATATATCGGAAGTTATCGTTTCTTTTATATATATACAAATTCAATCTAATTATAATTGAGTATATAAGTTATGCAGGTTATAACCTTACTTTAATGCTGCGGACAACATTATTCTAAGGGGGGAAGAATGTGACGTTCCCCTAAAATATACGGTATGTATACGTATATTTTGGGCCACGTCACCATACAAATCCAGTATGACTTAGATTTGTATGACAATTACGTAAGTTCAAGTCACATTAAAATGTAACTTGATTAACCTTAGGAAAGGATATATCCACGTGGCACTACCTGATTGGGATAACTGGCCACGTGTTCGCATCCCATTGGACAAGGTGTCAACCCTAACCCTAACTTGCCTATAAATACCTAACCCTAAACCAGAAGACACTTTTGCTCCTCCCACTCTTGAGGCTATTGTCACACCCGGAGTTCAGAATCAAGATCTAGAAGCTGCAGCATAGCACGGTTTAGCGATCCAAGCCGCGTGGACGTGTTGGATTCAGTAGCAGTAATCTCAAACCTTGAAGAATCGATGGAGACCCCAGGATCAGGAGGCAATGCGTCAGGAGCAGGTATTTTGAAGCAGTTTCAGCTATAGAGATGTAGTAGAGTCATGTATTCTAGTAGAGCCTTCCTAGAATCACTATTTCACCTCATGAACCGAATCAATGAACCCTAACTCCCTAGATAGATTCATGTGATTAGGTTAGATCTTATTCTTATTGTTCATATGTTATGGATATGATATGGTTGATCTCTTGTTATGCTCCTCATGTATTGGGAAGGGGGGTAGAGACCTAGCAGCCTTATGTATGATGCTTCTAGATAGACCCATAATACCTATTATATGCGGCCTGTGCATAGAGCCCATCGGACTAAGGGAGTTATGGAATGACTGAGCACCATATAACGGGATCGATGGACGAGATGGAGGAATAGTCCCCGCTTGAGCGCGACTCATCGGGGACTTGGGGCACTAGGCCTATGGTCGGTCCGCCATTCGTGTGGGCCGGGCATGGGTTCGTCACCCCCTGGATCAATGGTGCTGCCCTGATCCTGAATAGCTGCAGGTGCCGGCCTGGTTCTTGCTTTTGGGGGGTTAAAGACGTGAACGGACGTGTGTCGCCATGATCCTCTAGTCGCCCATCGAATCACTGATTTCCGGGAAGGGGAGATGTAACCCGACCTTGCCTCATCGGACCAGAGAGATGAAACCTGGAGTAGCCTCTTCGGGTGAATCCAAGAGATTATGTATCCGGGCGACTCTGATCATGCTATAGCTCATTTTAGCCCATCCAAAGTATGCAATGGGAGGGGCGGATGGAGTGGTCAACCCTTAGCCATTGTCTTATAGCCAGGCCCGCCATTGTTTACACTTCCGTCTGTATCTATCTTGAGACCTAGCCGTCAGTGTACTTTTCCCCACGAGTCAGAGCCTGGGTAGAAGCTTTATTGTTTTATGGTGTATTGATCCTTCTAACGATTCTATGGATGGATGGATTGAGCTACCCTTCGAGGTAGACTTATTATTATTGTTGTTGTTAGTTGCTAGTACTGACATTTAGTTATATGCTTCCGCTGTTATTAGGAGTCCATAGGGGACGGATTTACGAGACACCTCCGTGTCCCTTACCGTTCTAGCCATCCCTAGAACGGGATAGATGGAGGGCCCATCCAGTAGATGACACTGGTTGGGGGATTTTCCGTGGAGTGTACGGTGGTTACCGTATATTGTGCGGGGAGCGTCACACAATCCAGGGTTTCCCTAAACTGTTAAAGATCACGGCCAGACCTTTATTGTTCCGAGTCGACAGATTAGACTGGAGTCCAGACTGGTGGGTGTTCTTAATCTGATTCTTGATCAAAGCCTGATAAAACAGTGATTCCATTGAAAAGACCTAATCTTCTATGCAGATCCAGCTTGATGCTCCACCATGGCCTTAAACCATCATATAGGATGATTAATTTAGAAATCGGTCTGTTTTGATCATGTGCCCCCTCTTTGGATCCTATTCTGGTCGTTCCGACCTATCTACTTTCCAAAGAAATCCTCTGTTATGTATTTTAAAAAACTTAAAACCATCGTTCATAAGGTTTGTTTCGCTTTTTAAACCATAAAAAGCCTTGTAGTCTAGTTGGTTGAAGTTTAAAATTGCCATAGTGTACATCTAGGTTCGATTTCAGCTTGAAATTGAAGTTTTTGCAGAAAGTTCTACCTTTGGCCTTCTTAAATTTGCAAAGTTTGTGGCGTCCCCTAGATGCCCTGCACGTATAGAATTGGAGTTCATCCCTCTTGTTAGAGCAAGCCCGCTAACATGAGGCCGTCTACCTATCATCGGGCTCTTGATGGTGAGCAAGAATCCGACGGGGAAGAATAGATGTGTCATTCGTCCCGTCTTCCTCGGGATCTACCTAGCTGTAGAAGCGCATATAACATACGCACATGGCATCACATAAAAATACATATCCACCTCGAAGGATGGCTCATCATAACATAACATCTGAACAACAACATCAGTAGCATCAACAGAGAAGGAAAATCCTATCCAAGGCTCAGACTCATGGGGATCGACTGACGGCTTGGGATCTCCAGAAGTCAATGCAGACAAAATTCATGGCAAATGGATTTGGCTGGCATAAGAACATGGCCGTTGGGTAGTCCACTCCATCCGCCCCTCCTTTTGTATACTTTGCAGCTAGGCTGAAAAGTATTGGGGATGTGACAATAGCATACCGGGTGCATAGTCAGAGGGATTACTCCTGGGTTGCATCTCCACGCTCCCGATGAGGCAGGAGGAGATCACTCCCCTCCATAAGGTCCATGCCAACTATAGGATGCTCGTCTACTGAGGCGATGTATCACCTAGGATGCGTCGAGACCATACCTTACCCACACTTAGTGGTAAGCTATTAGGCCTAGTCCACAATATTCCTTGGTCGTCGCTACGTAGCAGAGGGATCACCTGTAGCCGAACAAGCCTTCCTTATTAGTCGGTATCCCCGCCACCTACAGCCAGGTGGGCTCCTATGCACAGGCTACATTTATTGGGTACTAATGAGGCTATCTAGGAACATCAGCTACAAAGGCTCTGGGTCATTGGGTACTAACGAGGCTATCTAGAAACATCAGCTACAAAGGCTCTGGGTCTCTACCCCCTTTCTCAATACACAAGAGATGCGCACAGAGCAATACAATATCATCTAATGAACTGAAATAACAGAGTAAAGATCTAATCTATCTACTCTAAACATACATGGTTAGGTTCATTCATTAGAGGTTGAGATCTGGGGATCTCTAAGGCTAAGAAAGAACTCGGCTTAATGCCAGTCGAGAAGCTGACATTGCATAACAGATCAACCACATACCAGACCCTTGACTTGTTCCAAGTCCTCTGGCAGCATCCATCCTGTCAGGATGGCTTGAGATGGTTGAATCTTGGCGATCTGCTTGGGAAAGCAAGCTTCACGGGTGCTGGCAAGTTGGAATGGGCAATGCGAGCTCTGGAGATTGGAATCCGAAAGGGACACTTTTATGATTTAACATGACGCCTTAAGGGTTTGGACCTAAAAGGTCACTTAAGCTATGCCACATGGCAATGGGTTAATGTATAATATAATGGTTCCATTGGTTGTACTCCAGGGTACAACCCCATAGGTTGCGTGCACATGTCATTGGGGTTGGCATGTACTAGTGACGTGGCAGTATAATATATGTATTCATACCGTATATTATGCTGGAACATCATAAAGTTGCTCCCTAGATTATGGCATAACAGTTTTTCTTTTCTGTTTCTTTTTCCTTGTTTCCATAGTTTTTTATTTTGTTTTGATCCTTCTTCCTGTGATTTATGCTTTTTAAAGTAGATCATTTGAAGTTCGTATAATGTTGCTGCTTGTTAAGGATATAGGAAAAAAAACGATAATATGATAAGATATTTGCGCTGAACGAATCCGCCCCTTTGTCGTTGCCGAAGCGACAGGCGGTTGAACAATGTGCATACCAGGTGATTGATATATAAACGTATATCGTGTCTACGTGAGAACTTGGGTGGGGGACTAATCATCCCTGAAACAATATGCAACATTATTCTTATGGTTGTGCATGCGACATGCATAACATTATACTTCAGTTCTTTAGAGAAGCTTTGTTAAGGGATTCGGATCATATTAGCCTAACCTTCAGGGATGAGGATTGTGAAATCCTCGATGTGTCCAAGTATTGCTTAACTATTAATTGTTTTTATTTTGATATAAATGATTCCTGGATTTAAATCATATGACTAATGTCAAACGCGCTAGGAGCGTTTCATTTTTGGTATCAGAGCTAGAGTTCCTAATCACTAACCACTGCTTGGGTTATTGGCTAGAAAAATTGAGATTATCAATATTCCAAGTGATAGCGAGAAAAAGGAAGTTATTAACATATCAAATGATGACGAAGGCAGTACACAAGATGGGGGATATTCCTATTTGCTAGAGTTGCCAGCCCCGAATTATCCAGCCCAGAGTTAGAGGAAGAAAGCGAGCCTTTAGGGATACGTTCTCCATATTCTAGCCATGTCACTCAAGTTTGGAGCCCTAGGACGATGGAAATTGCCCAAGCCTACCTGAAGTTTCAAAAGGGAAGAATTAGAAAAACCCAAAAGCGAGCCCGAATAGCACACTAAGAGCTCCCTAAAACTTCTGAACCTCCTGAGAGGATAGAAGTTTGTGTACATGGATCACGCGTGTACTCACTTGAGAATGAATAAAATAAAAATAAAAAATCAAATAAAAAATGTTTTTGCTTGATTTGTGCTATCAATTCTTGGCGCAGAACTTAATTGAATGCTAAGGTTAGACCCTGGGTTGTTTCTGTTAGAACTCTAACAAACTTGTTAAAGTGGATTATAGATTAACATGGAGGGAGGAGATGACAACGCTGCAGTACAAATGCTAAGTCATACGACAAGGAGTGCAGCAACAACTCTGTTTGCTCCAAAACCATATGCCTACTGCTAATGATCCTATAGCGGATGAGATTAACAAGATCCTTCGTAATGTCAAGCAAGAAAGGTTTACGGGAAAGGATGTTATGGGTGATGATGCGGATGCATGGCTCTATGGCATTGAATTCTATTTTATCATAAAGAAGATGCTAGCTTTGCTAAGATTTGGCGGGATGATTATAAGAAGACCCAGAAGCTTACCTTCAGAGATATTGAATGGGATGTGTTCCGAAAAGTTTTCCAGTTACGTTACTTGCCTATGGGATACAGATTGGCGAAGATGCATGATTTCTTGAACTTGATGCAAACAAAATGGATAGAAGACTATACAGTAAAATTTCAGCAGTTGCAATCTTATGGACCTTCCTTTGAGCCAAAGCAGCTAGCAGATAAGTATATGAGGGGCTCGAATCCAGAGCTGTCTCTTTTGATTGGAGGTGTAACATATAATAGTTTGGGTGAAGCGATTAGGACTGCCAAGTATAAGGAGGAGGTACTGAACACAACATGGAAGAAGCATATAAGTGATGATTTTGGTTGGAGACATCTCGATAACTGACATCGAAAAGATGAGGCGAATATGATGTTGAAGAATACTAATGAAGAACAAAACCAATATGAAGCAGATAAGTTAAGCGAGAAATTATTTAGGGAAAACAAGTGTTTTCATTGCCATCAGGTGGGTCATCGAGTAAGAGATTGTCTGCAGAAAATACAAAAACGCAGGACCACTTATGAAATATCCAATCCACGGAATGAAATTACTTCAAAGGGTAAGCGAGGCAAACAATCCATGTATGCTCAAGCCATTACTATTGGAGATGTGATCCAAGAACCCATGCGTGTATATACAGCTATGGATGGAAGTTAGCCTACAGCCCAAACTGAAGTGATTCATGTGCCAGGTAAAATTCTTGAGTATCCACAACAATTTTTATTGATTGTGGCAGCACCAATAGTTTTATACCGTTGAAGATTATTCAACAACTTGGATTGCCCAGTAAAAGTCATGCAATGCGAAGTGTGGAGATGTCAGATGGAAGATCAAGTTCACCCAAGCTCTCATGTCTGCCTTGCCATTCCAGATTTGTGATTTTACATCCAAAGTTGACTTTGAGGTATTAAGTCTAGGATAATATGAATCTATTTTAGGTATGGATTGGTTGAAATAAAAGCGTGTCCTGATTGACTGTAGAAGGAGATAGTATGGTGCCGGCCAAAACTAGATGTGGAAGTTAAGCTCTATGGAACCAAAATAGAAAGAAAGTTTGAACTCCTAAGTTTGAAAGCAGTAAAAAGTGTATGAACAAGAAATGCTCAATGTTTGTGGGCTACCTTGCCTGTCATACCGAAGTTAAAGAGGAGACAATTCTCCAAAAAGTGCAAAATGTATTAGACGAATTCCAAGATGTCTTTCCATCAGAGTTATCAGAGTTGCCACCTTTTAGGGTTTCCAGTCATGAAATTGAACTGGAACCAGGAGCTACGCCAACTTCTCGACCACCTTACCGATTCCATGCTCTTGAAATGGCTGAGCTTAAGAAATAATTGACTGAGCTATTAAACCAAGGGTTTATTTGGCCTAGCACCTCTCCCTTTAGAGCATCAGTATTGTTTGTCAAAAAGAAAGATGGAACTTTACGGCTTTGCATTGATTACATGATATTGAATAGAATTACCATTAAGAAGAGATATGCCTTGCCGAGGATTGATGAACTATTTGATCAGATTGGGCATGCGAACTATTTTACCAAGATTGATTTGAGATCTAGTTATCACCAAATTCGAATCAAAGAATCTGATGTATATAAAATAGCATTCCAGATGCGTTATGATCATTATGAATTTGTGGTTATGCCTTTTGGGTTGACCAATGCTCCTGCTACGTTCATGAGACTTATGAATGGCACATTCAGGTTGCCGCTTGATCGATATGTGTTAATACTCTTTAATGATATTTTTATTTATCCAAATTTGGAGGAGCATGTGCAGCACTTAAGGGAAGTACTGTCTATTTTAAGAGGTGCAAAGTTGTATGGGAAAATGTCCAAGTGCCCCTTTGCCTAGATTATGGATTATATGAATAAATAAATAAGAGTGATTGAAAGTTTTGAATATGGAAAGCTTTGAACTCGAATATGTAGCAAAATAACAGGGGTTCAAGGGGGATTTGATATGGATGTAAAAATAACAATTCCAACTATAGACCATATATCCCTAAAGCAATCGAATAAGTTGTTATAAAAAAAAATATAGTTTAAATTTAAATTTTTAATCGCATTAGCTCACTGGGTATATTGGTTAAAGTAGTCTTAATTAGGACATTGAATTATTTTGGTAGAGGTTTGAGCTCCCGTATTTCATATTCTAAAATCTTAGGCAAAGTCGTATAGAGGTTCGATCTGGGTCCTAGGATTGACGAATCCGATGACTGTGGTAGTCCAGGGTGCACCTTGTTTAGAATATGTAGCAAGCGGTCGCCCGCAACGTGGAGCCTCTTTTCTTTTGCACTAATTCCTCGGCCGTCGCCTTCGATCGTGACCTCGGCTTCGACTTGGACAAATGCACTAAACCCTACATCTGTACCCAGTATGCATGTTTCTCAATGTCCAAAGTACAACATCCCTATATATTCAAGGAACTTACCCATCTTAGTCTGCATCCATTGATCAACCCATGCATGAGGCCTTACACCTTCTACCAATTCCAAAGTATCATGCATGAGGAGTCTAATCAAACCTACTAACATGCACGCCTACACATCAGTATCGCTACGAGCCTCCACCAGAGTTTCCTCTGGCTTCGCCCTGCTCAGGCATAGTTCACCATCTTTCGGGTCCCAACAGGCATGCTTACACTCAAACCTTTCACAGAAGATCATGGTCGGCGCATGGTGCACCCGACAACAGGGATCCCACGCATCAGTTTCCCTTTGCCAAGACGGGTTTTGAACCCACCAACTCGCACGCATGTTAGACTCCTTGATCTGTGTTTCAAGACGGCTCAAATGGAAAGCCCCACAAGCCAACGTTCGGAGCGCACAGGTGCATTAAGCCCGCCAATGTGGTGTGCGCCCCAAGCCCAAGTCCCACCTACGACATCGTCGGGTCACATGGTCCCTCTTTATCCCGCAGATGGAGCCAACGTTGGCCGGCACCCCGAGTTGATCGGGCAGACCAGCCGAGGCCATTCCGCACCCAACCGGAGCGCACTAGCAACCTCCATTCGCGTCCCTCCCAACAATTTCAAGCACTTTTTAACTCTCTTTTCAAAGTCCTTTTCACCTTTCCCTCGCGATACTTGTTGTGCCCAATCCACGTGCACCTGAGCGTTTGGACGGCACTGGCAAGGAGCCCCGCACGACGCCACCCCTTGGTGCCTCGCAAGGTAACCGAGTTTAGGGGAGCCATGGCGCGAGTAGCCACATCTCCAGGTGTGGCCCCTCAGGGGGACAAGGAAACGGTTCAACGGTTTACACGGACGTGTGTCAATGATCCTTCCGTAGGTTCACTACGGAAACCTTATTACGACTTCTCCTTCCTCTAAATGATAATGTTCAATGAACTTCTTACCTTGTCACCTGCAGCGAACCGCAAGCGTCGAGGCAATCCGAACACTTCATCAGACCATTCAATCGGTAGGAGCGACGGGCGATGTGTACAAAGGGCAGGGACGTAGTCAACGCGAGTTGATGACTCGCGCTTACTAGGAATTCCTCGTTGAAGATCAATCATTGCAATGATCTATCCCCATCACGATGAAATTTCAAAAGATTGCCCGAGCCTATCGGCCCAGGGCATGCACTCATTGCATTCATCGATTGCAAGCGCCGCGTGCGGCCGAACATCTAAGGGCATCACAGACCTGTTATTGCCTCAAACTTCCATCCGCTAGATGCGAATAGTCCCTCTAAGAAGTTGGCCGCAAAGGAAGACCTTCGCATAGCTAGTTAGCAGGCTGAGGTCTCGTTCATTATCGGAATTAACCAGACAAATCACTCCACCAACTAAGAACGGCCATGCACCACCACCCATAAAATCAAGAAAGAGCTCTCAATCATCAATCCTTACTATGTCCGGACTGATAAGTTTCCCCGTGTTGAGTCAAATTAAGCCGCAGGCTCCACTCCCCAGTGGTGCCCTTCCCACAATTCCTTTAAGTTTCAACCTTGCGACCATACTCCCAAAAACCCAAAAACTTTGATTTCTCATGAGGTGCTTTGGAGTCATCGGCGTAACATCCGCATCCCTAGTCCAAGATCGTTTATGGTTGAGACTAGGGCGGTATCTGATCGTCTTGAGCCCCCAACTTTCGTTCTTGATTAATGAAAACATCCTTGGCAAATGCTTCCGCAGTGGTTCGCCTTTCATAAATCCAAGAATTTCACCTCGACAATGAAACACGAATGCCCCTAACTGTCCCTATTAATCATTACTCCGGTCCCGGAAGACCAATGAAAAGGACCGAGGTCCTATCACGTTATTCCATGCTAACATATTCGAGCATAGGCCTGCTTTGAGCATTC
This sequence comes from Isoetes taiwanensis, assembly GCA_021234155.1. Classification (NCBI taxonomy): domain Eukaryota; kingdom Viridiplantae; phylum Streptophyta; class Lycopodiopsida; order Isoetales; family Isoetaceae; genus Isoetes; species Isoetes taiwanensis. Next base: position 247,228 of record JAJEKV010000304.1, on the reverse strand, counting down.
TAATTTTTCAAAAGTAACAAGCATTTCAGGCCCCCGACCAATTAAGGCCAGGACAACGTCGCCAACTAGAAGGGTGAAATGCCCAGTGCACACCCCGAGGGGCGGGCCGTGCATCCCACCCCGAGATCCAACTACAAGCTTTTTAAGTGCAACAACTTAAATATACGCTATTGGAGCTGGAATTACCGCGGGTGCTGGCACCAGACTTGCCCTCCAATGGATCCTCGTTAAGGGATTTAGATTGTACTCATTCCAATTACCAGACTTTTAGGGGGAATTTGTTTTTAGGTTTTTTTGAAACATGTTTTCTGAGTTTTTATGGAATATTCTTAATATTCCAAGAATCCACATGATACAATGTTTGCCTCCAAAAGGGACAACACCTTGCACCGTAGACTTAAACAACCCTATCATAGAACAACGTTGGTTTAATAACAACATGAAATAATATAACAAATAAAACAACATGAAACAAATATAACAAATCTAGATAATAACAACATGAAATAATATAACAAATAAAAAAGTAGACATATCGATTACAGTTTTAGAAAATCCGAATAGCATAGTAATTTATGTCACTGCAATAATTGCAGAGACTATATATCCAATGCATAAACGACAAATGTATTTTATATTTTCAGATCAAGTATCTTCTTCTGCCTCGTCATCGATGTAAAGACATCGTTTGCGTTTTTTTACTTTTTGCTCAATACTTGACATTGAGGACAACACTGTGACATGTTGCTCGGCATAGACGGGCAAGAAACTGCAATATAAGTCAAACATAGTTAGTTTTGGTATGGATAGTTAATGTAAGCAAAAAATAGAAATTTTAGCTCACTAACTAATCAGCCGGTTCTTCAATCATGTCTGTGATTATCTCATCCTCTTCCTCCAAATCCAGCTGCATAGACGGAGCCCCTTCTGCTAATGATTTTTTGAATGTAGACATTCGAAGTGTTCTGACCACATCACAAATATCAGCATCAAAATCCATTGCATAGCAATGCAGACCTCAAAGTGCGCAAGCCTCAACCATAGACCCTGTACCTGTCAATAAATCCACGACATAATCACCATAATCACATAGCAGCTGGAGTAAGAACTCGTTAAAGCGGGTGCTCTTCTCTAAATTATGCCGCAGTGAATGATGTTTTGCTGATCTCATTCTGTCACCCGGCCCTAAGTAATGCCTCAAAAGTTCACTGCTATAGTCCAACTCATGTTGACTAAATACCTCCTTGGATTTAAATATCGGATTTGTGCCAGCTCTTTTGTAGAGAGATACCATCAGCACATTTCTTGATAGAATACCGTATTTATCTTTATGATAACTAAATGGTCTATCCCCTATCAATTTGTATGATCTTCCTAGCTCAAGGTTCTTTTTTCTGGCTGCCATGTCTACTATCTTTTGAAATTCAAAACTGCTAATGCACACTAACTATCCACTGTCATCCAAACAGAGTTCACCCAAACTGAAACATCCATCTACTAGTTGTGTGTCAAGTTTGTTCCAGTATGGTGTTCCGTTTGAGTCACTTCTTGTAGGCTCATTTGTTGGCAGATCAACAAGAACCAAGTTAGCACCCCAATCTCTGACTTTTCCATTCCTGTAGTACATGGATGTCTTCTTGACCTCCTTTCCTAAATTTCTCAATGATGTGAACACTTCATGGCCGCCTAATGTTACAGTCCTGGAGACCACACATATATCTGCTTGGACAACTCGAAATTCAGTATGACATTCTTTTTGAACTTGTACAACATCAGGCATATGCCTTCGTGGAGGTGTTTGACAATCAACAATAAGATCCTCTTCCTCATTCTCCTCATTAGTTGCATCAGATACTTTTGGCTTGTCTTTCCTGCTTCTCTTTCTTTTGTCAACATCCACTTTTTCCTCATTTAGATCCACCTTAATTTTCTGCCCTCCACGGATCCGGTTGTAATCTGACTCTTCTTCTTCTGGATAAGACCCTAAAGGGAAATCAATCCACCAGGGACAATTTTCTCTTTCCCATTTATGCATTCCACCTCCCCTGTCTAGATTTCCTTTTGGACTATAAATACAGTCAGCACCTGTGTGAGACACCCATATCTGTATCTGTGGATGCATTGATTCCATGCATTTAATATGAACCAAATATTTGAAATATATGTATGCAACTCGCATGGCTGTCCTTTGCACTTCAAAAGCTTCAGAAACATTGACTGTAGATTGCATATGTCTCTCCCAATGCTTAAACATTTCAACTCGATTTCTAGCTTTGAATGTTCTGTACCATGTCTCCACATCACAGTCTCGGGGTATTAACAACTGCAAATTATGTTGTTCAATTGCTTCCTTCACCAAGTCACATGATCTGGTCAGTAAATGCTCTAGCCATGTTTCTTTCTTTACCCAAGAATTGAAGCTCTTGTCATTAGTTGGTATCTTCTGATAATTTCCAAACTGAGATGTGCTAGTCATTGTCTTAATCCAATTGTCTCTCACACTATTCTGCACCTTTGATATGACCATAGACAAAAGCTTCTAAATTCTTGGTTGTGACATGGCGTAACCAAACATTCCCAAGACTAGGATTCACAATGGCTAGATATTTTTACATTTTCGCCTCACTTCCTTTTCAACATTTGCCTTCAAGACATCAACTTCTGAAATGTTTTCATGATTTGATTTTATGTAATCCTCAATGTCCTTAACCATTGAAGCCTGCATCAATGGATTCTTAGTAATTAGTTTATTGAATCTTAAACAGCAAAAAGAATATAACAGCAGAAACAACATTAAACTTACGTTATATAATATATTTGCATAGGCCAATCTTGTGAGAGGATATTAAGGCTCGTTTGACCCAATCATTTCCCTTGTCCTCTGTGCTTTTAACTCACTGGGAGATAATTCCTTCATATAATTATCTGGTTTGGCAGTAGCAACTCTATGTACAATCATTAGAGTATCTTGTAGACTTGTACGAACAACACCAATCTCGTTCAGTCTACAACAAGCAATTTCTACAACTGAGCAAGAATGATTTGCATATAAGAATAGAAAAGCTAAAAAACTTACAAGTTTATTCTGTTCATTGCAGCAAAACTAGTGTTGTCTCGTTCGGCTCGTCGATGTTTATAAAATCAGCACGAACACAAATATGTTTGGATTTGACATGTTTGTATGTACCGTTGATTTCAGACATCCATGCCTCAGTTCGATGGTTGCCATCCCAGCAAAGAAACATTCTACCACTCAAATCTGACCAGTCCTTGTTATGTACCAATGACTCTTCAAATGCCTTATTCACTTCTTGCCAATACGAGTCCCAACCATCAATGTCCTCATCAGTCACGGGAATAACATCACCTTTTGCTGTAGCCATAGATAAAATGGTCCCCCTTGGATTTCACATACCCATCCTATCTGAAGGTATCTCTTAGTATTTGCGCTCTTGAACCCACTTTGCGGACCTCCTCATTTATCCTAATCCGACATAATGGAATCATGGGTGGTTCTGTATCCTTCTTTAATGCTAGTGCATCCAAGGTTTCTGAAATCACTTCCACGGTAAAAGACGCAGATAAGTCACCAAGAACATCATCATCAGATCCTGAACTTTGCCTTTTTTTTCTGTCCTTTCTCTTTTCTGTTTGCTTTAGTCTTATCTGCAGCATTGTTATCTTTCTCAATAAGTGATGCTCCCTCTTCTTCTTCCATAACGAATGTACTGTCATCCAACTGCATAGCAATATTTCCTGCAGCTTTGTCTATGTCAACAATTGTATCTGCAGGACCTTCTATTGTCTCTAGTGCATCTGCAGTAGATTCAAACGACATGGCCAAACTTCGATGTGTCTGACGACCTCTTAGCTTTCTTTTAGGAGTGACGAGTCTAGTAGGCTGCAAATCTGGTTGACTGTTCCTTGTTTCTACCATAACAGAGGCCACACTACAAGAAACACAACATAAGATAAGAAAACACAATTCTATGTTTAACAATTCTGTGTTTTAGAATAAGACAATATCTTCTTGAATAAGACAATATCTTCTTGAATATCTATAGCAGAATAAGACAAAACAAAAATCTGAAGAAGACAAAAGAAAACTCTGTTAAAATCTGATATATGGCAACATTGCCGTCCCCTAACAATAGAACACATAGGGGATCTTCCACAGACCAAAAATAAGGCAACGGTGCCGTCCCCTTGTAATGTCAGCATATCTGAACTGTCCGCATATCCGAAAATGAACATTCTATATGTTCTGGATTCAGTCCAATCTTCTGCAAGCAGTACCGTCATTTGAAAAGTGAAAATCTTGAATCAAATGTGCTGTCATTTCTGGATTTAAAATCAGACAAATTAATAGGCAACGGTGTCGTCCCCTTGCATTGGCTGGCATTTGAACAGTGATAAAATCTAAAATCAGATGTGATAGAATAAGCTGTCCCCTTGGAATCAATAAGATGTGATTTCAAATCTGATAAAATATAAGGCAACGGTGCCGTCCCCTTGGAATCAATCACATTCTATGTCTTCCTGAGATATCTAAGGAGGAGGATTCTGAGAGTTCCTGAGAGTTTCTAAGGGCAATGACGCCGTCCCCTACTAGCTTCAAATAAAAAACAGACAGTAATACTTACAGCAACAGTGCCGTCCCCTTGTATTCAGCATGATGTAAACCGGATATTGGAAGCCCGGCTGTAAGCTCTCCCTCCCCGATTGGTATCAGAACATCCAACTTCGTATTCAGAAAAGCCAGAAAAGGATTCGATTTTTTCAGATGTTTTAGAAAAGGATGCAATTTTTTTGAAATGTAACATGGAAATGTGGCTTATGTAAATGTCGGAAATGTGGAAAGCAATACTAAGGTTGACTTATACTCGGATACTAAGATATAAGCAATACTAAGGTATAAGCAATACAAAGATATAAGCAATACTAAGGTTGAAAGCAATACTAAGATATAAGCAATACTAAGGTCGAAAGCAATACTAAGATATTAGCAATACTACGGTTGAAAGCAATACTAAGATATAAAATTATTTAACTATATTTAATATACAACTACATTTGATGTACAACTACATTTTGGTATACGACTTTAAGATGTATACTACTTTAATATGTACAACTTTAAGATGTACACTACTTAAGATGTACAACCTTAAGATCTGACCTCGGATACGAAGAAGGATATATATCATCGACAACTCCTAAGCGCCCAAAGCAAAAGCATAACTAAAGCATTTGATATATATACTGATTTTAATGGTCGTTGCTAAGTAGCCGTTTTATTTTTAAATAACAAAACGTGTAAGTCTATAATGTGATTTCCTTTAAATTAGGCTAAACTATAGGATCATTATTATTTACTAGGATGCATCATTATGTGGAGAAATTTAAATAGAAATTGGAGGGTTACGAAAATGTCCGTATATTACGGCTCGATCTTCGTGAATGCTTTGTATTAAAAAAATAATAACGTTACTTGAACTTGCTTTGTATCAACTTGCAGGAATTGTTTTCGTAGGAATTTGCATAAGTGAGAAATGGATGCCGTGCTTAGCATGACTTCTCCAGGCAAACTGCAATCTATGCAGTTACCATTTGATGTCAATGGTATTTGCCTTGTGAGTAACAATCCAGTTTCACAATGTTTTGGGTTTCAACCTGGTAGTGTGATGTTGCAACAAGTGTCGACGGAAAGTGACGATGATTCTTTGACATACGTTGTGAAGATGAATGCTGATGGCATTTATGTGATTGATAGAGAATTTGGCTCACGTGTTATAGTGACTGGTATGCCTGAAATTATCAGTTCTCCAGCATGTCCCATATCTGTGGACTCTCCTAAATCTATAGATTCCAATATAAGTGAGAGGTCAATGTTCGATTACTTGATCACAAATGGTAGCAATAGTAAGCTGAAGAGTTGGGCACTAGAGGTCGGAAGATCTATAGGGGTGAACCATTTGCCAGAGTTTTATAATGGTACTGTAGTTTACGAGCTCCCAAGTGAAAAAAAATGTTCGAAGCCCATGTCAGGAATGGAACAGAACATGGATCCTCATGTTTGGTCAGACCCTTCCCATGCAGTTGTTCCAAGTTTTCCAGGTTGTGTGAAATTGGCCCATTGTTGTGGCCACCTACAATGCAAGAATATGAGTTGTGAATGTTTATTGGGAACAGGGAAACCAAATGAGGTGCAATGGAGAGGAACCTTAAGGAACACACCATTTATAGGAGAACTATCTATGGTCAATGGTTCACTTAATTATATATTTTGTAGGGAACAACCAGAATGCATAAGCCAGTGCACATGCAAAATATATTACTGCTTTCCAGATAATACAAGTTTTACGAGGTTGGCCTTTCACATTGGAAGTCATGATCATCCTATCAAAATTGCAGAGTCAAGAGAAAGTATGTATATGGCCAAGGCACTTTTGAACACTAGAGGTGCAAATACACCATCAACTATGAAGGGAGCCCGAGAATCACAACACGATCTTGCAATGGATTTTGTGAATGGTAATATAATTTCTGAAGAGGAAATCTCGGCTTTTCAAACAATGAACTCTGCGGGTGTGGATAAATTTCTTCAAAAACTAGAACCATTGAATAATCAACGAAGGTATTGTATTAACTTTCACGATTTATATCCAATGTCTTTAACTGACATTTATTATTAATTTTGGAATTTCAGATTACGAAGGTGGATTCATAAAGCTAAGGCTCAGAACAAGAAAGGAGGGGATGAGTTTTCTCAAATTTTCTATTTGAAACAACATAGCAGATATCAGTACTTCCACGGTTCAGTGTTTCCTTACCAGTTACATGATGACGATAATGAAAGATGTTATATCTTCAAGATGTCCACCGTCGGGCCTGGCTCAAGAGTAGATTTAGTAAATAGAATGCGTCCAGGTGGGGATTTAGAACATAGTTGGGTTCGTGAAACGTATTCCGACTTGGACAACGTTAGGGTGTCATGTCTATGATCCAAAGTAAGTTCTTTCTTTTTATTTTGAACCAAAATAAGTTGTATATTTCATTTTTGTAATTCCTTTCATGTAGGATAAGGTCTCTACAGACTATTGCCTTGTGTGACATGAAAACTGAAGATTACATTGCACAAAGACTGTTTTGGGAAAAATTAAATAAGGTGATGGAGGGCAAAGGTTTTCCAGCAGCTGAATTTAGGAAATTCATGGCCGATGAAGCACAGGCTAACTGGACAGTAGTACGAGATGTGTTCAATAATGGTCAGGAAATTTTAGGTGGAAAACGCTCATGTCAATTTCATTTTGAGCAGTGCTTGCAACGTCACACAAATAAATACATTTATGAGGCCTACCGTAATTAGCATCTGGAAATTGCAGAAGATATTTATCATGAAATCATTGATTGGTGGCCTGGAAAAGCCGACGAGGTGGACAGAGAGTTAGGCAGCTTCTTGCCGCCTCTCCAAATCGGCACTGCTGCAGGTGGAGAGTGATCTTTCTTGCTTCTCTGGAGCCAGGCAGGAGATCCTTACGATGCTTTGGCGCAGCTGGTTGAAGATGATGCGGTTTTTCTCAAAGATCTGATTATGCTGCAGAACCAGTTTCTTGCAGTTTTCAAGAGCTTGTTTGTCTTGGATCTGGGTCGACCGGGAGGCAGGTTTAGGGCATAATTTTCTTTGAGTCTTTCATGGATATTTATTTTGGAGCAGGTCTGGCATCGTAGGTTCTTCCCTTATCTTTCACACTCTTTTACTGGCAAAGAGATTCAGATTGTATCTGCAGACTGAAGAGGATATGGTATGTCATTCCTCTAGATTTTGTGAATTCTATATAACCTACAGTAGATTCTTTGTCAAGGAATTGCATGAATTTTAATCTTGAGGTAAGAAAGGAATTTTTTAAGAAAGCGGTACTGTGGGAGAATATTTTTATGTAAGTCTAGAGAATGGGCTAAGGACTCCATGTCAGTTTTGCAATCTTGAGAATTCTCTGGGCGCCTCAAGTTATATTACATGCGTTCTTTGGCGATTGGATTCTGAGAATGGATTGAGATGATAATGCTTAGGAGCTAGGGACATCTAAATCGCGGAGATATATTATGCAGGGCTTTTGAGAGAGGAGTTTGGCGGCTGGGCTTGTTCTAAGCCTAGCCAACTTTAGGATGACCGTATTTTCCCAACAATGCAGCATTGCATCAAAGATCCCTCTATGGTGTCTATAGTCGGATCGGATCTTAGAGGGCGATGGCGATGGCGGCTCTATGGAGCGATTAATGGCGGGGCTATTCTACAAAAACATGTCCCTTTATCTGGTATACTTTCTGTTATTTGTGAAAGCTTTTGTGCTTAATTTTATCAAGCCATAAGAGGGCTATCTGTACTGCTAAAATATTTCCAACTTAACTCTTAAAGGAGAGTTTTTTTTTTTTTTTTTTTTTTTTTTTAAGATTTTTTTATATTAATTAGTGAACAAATTACACTTATTTGAGGCTCCACAATAGGCCTGATAGGAAGAATTTAAACACAAAGGATCCCTTATGGATCAAATAGGAAGAATTCAAGCTATCAATCCAAGATCGGGGTCTAAAACCAAGTTCAATCCTTCTGATTTGAACAGAGATAAAGATCACTGTAAGTCCTAAAGCTGCCACCATCTGAAGCTCCTCCACCGAAAGATGCAAGCTAATGAAGATCTCACAAGAGCAATTGTCATTCCGCGCGTTAACTTGGCCTGCTATATTATCCTGCATAGAAGTACTAAAAGAGGTCGGTCTACGTTCCAAGAATGTACTAAGAGATTCTCTCCTCTATCTTCCAACTAAGTAGAACATCGTCATGTGCCTTCCTTCCCAGGGTGGTCCAATCACTCCCATATACATCTTCACTATTTGCATAGGCACCAGCTCCACTACGCTCAACTTTCTTACAAACCCATGAGGTAAGCTCCATCCTGGACACTAGAAACATGGCCTTCCAAGTCTGCAACGATGAAGAAATTTTAGTCTCCCGCCCAAAGTCTCTCCATTTGACCTGAATCCTTGCCCAAAACATCCGTTCCTGAACCCGCCAATAAATCCCAATCACCCCTTGCTGGGAAAGGGGACAGATTATACAAGAGGCATCAACAACCAAGATACATGCAAAGTGTAGAAGAAAAAACAAGAATCAGCCAAAGATGAATCCGAAAGCCCCATTCCATGAACCACCATCCTTGCTCCATGAAAGGCTCTCCAACGCCCACTAGATCTGCAGCTCTTTAGGACATGGGCCAGCAAGTCACAAGACAAGAAGGATGGATCCACTTCATAAAGCACTAAGGATCTGTTAAAATGTAATACTATCTTCCCTCTAAACACATTCACAATGTACAGAATTTGAGTGCTCTCAATGTTTGTATCTCACAAGCAATACAAGGCAAGCAATACAGAAGACATGGAGTTATGTGCCATAATACTCAACCGGCATGGGAAATTACCAAATGAGCCTACAATGAGTGCAGACTTTACTGCAAGTGAGTGCAGTATGCATTACAATGAGAGCAGTCCCACTGCAAGTGAATGCAGATATCATATAAAGGAATATAAGTTCTGCCCATGTCTGAAAAAACCAAGCCTTAATATACTGTTCATAAGCTCTGGCATTTAGACAGGAAGATGAGACCTAGGTATATAGGAACAAAGAGGCTCTCTGATGCCCAAGGTCTTTGAAGTACAAGCTAACTGCCAGCTCTAATCTATCTAACACAAAATCAACGGCAGAGCAGAAGTCCCCTTACCTAGCCACGGCTCTGAAGCATGAAAGAAAGATTCTGAAGTAGCGGCCATACCCAGAACACTTACAAGTCATTGCAGCAGATCCATACTGGCCTGGAAAGAAAATGCAGACAAAGCCATAGTTTTGGAAAGATAGGTGGCAGCACTGATCGCTGCTCTTCCAGCCGCCCTTGTTTCCGAATAGGTGGAGTTGCAGAGGTCGGGCGGCTACCGCCGCCGCCCTAGAAGCGCCCTAACATGCGCCCTAACATCGAATCCGGAGCCAATCGCCTCTTAAAGGAGTTTTGAATAAGCATAGCTCATGGGAAGCGAAGATGTTGAGGTATGCTCCTGTAGTAACGTCCCATATTGCTGATGCATGTACTCTTTATTCTGATAATATAAAAAATGGCACCTTCATGGTGTCCCCTTGCCTTCAAAAAAAAAAAAAAAAAAAAAAAAAAAAACGTTAGGTTTGTGGTTGTCTTGGTGGCATCAGAGGGTTAGCAGATAGAGAAATTATATGCTTACAGGAATGGACATAGCCAGTGCCATACATGTCCCTCACACTAACATGTCTGAATCCAAGCACGAAAGCTGGCTAGCAGCTAGGGGATACATAAAGACTATGAATTTATATGATGCATGCGTATTTGATATGACAGAAGCACTCTTGCAAAGGTCAAAATATAAAGCATGGTTGGAGGGTAGACACTTGGGAACAGGGCCTACTGTTTCGAATTTGTTGGGAAGATTAAAAAGAAGTATTCGCTCTTGCATAAGCCCTATGCAGGGAGTGAATATAATTAATGAACAAGTGTCAAGGAGTGGAATGCCAGAATATAATCCTGGATCCGGTGGTAATAACCGAACCATCTTGGGAAAGACATCCACAATTACTAATTCTGAAGCAGGAAGTCATCGTCCAGATAAGGTGACCCACACTATGTCACGTTCAAGAATTGATGACTCAGCAAGAAGGACAATAAATTTTGGCAGTCCACAAATTAGTCATAGAAGTAGATATTCATCAGGCTAGTTGGGCCTTGAGGAGGACACTTGCTGGAAGTGAAGTGAAATGTATGGGTCGTGTTTCAAAAACTGGTCGTAAATGCCAAATACGTATTAACAAGGGGAACAAATCCACTGTTGCCCCTTCTTTTTATGGGATCAGAAGACATCGTAATGGAGAGCAGGAACAAATGATGTGGTTTTGTTCAACCAATGTGCAACATACATGGTATCCGGATTACAGTATAGTCAGTGCTCCTAGCAGACCTGGTAGTTGGCCAGTGGCTACAGGAGTCAACATAAAGGATGAAGAATTGCAAGTATTGTTGAGTAGTGGATTCGAGGTGAGAGGGCTATCATCCACAATTAATCAGTACTCCACTGACATTTCTTCTGATGCACGTTCTGCGAGTAGTTTCGTCAGAGTTAGAAATGGAAGGCGTGTCAATAAAAGAGCCAAATTGAGTAACGATGAAGATGTGAATCTAGAGCGAAGTTATGACATGGAAGCTGAAGTAGTTGGAAAACAGATTATCACATGCGGAAAGCATGTAATTTTTGAGCTCAGAAGAGATACCAACATTTACAAGATTGAGATTAGTGCAAACCCTAGATGTAGTTGTCCAGAATTCATGAAACATGATAGCAAGGGTAGATTTCTCCTCTGCAAACATATGTGTTATGTCTACAACAAGGTGTTGGGACATAATCCAAAAGATAACAAGGAGGTGATTCAAGCAGTATTGACGGATGCTACACTGGCAATGATTTTAGGTGTCAATTAAATTCTTCAAAAGTAATTGTTATTGTATATCTAGAAAAGTAGCAAGCAACATCAAATTTTTGGTGTAAAGTGTTGAAGATATTATATAAAAATGAAGATTCCTGCCAATTTTATATACTCAGTTATCTCCATATTAGAGTATGGTTTAAGAGGAATACAGAATATTCCTTACAAAAAAACACGAAAACATAGTTCGAAAAAACTTAAAAAAAGTCGCACCCAGACTTTTAGAAGCCCAGTATTGTTATTTATTGTCACTACCTCCCTGTATCGGGATTGGGTAATTTGCACGCCTGCTGCCTTCCTTGGATGTGTAGCCGTTTTTCAGGCTCCCTCTCCGGAATCGAAGGCCCGCTCCCCCTTGGGCGCTCCTCTTGGGCGCCTTGGGGGGAGAAGCTTGATCTTAGGCTTCCCTTATGATTTCGTGGTGGATTATCCCTCCCGGATGGATCTGTTCTTGTTGATCTCCTTCGTTCATGGCTGGATCAGCCAAGAACAAAACCCAAAACATAGATTTAGAGGCTCGGATCTATGATTCGGAGGCCAAGGGCTATGGGCTGGAGCTTCCGATTAGGGACTTGAGAACCGAGATCAAATGCTTGAAAGGAGAGTTGATTCAAGGCTGGAGCAGCAGGGCAGCAAGAGGAAGAGCTTCAAATGCTCAAAGAAGATATGTCAAAGACGGTTTGGGGCTATGGCAGCCCGATTTTGGTATGTTATACATGTTTCTTGATGCTTAAACGAGGGTTTGGAGGCTCTCGGAGTCTTATTGGTGAAGTATCTTTGATCTATTCTTCCCATTTGCTGAAATATAGTCCTTAGAAGCTATCTCTAACCCAAGATTTGCTTCGGGAGTATTGTGGTTTCAAGGAGGCGGAAAGGGGGAGCCTAAGGATGAATTGGAGATATGTGACAGGCGGATTTGAGAGAGGAAGAACTAAGATCCGAAGGAGACTCAGCATTTTAGGCTGCCAAGGTGGGAGTTCACTCTAGATTGGGGCTGTTACAGCCCATTGTGAGCCGGTTTACAAGTGGTTCGAGCTATTTCCAAGGTATGGATGTATTTGTGAGCAGATTGGTTGAGTTCTTCCATGTAGAATCAAGGTTTTGCTGCATTTTCTTGGAGGTTTTCTTGCTGTAATCATGCCCCAACGAAGCCACCAGTCCTCTAGCTAAATGGTTGGTTTCATCCCGTAATATCGTCCCATTGGAGGGCGGTGGAGGTTTTCTTGAGGATTTGGGTCTGCTTGGGGACCAAAGTAAAGCAGTAATCTCGCTTGGGAGCTTGTGGAAGGAAGCAATCAGCCAGATATGAAGAGTCCAAATCATTTAAGTAGCTGCTCCTGGACTGTAACAGAAGTTCTTATGGCATCTAAGGTGCAGATCGGAATAAAGCCCATAGACACTCTAATCTTAAGGGGCTTTTGCCAAGATAATGAGTAAATAGATCCTAGGAACTGGGATTCAGCAACCCATCTAGAAGAAGTTCAAAAAACAGGGGCAGTAATCGGAGTTATCAGCTCAGGTACAGGGTTCTTGAGGGCAGCAGGGCTGCTCCTCTGATCATGCCCAAAATCGTGCTAATTTGAAGGGGCTTTCAATGGAAAAGGGCATTGGGCATCAGTACCGACCACAAGATGCAAAAATAAGGTGAGAAATCAGGATATTCGGGCCAAAATCAAGAAGAAATCAGGTCTGAAATGTGTTCTTGGCTGTTCTTGACAAAAACAGAGTTAAAGATTCAATGTAGCCCAATTTGTGGTAAATTTGAAGGGGCTTTTCACATGGGCAGTATTCAGAAGTTAATCCGACCATGTGGACCAGGAATTGGAAGCAAAATCAAAGGAATTATTGGTCAATTAGATGTATGGGTCGGACTGTAACAGTTTGGGGCTCGAAAAAGGGAGAAACTTCAATTCAGCCCATAATAAAGCAAATCACATGGGGCTTTTTGGAGTATTGAGTTCGGATCAGCAGGCCGACCTAGCATAGGAAAAATCAGAAGCAAAATTGAAGATTCAGAGTGCCAATTAGACTCCTGAGGCTATTGTGACAGTTCTGGGATGATATGGCTCTACAGGGCAAGTGAGATTGAGAATGTAATGATGGCACCTCTGCCATGTTGGTACAGGGTACCCATCATAAGGCCTTGGAGCCATAATGAGGGAGGTTCAAATCTCCCTCCTACTTTTGTATTTGAAAGGACTGCCAAGGTCCACATGTGGTAGTTGACACACGTGTGGGGCATTTAGTGGCTGGACTGATGGGACAACTACAAAAGGGACATGTGGCAGAAGTCCAGAGGCACGTGGCAGGTGCCCACCAGCCCAAAAAAAAAAAAAAAAAAAAAAAAAATGAAAAATTGAAAGGTGGACTTCTTTTTTCTTTGCCCCCCATGGGGATGGGCTTCTCCCACGGACACCCCACATGGGGTGATATTTTATGATGAGAGCCCATTTTTGGCCCAGGTTTGGGCCCCATATTGTATACGGGGGGTGCTGGAGGTACGAAGCCCCGCAACCGCCCTAGTGTGCCTTGTGTCCTTGCATCTTTCATACATGTTTGTTGCATGTCTCTTGGGGACAAGGGCATCCTTGCATTGGGGATTTAGGGAAAAAAAAAAAAAAAAAAAAAAAAAAAAAAAAAAAAGGGTAATAATTTGTCTTGGATCTCATGGCCGTTGGTCCTTTCGACCTTCGGGGTAGCATGGTGCAGCATGCTATGGTGGTGACATGGATCAGATGGCATTTAGAGGGGGAAGGTCCCACTTCCTCTGACCACCCGAAAGGGTGGAATCTATAGGGACCATTGGGGTTCGATTGGGCTAGAGGTATATGATTATACTAACGGCCCATCTAGCATCCTGAGAGTCAGTCCAGTCCGTTGTGTCCGGTCTAGGTCTCTTAGGGTTTGATGGACCCCTTTAAAGGGGGTGAGTGTGCTGGCATGATTTCTTGGGAGGGTTTGAGTGCTTGCATGGTTGCTCCCTTCTTCGGATTTGGGGTGGGTTTGGGTAGTATGCGCATCTCATGTCTTCCTTCTTCAGTAAGTTGGTCCCCCCTTATCTGAGTTCTTGACCTGCACTTGGTGTGTTGCGTGGATGCATTCTTGTGTGTCTGACGTTCCTCTCTGTCCTCGTGCGCCTGGTCATCTTTGGTGTGGGTGATTGCCGGTCTTGAGTGTTGCGTGGGTGTCTTGTATGCCTGACGTTCTTCCCTTGACTTATGGTGTCACCTTCTTCTGGATTTTAGTCATTGGTTCTGGAGTGGCATGCTTTCCTGGTGGTTCTTCCTCTATATTCTTTCGGTCACCTCAGGAAAGATGCTAGATTGTATTTTGGGTTCGTACATGACTCCTCTACCCCATATCGAAGGCCATGTGGAGGCCATCAGGGCCACTTGAGCTGTATTTGGGCTTTTTTAGCCATTTGGAGGCCTTAGGGCCATTTGTGTACTTCATTGGAGGCCGTGAGGCCATTTGGATGTCTTAGGACATCGTTGGAGGCCGTGAGGCCATGTGGAGGCCATCAGGGCCACTTGAGCTGTATTTGGGCTTTTTAGCCATTTGGAGGCCTTAGGGCCATTTGTGTACTTCATTGGAGGCCGTGAGGCCATTTGGATGTCTTAGGACATCGTTGGAGGCCGTGTGGCCATTGGGCACGCTTGTGTGTCCTTTTGTATTAGTAGTATTTGTTGTGGACTGGGGGGAGACGTCCACTAGTTGTATTTGGGATATTCTTTGGTTGTGCTCACGGTGGGGCCGTGGTAGGGGGTGGGGTTAGCCTACTACGAAATACTATGACACACATTTGTATTTGTGGGTTTTTTCATGATAATTGAATAATTCGAACCCCAATTCCCCAATTCCCAATTTCCCCCTCCATTCCCCTCCCTTGGCGCTAGCGCCATGCGCCCTCATGTCCCCTCCCCTCATTTCTTCCCCTTTTCACATTGCCCGTCTCCCCCCGGGTCATTTCCCCTCCCCTTTTCCGCTTAATTTCCCCGCCCGTTTAAGCGCGTGTGGGCGTCGGGGGGCCCCAAGGGCCAATCCGGGGATTGGCCCGGAGAATGCGCCCCACGACTCTGTACCTGCACTTATCTGGCAGCCCGTCTCCTCCCACGCTCCACACTTCAAGCTGCCGGATTGTTTGCGCTAAGGATTGTTTGATCGTAATTTCTGTGATTCTGATAAGGGCGAGAGCAGATTTTACACCGGATTTATGATCTTCACAACATAAGCTATCGAACGAGCTCGGGTTTGTCTAGATTGTTCGTGAACATTTTTTGTTTTGCCTACTCTTGCCGGAAGTGGATTCGGCGGGAAGAGATTAAGTGCCAGATTGCATCTTCTAGATACAAATCGGGCAGCGTAAGCGATACTTAGCGGAATCCTGAGGGGGTTATTAAGCATCGTGGGTTCTTAAGTTTTGCTGATAAATCTTGTGAATTAAGGAGGACCCAGACCTATGGCCTCCCAAAACGCAAGGAGAATAGCAATGGAAAGATCGAAATGCAAACATGTGCGGGAATATGAGAGAAAGGAAGCTGAGAATCGTGAGAACAGGGAGCTTTTGAACGAAGATCAACTTGAAATTGCTCCAGATGTAGCTCCCGCCGAGCCCGCGAATCGCCAGCAAATTGTAAATCCGCCAGAGGGCCCTGCTTCCATAGCCATCAGATCTTCTCCTCGCAACAAGCACAAGAACAAGGTGGAATCATCAGGAACAAATCTGCAGAGAGGAAAGAAAAGAAAAATAAGTAAAAGCCACTCGGATAGTAGCAACAGTGGAAAAGAGAAGGGTGAAGCGTCTGGAGCAAAAAAAAAAAGAAAAATAAAAAGAAGGCAAGAGCGGAACCTGTGGCTCAAATGACGATCTCATCCGACGAAGAGCACGTTTCGGACACCCTGGGGAAGAAAAATGAGCAGGAAGTAGACCCAGAGGATCTGCTAACGGAAGAAGAAAGTGATAATCAACCTCTGGTACAGGTACAGCCCCCTAACAGAAAAAAACAAAGAAGGGGAAATCAAAGAGAAACAAGAGACCTCAAGGAATGAGGAGGAAAAGGTATGAGGACCAAACGAAAGGATTTCAAGAAGCATATGGAGAATATCAAAAAATTAAAGAAGTAGCAGAGAAGTTAGCAGAGAAGGCAGCATGCAACATTCAAGCTGCAGCAGCAAATGAAGCACAGAATGAGGAGGGAAAGGGCAAGGAAATTGTGATCTACAACCCTCTGAACATCAGGCCAAACCCCCAAGAACTGGAAGAGGTGGACATCAGATCAATACTCAAGAACATCATGTCAGTCCTCCAGAACAGTCAGGGAACAATGGAAAGAGGTGAACCGAGCAATAGCAAGGAGCCTAATTATGAAAAAGGGGATAATACCACCTCCAACAAGCTTTCTGAAGGAAATGCAGCAGCTAAGGTAGCACAAAATCATGGGGTAAAGTATGTGACCCCCACATACCATTTGGATAACAATAGGGTAAAGTCTGTGTCCCCCACAGACAAGGTTGATGACAATGGGGTAATGGCTGTGACCCCCACAGACCAACAGAATGGGGTAATGCCTGTGACCCCCACAGGCCAGGCTTCTGGGGTAATGTCTGTGACCCCCACAGACCACTATAATGGGGTATTATCTGTGACCCCCATAGACCAAATGGATGTGATCGGGATGATGCCTGCAACCTTAGACAACAAGCATGGGTTTGAAAGGGAGATAACTTACACCCAGCTGTTCCCTGAAGTGATTAATGATGAAATCCAAATATATGCCGAAGCTGACCCAAAACAGACTGGTGAAGCAACTCCCACCATGACAGGACCAAGCCACTGGAATCTGGTGCCATCACCACAGATCAGAACAAATGAAACAAGGGAGGCAATGGAGATAAAAGACAAAAAGGGAAAAGCCCAAGTTGTGGAGACCTTCTGGTAGCAGCAGAGAGATGCAAGCAAGATCAATATGGAGATCCCCATGAACTACCTGCCAAGCCAGAAGAGTCAAAAGAAAACAGAGGTAAACACTCAGATACCATAAATTTAAGTGAAGAAGAAATGGAAATAATTGAAATGGAAGCTCAAAAGCTGAAAAACAGTGTTGTTCTGCTCGAGCACTCTAATGTCTGGATGCCAGCAGAGGAGGTGCTCAGGTGGTTTAATGCCCAAATGACAAATGTCACTGGAGTTAGATGCTCCTCCCTAAGTTCAGCATGGTTTGAGATTGTTCTCAGTGACAACAACGAAATTAAGGGCTTATTGGAAAGAAAGAGGCTTAAAGATTCTAAGGGCAATAGAGCTTCCATCCACCCATGGGTGGAGAACTTTGACTTACAAAAAGGAGAAAAGATGCTGCCGCAAGAAGTACAAATTCTTATATCAAACATCCCAGGAGAACTGCGCATCCCTAGAATCATGACAAGAGTTATCAGTAGCCTAGGGGAAGTGGTCTTTGGCCTAGAAAATATAGGGGAAATGGGAGTAAAAGGAAAGGCCAAGGTCACCATACTAACAGACTCACCTGGCGAAATCCCCCAATCTCTCACAGTTGGTGGAAGAACCATAAACATTGAAGTCCTCAATTCAGGTGAAATCTGCTTTTACTGCAAAGAATATGGCCACTGGAAGAGAGATTGCCCAAATCTCAAGGCAAAGTGGGATCTGCAGACAAAACAAAATGAAGTGAACAATGCTCCAAATAAAAGGAAAGCACGAGACAATGGGCAATATGCTAAAAAAATGCAGAATAATGAGGCACAAGTGCAAGAACAGGGGCAAGACAGGGACAGCAAGCAGAGTACACCCTTCTGGCCCTTGAGAAAAGCAAAAAAACCCAGAATCACCAAACAATGGGTAAGAAAGGAAAAATTACCTGGAGCTGAACCAATGGATGAAGGGACTGACATAGCCCCTATGCTAACAGAAGGTAAGCCTATGCAGCTAGTGAACAGCAATGAAGTGAACAATGTTCCAGACCCTGACTGCAATCTGCCAAGCATAAACAAGGAAAACTCAGAGGAAGTGCAAACAAATGAACATGAGAGCAGCACAAATCAGGTTAAATCTCTCCTGTCACAGTTCACAATTGCTATAGCTCATGAAAATATCTTTAAGGGGGTTAAGCTGTGGCTGGCAAATAAGAGCTCAGGTGAATTTCCAGTGGTTGTTCTCCCAGAAGAGGCAAATGAAAGGAACAAGCTGGCCCTAGACATGGTGTTCCAAAATACTCAATGGTCAGAAAAGTCTTTTAGACTCAGGTCAATTGACATAACAAGAAATGGCATAAGGTACCTAGTGCTTATTGGGGAAAGAAAATCAAAGGGGGTACCTGCTAATGACTTTGATTGGTTTGAGCCAGATACCCTCAGAAGTAGAGGGATCTATGTCCCCACATGACAAGCTTGAGTATGCTGACATGGAATGTGCAGGGTGTGAGTTCAAGAGACACAAGGGTAAAAAAATTGGATGACTCAAACTGCACATTAGGGAGCTGGAGGCTGAACTAGGTAAGAAACAAAAATAATAGATGGGAATGAGAGAAGAAAAATTGCAGCAGGAAGACACTTTTGGAACCCAGCAATCATAATGGACACGAGAGCTGGTGGTGGCACACTTATGGTAATGGGACCTAAATGGGACTCACTGGTGGAGAGCCATCAAATTCTGTATCCTGGGAGAGCCCAACTATTAATCATTAAGCATGGCAGTGACAGATTAGGCCTACTGAATATCTATGCTCACAGTGGTCAGTCAGATCAAAGAGCAGCCATGTGGAAATCAATTAACCCCCTCATCCCTGGAGACTTCCTAATAGTGCTTGGGGACTTCAACATGTTGGAGGATATTGAAGACAAGCAAGGGGGAAATAAAGACCTTCAAATGACTGAAGGAGAAAGAGAGACATGGTTCAATTTGTGCTTCAACTTCGGCCTCTCAGATTGCTATATGCATGATAACTTTGCCCTCCACCACCCGGCCTTCACCTGGGTGTCTAATTTCAGATCTGAGCCTTAGTCTGGTGTAATAGGCAATAGCACTGAAACAGCTGCATGCATGTTGCTTAAGCCCCATCGGTATAAGCCATATAGTCAGAGTCCTGTTGTTCAATTAACCAATATGTTTTTACTTAATTAGAGCAGATTGCAGCGGGTCGTGCACTGCTAAAGTCTTCGCCAAACCAAAGGTTGTCATGTCACATGGCTATGCCTTCTGAGTCAATTTAAATATATCCCAAGCCACAGATAATGCTCTGATGGTGCAATGTTGCTAAACATCTTATGCTTATATCACTGTTATTACATATTAGAGCAATTTACCAGCCAGTCATTGCTTAGACACTTGCTGTAGACAAACATATCAATGAAGCACCCACCCTATGTGATTAATGGTAAGCAGCCAAATGCATATGATTACAGAAAAGTAGAAACTTAGTAGAACGAATAAAACAGGGCTAAATTCATATGAATATCGATTTCCTTGATCAAAATATGCTATTACCAGATATAGTAGACGTTAAGGAAAATAAACACAAATCCCAACCTGATTAGGACGAGTTGATCCAGATGGAATATTGTTGCAATCTTTTATTGTGGAATCAGCATCCTCTCCTTGCTGGAGCTTGAAATAACATTATTCTGACCCTGATCAGAGCAATAGCTCTTCTAGTGTTTATGCTGTCACCAGTCTCCAGATTCTTATCAAGCATAGCTATCACTCCGTCAGCGCATCCGAATGGAGTTTTTATATTTTCCTTCAGACCGGCATAGCCAGCCGCTGCTCATAGCAGCAACAACGCACAATGCACATCGATCTTATCTTATTTATTTTTACCCTGGAAACCCTAAATATGCCAAGCTGGCATACTACCGACATTTCCAGATAGGTGCAGCATATTACCAAGTCCATATAGTCGCCTCAGTATATGCCATCTTTATGCTGCTCAAGCACCACGACAGTTTGCTCTAAAATGTGCATAATAAATCTTCAAGCAGAAAATGTATTACGATTCAGGAAATGTTGAATGTAACAAACCATACTGTTAAAGCAGTATTAACCCTAAAAGCATTATATCTCAAGTTAACAATAATTCAAGTGTTACGCCTTAGTCTCAAAAACATCGAATGCAATATCTTCCAGAAAATGTTCACGTCCCATAGGCAACATTATTTAAGCAATATTTATCCAAAAGGTCCTCCCCATTACATCCCAAGTTATTTGAAACATCATTAATCCAAGTGCGTAGCATTATAACAAATTGCTTTAGGGTAATTCTAAGCCAATACGCACCCCTGAATGCCTGCCACATGTTCTAGAAAGTACAAAATGCCCTCATTACATATAACTAATAAAAAAAAAATAATAATAATAATTATTGAGCCTTGTAGCCTCTCCTCCCTGGCAGTAGGGTAGGATACTACTTCTTAGGCTAGTCGAGCAAAGGGGGAGGGTCCCACCCCCTTTGGCCTCTTCCCTCTCTCTGAGAGGCGCTTTGATGGGACCATTAGGGTCCGATGTGGTATTAAGGATGATTATATTATACGCCCATCTAGCACCCTGACTTAGGTCCCCTAGGGTGTCGTAGTCCCTATGGTCGTATGTGAGTGGGTTGCCGTTGTTGTGCTTCATGTTGTGATATGTAACCCTCTCCAGTGGGGCGGTCTCCCCTGTCCCTTCTTGATCTGGTGCCTCCGCTTGGTGTGCTGCGTGGATACCCTTAGGTGTGTCTGACTTCTCCTCTGTCCTTGCGTTGGTTTTTGCTAGGTCCCCCTGCCCTTGTGTGCTGCATGGATATGTTATCTGATGTTCTCTCCTTGGGTCAGTAGGTGATCTCTTCTGGTTTCTGGGTTGATGATTGGTGCGTGTTCTGGATTTCCCTTCTCGTCTGTCTCTCAGTATCACGTGCTAGCTTTATTTGGGTTAGTTGGATGACTCTACCTCAGGGTATTTTTTAAGCGCCCTATATTTTTATAGGGCCAGAAACAACTGGCTACTGGCCATGTAGAATAAATAACTTGGCGTAGTTTGGCCTGGCGATATTTTGCACCTTCTTGCTAAGATGGTGTAACTGAACTGGCGCAACTATGATATTTTTATTTTGCTACATTAACAAATTGGCTACGAGCAAATTTGTGTTGGTTAAGATAGGAACATGCTTTAGTAGCGAAAACACGACGTTGGCCACAACCACCTAGGCGTCTTCCCCAAATAATACGTTCAAATTGCTTTGGATCATAGTCCTTATCATCTGCAAATTCATAGCCTTCATCAAGACCCTTAATTTGGCCTATAAAAGTGGACGTAGACGATGATATAGTGATGCGCCGCTTTGTCGCAGGTCCCAAGAACTCATTTATTCTCTTTTGTGAAGCCGCATCCATGTTGCATAAATTTGATGATTGGCATCAACAACTGCTTTTGCACATCTGAATAATTTTGCACAACTGAATAGGGTAAAAACTAACCTGAATTGATGAAGCTAAAGCTTAGATTGTAGATGGGAATGGATCTCCATCTCAACCAAGTCATGAATACAAATCGGGAGTGCTCTGCAAATGACAATAAAATATAATATTAAAATTATCATCCCATTCATATTCAGAGACTAACATCCCATTTATATTTATATTCACATGAATAACGAAACAAATGCATACGAGAAGAACAGGAAAAACACAGGCTCGACAGGGTAGAATAAACTAAACCTGTATGAAAGGGCGGTTTCTGATGCTAGCTCGGTCAAATTGAAAAATATATATATGAAACCCTAATTCTAGAGGACTATAAGTGGCGATTCTTAGATGGACATGTGGTCGAAATGTAATATGGCCACCCTCTTACCCATTAAAATTTATCTTAGGTTCTAATTGGCTACCTCGATAAGTTTTTTCCCACGTACAAAAAATCGAATTGGCCACACCCTGCGCCTAGCCGAATTTAGTAAATATCGAATTGGCTACTAAACGAGTAAAATGTACAAATTCGTGTTTTGAACTGGCCACTACCCTTCGGTCAGGGTATGAACGTATCCTACTCTTGCGTAGCCAACCATTTCTGAAAAAATATGAATGTGTGGCCAACTGGCCCGCCGGGGCCACTAAAAAATACCCTGCTCTACCTACCACATCGAACCCCAATTCCCCAATTCCCGCCCGAACCCTAGCCCCTGCGCCTGCGCCTGCGCCTAGCGCCTAGCGCCGTGATGGCCATCCACACCCCTGTTCGCTCGCTTCCTCTCGTTACCTTTTCTCACATCCCAGTGGCTTCTCCCTCATCGCCCTTGCCCCTTTCTATTCTAACACTTTGCGGATTTAGGGTTTCTTGCAGTAGTGCGACTTTTGGGTCTGTTGCAGTTTTAAGGCAACTCCTACAGATCGGAGTACTCGGTACCAGAGTAGTTTTTTTGGAGCATTGTATTTCTATTCGTTTAAGGTTTTTTTTTTTTTAAAAAAAAGTAAGCTAGTCTTTTACTGTTTTACTAGTCTCTTTAAGTATTGCTCAGTTTATAGCCTTCACATTCTTGCCTGGCGTATAAAAAAAAGGGGGGGGGGGTGCAATCTTACCATTGTACCGTAAATACTTACCATTTCTTGGAGTTCTTCTTAGTTCAGATTAAATGAATCCAGACAATCAAGACGGCTTTACAGAAAGCGAGCTTTTAACGGACCATGAATTGTTTGGACAACACATGGACGAAATAGAACAATTGAGGCAAATGATAGCATTTCAAAAAGCAGGAAAGTGGAACAAGAAGCCTGATGAAAAGCCTGGTTCTGAAAACTCGCCTAAAGAGGACAGCAAGCAATCTAGTAGAAGATCCAGCAGAAAGCTAGGAACAGAAGTTACCCCTACTCCAACAGTTCCAAAAAAGGCACAGAAACAAAAAAAAAAAAGAAACAAAAAAAGAAAGCCTCACCTGAGCAAGGCGATTACTCTTTAGATGAAGGAGATGATGACATAATAGACTCTCCGGAGTTTGGCATGGAAGGGGATGTTGAGACAGATACTCAAGAAAGAAAAGGTAAAGGAAATGCTAAGAGATTCAGACCCAGTGGTATCCAACGGAAAAGATATGATGATCAAGTCAAAAACTGGGATCAGAATAGGGAGGATTTGTTACAAGCAGAAAAGACTAGCTCTAAAAAGTTCATGGAATTAGCCAGCATAGCTATAGAAAATAACCATCAAGTCTGTGCCCCAGAACGCAACAAGAGCAGCACCAAATACAAATTCCTGCACAACAAAATGCAGTCATTGACACGGAATTTATAAGCTCAGGAGAATATCAATATGATTCAGTTGCGTCTAAGGGGACTGGAGAAGAGAATAAAGAGGAACAATTCTACCTTAGCTATGATCAAATACAAATGGAAAAGGAAAGACCTTTAAGAAAAGGAAATGCTCCTCAAAGAGTAGACCTTACAGAGAATCAACCTATCAGCAACCAAAAGGTAAATGATCAGCAGAGTTCTAAAACCAGCAAGGAAAACAATAGTGAACATAATGATCAGCAAAATTCTGAAATCAGCAAAGGGATTCTGAACATACCTTAGAGAAAGGTGTTGTGACAGATGGAAATAATGTGGAAAAAGAATGTTCGGACATGGAACAGCAAAAAAGTAATAAAAATAGTGGGCAAGAAAAGAATTCGAACCAACTGGAGAGTGATCCAGAAAGCCAGCAAGAAGCCTGCAAAATAGAAATTCAAATATCAGAGCATGAGGAGCAGGAAATCCAAAGGGAAATAGAAAGATTAAAAAACTCTGCCATTCTGGCAAGATTTTCCAACAGATGGATGAAAGGAGAGGAAGCAATGAAATGGTTCAATGCACAACTATTCGGATTCACTGGTATCAGATGGGTTTCGTATGGAATGAGTTGGTATGAAATTTTATTAAGCGACCCCGCCGCTGTTTTAGAACTGGTAAGCAAAAAGTGGCTCAAGGATGATAAAGGAAACATTGTAGTAATGATCCTACGGAGAGAAGATTTCGAACCAGAGGCTAATTATTCCAACAATCAAAGCAAATGGCAAGAAGTCCAAATCGTGCTTTCAAATATTTCAGGAGAATTGAGAATACCAGAAATTTGGAATAGAGCATTTAGTCAGTTTGGTCTGGTTATCAGCGGGTTTGAAAACATTGCAGAGAATGGAATGAGGGGTAAACCTAAAGTCTCTATCTTGGTCAAAGACAAAAAAGACATACCGTCCGCAATAGTGATAAGAGGCAGGCATATAGGCATTGAGGTTTTGGAAGAGATAAAAACTTGTAATTATTGCAAAGGGCAAGGATATTGGAAGAACGAGTGTACCAGACTGAAAGCCAAAATTGAAAAGGGCACAAATATAAAGAACAAAGGCTGGACAAACAATCAAGAAACTAAGGACTTTGTTTTGATCTTGGAAGGAGGCGCTCGTGACGCCGTCGCTTAGGGCTGCCGGCATTTTTCCTTGTATCTTGAGCATCTGGACTCTGTTTTCAATGATCTTTAGTTCGTTGGAAAGCTTGTTTCGAGAGCTCTCCATCAACATCAATTTTGCTAGGGTTTGCTATCAGGTTTGGGGCCGGATTTGGGTCTGTTTTATTTCGGTCTTTTGTAGTAGGGATGGGGAAAACGGATATTGGTTCAGCATCCAAGGCAGCGGCAAAACGGCGCGAGTCTACCACCAGTTTGGTGATACGTGATCCCCCAGTTGCTACGCAAAAAGAGGTAAATAATTTAGTTGGAAGTTCTTTGCCTTCGGTGGTGGCTACTTCAGTGGTTCTTGAAGAAAGGGATTTTTCTCCCTTGCAAGGCGCTGTGTGTACGGGAGCTGAAGTTAATGGGAATTTGCATCAAACAGGTACAGATTCTAGTCCTAATGTAGCTTCTCAGCCTCGGGCAAATGATAGTGCTTGGAAGTCATCTGATTCTGTTACAAAAGTTTCATATCAAAGATTTAGTGATTGGCTTTGTAAGGATATATCTACTGCATCTAGAAAGGCAAGGGTAGCAGCTGCTTTACAAGTATTGTCTGAAGGGAATAAGGATGAGTTGTCGGCAATCTTGGACACATTGAAAGCCCGACAGATTCAACTTCAAAAACAATTGCCTCCAGATGACGTATTTTACCAGTCTGACTGTCAGAATATAGTTCAAGCTTTTGGTATTCCTGTGGTTGAAGTGGATCATCAAGCTCATATTAAGTATGCTGAGAACTTATCTTTCTGTGCAGTTCTTGGGTATTTTACTGGTGGCTATTTAGATTTCTCACGATTTCGTGTTTGATTATCTCGGCTTTTGAGACGCCTTCAACTTCCTCCGTTTCAGTCCATCAAGTTGTTGGCAAAAAACTTTGTTCTTATTATGTTTGAAAGTAGTGATGCAGTGGATTCTTTGGTATCAAGAGGGATTGATCCACTCGGTGGGGAATATATAATATACCAGTATTACTCTCCTGGCTTTACACCAGATATGGTTCGGGCATTAAAGATGCCTTGCTGGTTCTCGTTACCTAATCTTCCTCCTGATTTAATGGCTCATCAATTTCTTGTTGCAATTGCTACGGGACTTGGGGTTCATATCTCACACTCCATCATGAATGGTCCAAGGATTTGTGTTTCTATGCCAGTGGACTCGCCTTTACCAAATTGTATAGTTGTGAAGAGTGGGCCTTGGTATAAGAAGTTGGATCTTAAGCTTCTGAATGGTCCAGAATTAGCCCTTTTGTTTCCTGATAAGGAGGCTTTTGCTAGCTTTCGTCGATCTAATCGTGTATCTCAGGCATCTGTTCAACATTCTTCTAAGGTTCAAGCTCCCATTGTTGTTTCTTCATCTATTCATGATCAACCTTTGCCGGTTGCTTTGCATTCCTCGGCTATGGAAGATGCTCTACAGATAGTTCCGATGGTGTCGCCCTTAGCACCATCAACTGCAGCTATAGTTCCTACTACTCTCCACGTTGTTGCTTCTGCTTCTCATGCTTCTGAGATTGTTATGGCTGATAGTCCTAATCTTCAGTGTGCTAAAGAGTCATGGCAACAGGTCAATTGGAAGAAGGCAGCGAGGAAGAAGTCTGTTATGTCATCTCATGAGCCTATCATACCTCGTACTATTCAGTGGCATGATAATTTGATGTCTGTTGATGATGGTCTCGATGTTGCAGACCATGTTGAAGGTGGCACGAGTATGATTATATACTGTGTATGGGTGGTTTTGCTTAGTGGACTATTTCGTCCTCTTGGTTTTGAGTCCCATGTCGTAGATCCCCTGTATGTATCTTGATTTTCCTTGATAATAGATTGTCGTCCTTCAAAAAAAAAACAATCAGGAAACTAAGGACACTGGTAAAGGAAGGAGAAAACAGAAATTGAAAAATCAGATGCTGAAGGTTGGGAGCATGTGACGCCAAAAAGAAAAGCTTCTAAAAAATACAGCCAGGCTAAGTCTCCCTATATTACCCCAAGTGTTAACATGTATGAAACACTTCGTCACATGGAAGAGGAAGAGGAGCAAGATCAAGCTCACGGATCTGTTAAAAGATATCTAAATGTCCACCGGCTAGCTTACACTCCTAAAGAAAAGAAATGGATAGAATAGAATAGAATAGAATAGAATATACATTAACGTCCCTCAGGCCGTGAGGCCCCCGGACTTGTGTAGCATCCTGCGAGCTCCCAAAAGGGTGCTGCCAACAAACAGACGCATAGGTTTATGTAGCCATCTAGCGGGCTTCTCTTGTTCTTTGTAATACCCGCATCGTGCTTATAGCTGGCTTCTTGGCCATACACAATGCATCGTTATAAACAGTTTTGAATCGTACTTTGTGGGGCCTCTCGATTCGCCTCAACGATTGCTTCTCGACATTAGCCCTCTCTCTTTGTGCACCCCCTGTCTTATTATCATCTCTTTTATAGCTTTAAGCTACATCCGTGAGTGTCTCTTCTTTGTCCATCGGTCTTTGGGAGTGGAGATCCCACCCGACCTTGTTAAATTTGGACCTTATGTCCGTAGACCGGGCATTCCTTGACCATATGTGCTTCGGCTTCTATTTTTCCCCGAGTCACATAGTCGACATATATTCGCTCCCTCGCTTTATCTATTAGTGACGCCTTGATTACTATCGGGATTAAAAACCCCACCTCAAGGGTTTTTCGAGGAAAACCTTAATAGTAATGGGCTCATCGATGCATAGTATTATTATCGATCCGTTTTTCGTCATTATTCTCGATTTTGGATTTTTCCCATGCCATTATTGTTAGGCTGCAAAAACTCTAAACTAAACCGATTAGTATTGATTAGAGCTCCAATCCCGGAGCTATGAATATGTAGTAATATTCGTCAACATAACATCATCGCGTGTCCAAAGGTCCGGTGTTTATAAACCATCTTGAAATATTCTAACTACACTATGTTAACACAATCCCCAACTTATGTAGTCAACGCCTAATGGTCCAGATTTATATTAGTGTAAAGCGTCTAAAGAAACTTCCTAATTTCATACATAGCATGCATATACTATGTTGATAGAACTGATGCATTGTGCAAAGAAACCATCCAATTTCATAGCTTACAACAGCCAATCTATATTTATACCTAATGATGATAAAAGAATGAAAAGATCAATCATCCGGTTATGCGAGATAGTGGTATCACTCTTCCCTTGTTTTGTGTGTTACTAGCTATTCAATTCAAATGAAAAAACCTGATTAGATGAACGTCCTCATCTTCGAGTTTTTTGAAGGCCTGCAGCATAATTGATTGTGCTATTCCCTGTTCCACTTTTGTTGGCCATTCTCAGCTTGGCAAAACTTCTTGTAGAGTCCCAAACATGGTTTTGATTATTCTATAGATGTCTTCACATAATGCGCAACATATCCTCAAGCACTTGATGTAAGAGCACTTGTAAGCTATTATTTATTAAAGCCTTTAGGCTCTCCTTGATCATTTTGGTGATCCGGGAACCCGGTTGGAGGGTCGTGCCCTCCCTGTTGTCCGGGCCTCACGGCTGGGGGTTAGACCCCAGTCCAGATGGCGTATCCCATCTCTCTTTTTGACTACAAATACCACACTTGTATATATATGCATTGTGACTTTTCATGTTTGGTTATTCTATGGCGGGGAGTTTATAGTGGTCCAGTTACCGGTTGGTGGGTCCAGCCCTCGCTATCCCGGTGTGTACACGGAGGCTGAGCCTCTCTCGTCCCCGTAACTTATTCCGGCCCACCTTTTACTCAAATGCATTTGCCTTGCCTATGCAGCCCCTAGCCTCTGCTGTATTCCCTAATTTGTGTCTGAATATAAACTAGAAGTATTTGATCTCTTTTATAAACTTAAGAGCTAAAGAAATCTCAAAGCCAGAGAAAAGTAGAGAGCAAATTAGAGTGACTAACATGCCAGAAAATGTCTTTACTAAATGCAATGTCTTGAAATCAAAATATATGTTAACACAATCCCCAACTTATGTAGTCACTGCCTAATAGTCCAGATTTATATTAGTGTAAAGCGTCTAAAGAAACTTCCTTATTTCATACATAGCATGCATATACTATGTTGATAGAACTGACGCATTGTGCAAAGAAACCATCCAATTTCATAGCTTACAACAGCCAATCTATATTTATACCTAATGATGATAAAAGAATGAAAAGATCAATCATCCAGATTATGCAGATAGTGGTATCACCCTTCCCTTGTTTTGTGTGTTACTAGCTTATCAATTCAAATGAAAAAACCTGATTAGATGAACGTCCTCATCTTCGAGTTTTTTTGAAGGCCTGCAGCATAATTGATTGTGCTATTCCCTGTTCCACTTTTGTTGGACATTCTGCAGTTGGCAAAACTTCTTGTAGAGTCCCAAACATGGTTTTTGATTATTCTATAGATGTCTTCACATAGTCTGCAACACATCCTCAAGCACTTGATGTAAGAGCACTTGTAAGCTATTATTTACTCCTTCAGTCATTTTGGTGATCCGGGAACCAGTTGGAGGGTCATGCCCTCGCTATCCTGGCCTACGGCGGGGGTTAGACCCCTCAGTCCGTAGCGTATCCCAGTCTCCTTTTTGACTACAAATACCACACTTATATACATATGCATTGTGTCTTTTCATGTTGTCTTTTCATGCTGGCTGTTATTCTATGGCGGGGGAGTTTATAGTGGTCCGATTACCGGTTGGTGGGTCCAAATTTTCGCTATCCCTGGTGTACGGCGGAGGCTGAGCCTCTCTGTCCCGTAACTTTTTCCGTCCACCTTTTACTCAAATGCATTTGCCTTGCCTATGCGGCCCCTAGCCTCTGCTGTATTCCCTAATTTGTGTCTGAATATAAACTAGAAATATTTGATCTCTCTTATAAACTTAAGAGCTAAAGAAATCTCAAAGCCGAGAAAAGTAGAAGCAAATTAGAGTGACTAACATGCCGAGAAAATGTCTTTACTAAATGCAATGTCTTGGAATCAAAATATATGCTACCCCAAGCTAACAGAATTGGTCATTGCCTTGATTCAAAATGAAACAGAAAACTTATCTGAAAGCCGTTCGTTCGTTCGTGTGCAAAGTTTCAGAGGCCGAAGTTTCAGAGCTGAACCGTCTTTCCCAACAGGCCAATCTCTGAAAAGATTAAACACCATTGGATAGAGTGCTCAAAGAGCTTTCCAACAAGCCCAAACACACCCAAAACTGCCACCAGATCCAGAAGTTATGGCCAAAAGAAAACTGCAGCCAAACCCTAGCGCCGCCAAAAGAGGGCCGGGACTGTCAGGTGGATTCCGTCGACTAAAACAGAGGAAACACCATACAAATCATACACCGACGGAAAGCTCGTTCGATAAGCTTTCCAACAAGCCCAAGAACATCTGAATCTGACACCGGAATCCCAAGTTATGAGCAAAAGAACAGGGCTGAAACCCTAAGCGCCCTCCATGAGCGCCCTCCATGAGCGTCCTCCATGAGCTGTTGATTTGCTCTATCTCATTCGACTGTTCTATCTCATTCTTGTCCTGGAGGTCTATTTCCATACTTTTCATTTCTGGACTGTTCTGAAAATTGTTCACACTTTCCTGAACGTCTTTTTCAGTGCGCCTGTCAACCTTGTGAGTTACAGGCTGTTTAGAGGCCTCTTGTCCTGGATATCAAAGGGATTATTTCCTCCAGAGAAAGAACCTAATGCATACTTATATGAGGCTGGAAAACAGACAGCAATGGAGGTGGGGAGAAAAATGA
Organism: Isoetes taiwanensis; assembly: GCA_021234155.1. NCBI lineage: Eukaryota > Viridiplantae > Streptophyta > Lycopodiopsida > Isoetales > Isoetaceae > Isoetes > Isoetes taiwanensis. The sequence goes on along the minus strand of JAJEKV010000304.1, from coordinate 216,469 downwards.
AAATTCTGAAAGTGAAATAAACGAACAAATCAAATCGTACATCAAAAGAGGAGACATGGAATCTAGAATTCAGGAACAAGAGGCCTCTAAACAGCCTGTAACTCACAAGGTTGACAGGCGCACTGAAAAAGACGTTCAGGAAAGTGTGAACAATTTTCAGAACAGTCCAGAAATGAAAAGTATGGAAATAGACCTCCAGGACAAGAATGAGATAGAACCACGGAAAAAAATAGCGGCTAATATTAGCCAAATGGCGATTTTTTGGACATTTTTGGAAAAAGTACGGCTAAACTATAAAGGAGGAAATTTTTGGAAAAAAGGAAAAAATCGCCAAATATTTTCAAAGTTGACCTCCCTTACACCAAGGTTTAGCCAAACATAAGAAAGAAGGAGAGGAAAAATTCTTCCACTTTAGCCAAACGTTCGAAAGTTTTCCTATGCATTTAGGGATAGATTAGCCATACTTTTTAATTGCTAATGTAAAATATGAGATTATTCATGAGATTATGGAATAGAGGTTGCTAATACTATATTAGATAGACAGTTTTTTGTTCTCCAACTAGTAGATTTCTATTATTAATATGTTCGTACAATAAAAAGTTTGGCATAGCATAAACGTTTGGCTAAAGTTTATATAAAGGTTCAAACAAAAAGTAGCCAAACATTCAAAACTACTAAAGGAAAATTATTCAACTTTAGCCAAACATTCGAAAGTTTTCCTATGTATTTTGGGTTAAATTAGCCAAAGTTGTTCTAGCTAATCTAAAATATGACTTTAGTATTTTTTTCCCTGGATAGAACAGTCGAATCAGCAACAAATGGACAAATCTGAAAACAATCAGCTATCACGTTCGAGGATAAAGGACACAATGATGCCATGATAGACCCTATTAGCTTTGTTAGCTTCACCACAATTGCTATAGCTTGGGAGAAGGTTAACAATGGGGAAAAAAGTGGTTGGTCCAGAAAAAAGAGAATTCCTTAAAATTTCCAGTTTTACCTTATTCGGAAAAGGACCTAGCAGATGAGAGCGTAAACAGGGAAATTTTGGAGAATGCTACACATTGGAATTTTGAATCATATGCCTTTAGGACGATCATAAAACATAATAGACAGAAAATTCTGATAATTATCGGTACCAGGAATAATAAAGGTCATCCTAAGGAGGGATTTGAATGGGCAGATGAAACCCTTTTGAAAAATAAAGGGATATATGTACTTCACTTAATGTTTTGAGTTGGAATGTCCAGGGTATGAGCTCCCAGGACATTAAGGCCAACAAGCTTCATAAACTCAAGCTTCATATTAGAGAGATTCAGAACCTCAATGGGGTTTTGGACTTCATTTGCATTCAAGAGACCAAAATAATCTATGGAAACGAGAGAAGGAAAATTGCAGATGGGAGACATTTTTGGAATCTAGCTCAGCAAGTTCAAGGGACTAATAGACCGAGCGGGGGAACAGATGGATAGATCAGATTATAGAGCATAGAATTTTAACTCTTGGGAGAGTGCAAATTCTGATTTTGAAATTCAACAGGGATAAAATAGCAATTATTAATATTTATGCTCCGGTAAACTAGCCTAGGCAAAGATCAGTTATTTGGCAGCAGCTTGCAAAAGACATTCCTGATGATATTCGGGGTCTAATGCTAATGGGAGATTTCAACATGCTGGAAAGAGAAGAGGACACAAACTCGAGTTTTGCAAAATTATCAGAAGAAGAATCTCAAGCGTGGTGTGGTCTTTGTTTTACTCTTGGTATTTCTGACTGTTTTATGAGTTTGAATTTCAGCAAGCACCAGCCTAGGTTCACGTGGAAATCAAACCATACAAGAACAGAAGAAAGACTGGACAGATTCTACACTAATGATTGGATGCTGGAAAAAGGAGGAAAATTGCTTACCTTCACGACCTTTAATCACTTTTCGGATCATAGACCCATTCTTCTGCAGAGCCAGTTGTCAAAACCTAGTACAGGGGAAAGGAAAAAGCAGAATATCAGGAAAGCAACAGTCACAAACAGAGATTTTGAGGAAAAAGATAAAAATCATTGGATATAAAATGAGCATCAGCCTTTACATCAGCTTAAAGAGTGGACTTCTGAACAAGCACGTTCGCAGCAAAAGATGGATAAGCTAAAATTGTTTGGCAAGCTAACTGCTATGAGAGCAAATTTGGAGTCATAGTTCTTAGAGAACCTCATAATGCCTGGGCTAGGGTGCAGGCAGCAAGGCTAAAGGAAGAGATAAGTAAGACGGAGCAAGAGAAAATTATTGCTTATGCTGAAAGAAGTGAAATTTCATGGCTCATGAATGAAAGAGGGCTCACCCACAGGTATTTTCAGGCGATTAAAGGGAAAGGGGCTTCCCCTCCAATCCTTCAGCTCAGAGATGAAAGTGGCCAGTTAACAGCAGATCAACGAGAAATGCACAATATCTTAAATAGATTCTACGCAAAACTCTTCAAGGCTGAACCAAATACCAATGCAAGGCAGCGAGCTGAGTTCAAGATGCTTTAAACAATCCCTCATTTAATCATTAGGGATCTTTTGAGATTATAAAAGGGTCTTCTAAGAACTGCTGACTAAGCTATATGAACTACCAATCAGAAAACAGAATTGGTAATCCAGTCCGCAAAACAGTTATAACTAACTCACTGGATCACATTTTCTAGCATAAGTGTTGATAGAAAAGTCCAAATGAGTTCTTGTTTGGTGCAATAGATAGATCTCATTGAGATCTTTCCAACCTTGGGTGGTTTTGCATATCTTTTAGCCCCGTATGATAATAAAAAATGGTAAAAACCATATTTTTTGGAGTTTTGACAATCATAAGTGGTTAAAATATGTGCAAAGCACCTAAGATTGGAAAGATCTCAACGAGATCTATCTATTGCACTAAACGAGAGCTCATTTGGACTTTTCTATCAATAGTTATGCTAGAAAATGTGATTCAGTGAGTTAGTTATAACAGTTTTGCTGACTGGACCCGTCAGGCTCTGATTTCTGATTGGTAGTTCATTTATCTTCATTTGGCTTAGTTGGCATGTTTTGAAGGCCCTTTTTTAATCTCAAAAAAACCCTAATAAGGAGCATCCAGGGGAGTGTTATGCAAGTATTAATAGATAAGCATAGCTTGTCTAATGAAGAATGTTGAAACGTTGATGAGGCAAGGCCCGTCACTGGTATGGGACGGTGATGGCGGTAGCCAACAGTCTCGTGTCTAAGTTCTTATGTGCTTGCAGTTCTCCCTTACACGGGATCCACCAGCGCGGGGGTTCTAGACGACGTACTGTCTAGATATGGCGGGGTGTGTCTGCTTGGCAGATGCTATGGTGCGTGTGGTGGATTTCATATGTATGTACTTGCAGTCCGTCAGTCATGGCTTCATGTTGACATTACTGGATAACGTCTATGCATGTTACTAACACGTGGAAGCTTGTGCAGGCTGTTTGATAGCTGGCGGAGCGTACGTGTGTATTTAGTTATCTCGTGTTGTCATTTGTTATCTATATGCGTGGCTTTCATGTATATAGCCTCGTGGGAGGCAGTACTTATTATGTGTACTCTGATGGTTGACGTGAATACAAATCGAAATTTTTGGTACTAAAATTTTGGTTCGTAACAGTGGTGAACAAAACCCTTCCACCTAGCCAATACTCACATTTGAAAGAAGATGCACAAGGAGGTCTTCATGTTCGGCTAGCTTTTCTTGAAACAAGTGGTTTGATGTTGAATGAAGGACCTTAAATGCTGGCTTAGGCATGGAGTTGACCCCACTCTTAGGTCACAAACGATTAAATAATACAAAGCTTTTCTCAAAAGCAAGAAGCCATGGTACATTTTGGAGCATTATCTAGAAATGTTATATCTCCTTGATCATCACTATCAGATTATTTTTAGAGAAGAGTACCCACCAACTTACGGAACATCTCTTCAAAATAGTGGGTTCAGTACTTGCTGCAGTTTTATGATTCCATTGGGACTCAAATTTTGGTACCAGCCAAACAGGCCCAACATCAGACGTAGATGCCGCTAAAAGCTTGCGACATCCTGCAAATGGATAGGCTGTAGACTTAGATGACATGCAGGCAGAACTGTTAAAGTGGGCAGGGCCACAAATTATCCCCATCTTGATTAGCTTGCTCAATATAAGACCGCCAGCAAAGTGGTTCTAATACATAAGACATGTGATCCTCTCTGTCTCTTCAACTACCACATAATCATGTCCAGCTCATTGTTAACAAGCTTTCTGACCAGAATTCTTGACTAACAATTGATGACATAGGCAGAGGACACAGAATTGCCAAGGCTAAGTCGCGTCGATGCCGTCGCACCAGCTATCCACCCTGGGCTAACCGGGACAAGCCGCCAGCCAAACGTTCCCTCACACGACATGCACATCACCAATCAACCAACAATGCGAGCCAACAGACCCAAGCCAACCAACTGGGCCGAAGGAAGGAGCCAACCAACCGGGCACAACCCAAGGAGGAACTTGAGTCAGTCACCGAGATGACCAAGCCAAGAAACTAGAGGTGACCAAACCGGTGGAGCCAGCCAAAACGACCAACGGGACCAACCAGTCGGGTGGGGAGCCGACTAACCGAAGGGACCGAGGGAAGGGGACCGACCAGTCATGACCATCCCAAGTTGGGATCTTAAGTGGGTTTTCTACTAAGTGCCCAGCCGAAACCTGTCGTGTGGTCTGATCGATCAGTTTGGCTACTCACACGACTTGGTGGTGTTTGGCTGGTGGTTGGCTGCCCACCCGACTGGGTGGTGTTTGGTTCGGTTAGTTGGCTGTCCACCCGACTTGGTCGTGTCGTGTGGTCGTATCGATCAGTTTCGCTACCCACCCGAGGTGGTGGTGTTTGGCTCCCCACTCGACTTGGTGGTGGTTGGCTGCCCACCCGACTCGGTGGTGTTTGGTTCGGCTAGTTGGCTGCCCACCCGACTTGGTGGCTCTGTCGGTTATCGGTTAGTTTGGCTCCCCACTTGACTTGGTGGTGGTTGGCTGCCCACCCCACTCTTCGGTGGTGTTTGGCTGCCCACCCCACTTCGGTGGTATTTGGTTCGTTAGTTGGCTACCCACCCGACTTGGATCGTCCTCCTTGGTCTCTCAACCGACTTGGTGGTGTTTGGCTCCGCTAGTCGACTACCCAACCGACTGGGTGGTGTCGTGTGCTTGGCTCTATCACATGGCTACCCACCCGAACTGGTGGTGTCGTGGATCGCCCCCACCCAACTTGGTCGTGTGTTTGGCTCGCCGTCGTTGTCTCCCCACCGGACTTGGTGGTGGTTGCCTCGCCACTGAACTCGGTGGTGTCCGGGATCACCGTTGTTATTAGCTCCCCACTGACTTGGCGGCTTCCATCTCGGTTAGTTGGCTCTCCCACCCAAGTTGGTGGCATCCCGGTTTGCATTCTCCTTGGCTGGTCGTTTTGGATTGTCCTCCTTGGGCGAGTCAAGATGGTTTGGCTCGCTCCATCGGCTCGGCCTAGATGGCCCGTGAGTCACGCTTTGCCACCAATCCCGCCTTTGGCGCCTCCTCCCCACCTCCCGGCCAATGGCGGGTGGCCTGGATTTACCGCGGTCTTTGGTCACGCGTCACACGGTTTCCATGTGGTCTCCTCGCATTTGCCCCCACGGTCCTCGTTCATGGCGCTGATGGCGCGGAGCCACCTTTTGCCACCCCAAGCCCGAAGTTGATTGGCCTCTCCCCGCCAAAGAGCGGGCCGAACGGGGCCTACCACATTAGCACGGGTCTTGAATGACATGGGGAGATGGTTACAACATCGGCGACACGCCCTTTCATGCGTCGGACCCGCATCGGCCACGCAAGACCGCACGGAGCGGCACTTGGTAGATGCGGCGGCCTTTACAGCGTCTTTTCACGCTACGGCTGATAGACGGGCGACCTGCCACATCACTACGGATCTTGGAGACATTCTGATATGGTTCTGGGGAGGTTTCCAATCTTGCTAACCTGGGGAGGTTTCCAGTAGTGCTATTTTGGGGAGGTTTCCATGAAATATTAGTTTCTGAAATTTTTGATCTACGAGAGAGTAGCTATTCATAAATGAACCTAAATTTAATGTCTATGGTCAGATTTAATTCCATCTTTTTCATATACCCTTCTTAATTTGGTTCTGTATTTCTTTTTCCAGCCGAACAATTCCTGAAGCATAACATCGTCTTTGGCGATTTGTGAGAGACGGATTTGGTCACGATTTTCCAGTAAATTTGGGCTATAGGAGAGCATCATCACAAATTAGTTTTGCTTTTTCATACAGATTGTTTCTGGAGGTTTTCTTTGTCATACAGACTGGACCGTTTGCTGTCAATCGGTTCTATTTTGCCAGCCATGGGTGTCCTGCCCATCTGATAATAGCATAATACTTGCAACAGAATTCTGGTGCCTTCTTTCTTCAAGAACTCTGAATCCCTTTCTCAGCCCAAAGCGATGCCAGGAGAGTGCAGGCAACCATATATTTATTCCAATGATTAGGGCTGTCTTTGTAAAGAATAGGTAGAGGAGAACAATAAACAAACGCTCTTAACAGCTTGCCAATGTTGAGAACCTGGTTCAGACATAAACCTGCTAAGATATCCTGTTACAAAAGCAATATCTGGTCTAGTATTCAATAAGGTATATCAATGCTCCAATCAAGCTTTGGTATGGTGTCTTCAATATTGCTTCATACTCCCCCTGCGTTTTAGGTCTCATCTGCGTAGATAAGATAGTACTGGTGTTGCCACAGGTTTGCAAGTTTGCATTCTAAATTTCTCCAACATCTTTTCAACATATCCACGTTGGCTCAATTTGACTTTACCTTGATCTTGATCAATCTCCACCTTCATGCCAATGTAATGATGTATATGACCTTGATCTGTCATTTGAAATCGTTTACTTAACATATTTTTCACAAAATCCACATATTGCCTGAATTCCCAACAATGAGACTGTCATCAACATGAATCCCAATAAAACATACTCCATCATCACACCTTCCAATATAAAGACAATCATCTGCTGGAGAAAGTCACAAAACCTTTTGATTTGAGAAATTGATCCAGGCAAGCACACCATTGCCTCACAGCTTGTCTCAACCCATACAATGATTTTTTCAATAAACAAACCTTGTTTTCTCGTCCTGGAACATTGTATCCTTCAGGTTGCCTCATGTAAATCACTTCTTCAAGATCTCCATTGAGAAATGCTGCCTTTACGTCCATTGTCTCTGCAATCAAGTTAAATTCTGCTGTCATAGCAAGAAGAAGTTTTACCATGGGTGATTTCACAACTGGAGCAAATCTTTCATTGTACTCAATCCCTTCAATCTGTGAGAAACCTTGAGCAACAAGTCTTGCTTTGTACTTCTCCACCTTGCCGTTACAACTAATCACATGAGCATTAAGAGGAGAATCTACCAACACCCAAGTCTTATTCTCCATCAAACTTGTATATTCTGCATCAGTTGCTTCTCGCCATTTAGCTGTATCCTTCGATTTCATTGCCTCCTTGTATGATATTGGCTCAGTTACTAGAAAACATGCACTAGTGACTTCTTCTTGGGGTTCACCAGGTTTCCAAAGCATCTTTGATGGTTGCTTTGTCCGTTTGCCACGACCATACAATTCAGGATCATATAACTGTTCAAGAACATCACGCCGTTTTCTCTGAGCATCTGGCGCAAGTACAACAGGTACATCACCATCAACATCTTCGAGTACACCATCACGCTCCTCATCTCCATCTTCAACGATCTCCAATGGCTTGGTATTAGATTGCACATCCAACCAATCCACAGGAATCTATTCTTCATCAATTTTACTTATTGAAGTTGGATCGCTCCTATACAATCGTGTCTCATCAAAGATTACATTGCGTGATATGTGAATATTCCTCTTCCTTGGATTATACAAACGATAACCTTTGGATTCTTCTGAATATCCAACTAGACTCACTTTTGGAATCCAACTTTCTTCGATCATCATTTGGAACAAAACTATAAGACAAACACCCAAAAGAACGTAAGTGTTTCACACTCTGCTTTTTACCACTCCAAACTTCTTCTGGAATTTTATCTGGTCTTGCAGATGTGGGAATTCGATTTTGCACATAACAAGCTGTGTTCACTGCTTCAGCCCAAAGAGATAGAGGTAAACCAGATAACCATAACATACTCCGTGCCGCTTCAACCAATGTTCTATTCTTACGTTCTGCGACTCCATTTTGTTGAGGTGTACCTGGACACATATATTCACGTTTGATTCCATGAGAAGCACAAAACTCCTGGAACTCTCTTGACATGTACTCACTACCACGATCAGATCTCAAAAATTTGATTTTTTTTCCCAATCAAGTTCTCTGCCCATGCTTTATATTGCTTGAAAACTCCAAAAACTTCATCCTTTGTGCTCAGGAAATAACATTTGCATTTCCTGCTAAAATCATCAATGAAAGTTACAAAATATAACTTTCTATTCAAAGAAGAAACCTGCATGGGTCCAACAATATCAGAATGAACAAGCTCCAATACTTCACTAGTTTTCCTTTCAGAGTCTTTGAAAGGCAAAACATGCATCTTTCCAAACATGCATCCTGAACAAACAGCCATCTTAGTTTCATGTCCATAACTAAGATCTGCTACCAATTGATTCTTCACCATATGTTGGATCGTGGCCACATTCAAATGTGCCAACCTACGATGCCAAAGTTCAAGTTGAGAAGCAGGAGGCTTTGCCACAAGACTCAACAACTTCTCTTGGTCAGAATCAACCAAGATTTCATACAAGTTACCTCGACGTTCGACTTGAAGAACCACCTTCCAATCTAGATAGCATTCACTGTCAAACAACACTCGATGTCCCGTGTCGCAAATCTTTGCCACTGATACAAGATTAGTTATCAAATCCGGTACCAATAAAGCATCATAAAAGTACAAAACTTTTCCATTTGACAATGGGATTCCTGCATCTCCTACTCCACCTACAACCTTCTCATCAACATCTCCAACTCTCACCGTAGTTGAAGTGCTCTGCAACTTATCAAACCAAGCACGAGATGAAAACATATTGTTTGTTGCACCAGAATCAATGCACAAATGACTCCTACAATATCTATCAGCAACCTCCATAACTTTCAAACCAATCTCTTCTTTATTTTCATTTTTTGTATCACCTGAGAATGCAACGTTTGTTGCACTACTTGCTGGAGCAATATCATTCACATTTTGGCTCTTGTACTCAGCTGACAATCTCATCAAATCAGCTTTTCTTTGTCTACAAAATCTTTGTATGTGACCCAACTTATGGCAATAGTTACACTCGACATTGACAAATCTCCCATCATCACGCCAACGTCCTCCACGACCATTACCATCTTCTTGTGTGGTACCTCTACTTGTACCTACACCTCCTCGGCCACCACGACCACGTCCATGATAAACATACGCGACCTCTTCCACGTCCACGGCCACGTATTGCAAGAGCCACTTCTTTAGAATTACTCCTATACCCTGTAGCTTGTTGTATCTCAAGCTCAGCCTTGATGGAACTACACGCTTCTACAAAATTACCTTTATAAAGTGCCCTTACAGACATCTTTAAAGGATCAAGTCTTTGAGGAAAAGCTTTTGTGAAAGCTATTACTTGAGCCTCCTGGGTCTTAGCTTGGCCTGCAGCAGCAAACTTTGCAAATATCTCATTGAAAGCTACAATGAGTTTTTCCACGTCTTCTCCTTCCTTATACTTCAAAGTACTAACTTTGCCTCTAAAGCAGCGAGCTCTGCAGAGGTTAATTGGCCAAACTTTGCTTCTAATGCCCCCCAAAGATCATGCGCAAATGTAAAAGAAGTTGGTGAAGATGATGAAGATATAGAACTACTTCCCGGTAACTGCATTAATACACCATCAGTAATAACATTTAGAAGAAATGCTATCGCCCTTCGATCTTTCTCCTTCCAATCATCTGTCAGAGTTTGTGGTTTAGACTCTCCTATCACAGACCAACAATCATCGGCTTCCAACAAACCCTTCACTCGAAACTTCCAAGAATGCCAATGTGTTCCATCAAAAGGCTTTAGCGTGAACTCAATCTTCATAAACTTAGACATCTCGAACAACGAGACAAGATCAACCTACAGCTCTGATACCATGTAAAGAATAGGTAGAGGAGAACAATAAACAAGATCCTTCACCAAACCAAGACACTTTCTCCTTTATTAACATCCAATATATATATACAATGAATAAATCTCAATGCACATGCATACTATACAAGTGTTGTGCATGCAATCACATGCGTGCATGGGCATGTGCATGTACATGCATGCAATCTAATGCATCTTTATCATAATTTACAAGTCCAATACTCAATATTCTAACAGTCTTCAGTTTCAGAATCGACAGATCGTTATGGCTTGGCAGAGCAGGGAATGCCATTATTTTTGTGCTTGCTTGAACTATGAGGAGAGCCTTGTAAATATACAACTGTAAACTGGAGCCTGACGAGCTGCAGCCGTCTCTTTGACTATAGACTCCTACATTTGATTACCAAATTTCTTTGCTATATTCGTACCGCTAGAAGTGTCCAACGGATTAATAACCCCAATTGCCGTTTGTTTAGCTTCTTCAATTATACATCTGAGAGGCAGAACACGTGTTGAAGCCGAAGAAAATGCGACAATGGAAAGTATGTCTTGGGGACCCATTTGATTAATCACAAGATGGTATTTACCTTTTCGTAGTGATAGTAGCTGGCCAATATCTCCGGCGGCCACATAAATCCGGCAGTTACTCTTGGACTGGCACTAGGCAGTAACATAACAATTGCTAGAGGATTTTTATCAGGCCTTAAATTTGAACATTGCAATGCCATTCAAGAGGCCTTTGGCCCTTCAAAAAACGACAGTCTTCTTTTCGGCCATGCAAAAGAACGGCAAGAGAAAAAAAATGCCATTCAACTTGAATGGCTTTAGCAAATGTAACCCTTCAACTGAACGGCAAGGTTAAGAAAAAAAAATATTTTCTAGTACATATATTTTCTATTATTCATGTATTTCCCCACCCCTGGCAATGGCAATTGGAACAAAATACCATTATTAATTTATAATTAATTAATGAGATACTACAAAATTAATAGCAAACCAACCAACATTAAACTAAACGTTAAAAAACAAGGTGCTACAGGGAGGGTTGCCCTCTATGGCCGGAGGGTGAAGTGGCTTAAATCATACTTGAAAGTCATGTTTTTATAATCAATCAAAATTTTTATTTGAAAACAATAGAGTACTTGATACCATGACTTTATGATGATTGGCCTGAAGAGATCTTTGTTGTTCAGCACGGAACAAGGATGGCAGAAGCATAAGGACAAGTGTAATAGAGGAGAGAATGGAAATACATGTTTTGTCAGGAGTTCACATTAAGCACAATATACTGCCAGTCTTTTGTTCTTGTAACACCAACAAATCTTTTCTGATTCAATTCCTCAAAAATGAGGATGTCACCTTCCTGAGATTTCAAGTTTCTAAAAAAAAGGCCTGAAATAACAGGCTGTTATAAGTTCAATGAACAGCATACTAATGAGAGCATTGTTCTAAAACCTGAAAGGCCTCCTTGAGCTATTAGAGGCAGTATAAAATAATGAATATCCATTCGATGCTTACGACGCCTTTTAACACGTGCTCCGGTAATATGCGACTTGTTTCCAGATCTTTCACAGAAAAGGTAAACACTTCATGACCTGTTACATCAACAGTATATGCCAGTAGTCGGTGATCGGAAGAAAGCTTGCACATGCCAAGATGGGCATATCCTATGACAACCAACCAAGGAAAAAGGAGTGAACAATATTTTATAGTTCAACTTAATGAGGCTGGCAATCTGGCTGAACATGTGCCTTTCTCGAATATTTCAGACAATACCAGAGAACACATACATGAGAAACATAGCTGTAAATAATGCAGTCTGCCAGACACACAGGTCTCAGAAACAAATATGCTCACGGTACCAGAAAAACAATTTGTGTGCATGCATACAATAAGCAAAATGCCATAGAGTCCTGTCTTTCTGCCTGTGATGGACTTGAGGTAACGTCCCTGCATTCTGTTGTTCCAAAATTAGCCATTAAGTTAGAAGCCATCCGACATTAAAAGGAAGAGAAGTAGCCTGCAAAAATATACTTGATTGAACCGTAGAGCATTCAAGGCAATAATGGCTGAATAAGCACATGACAATGAAATTAACCTGGATCTATATCTTTGCATAAAAGTTCAAAAGTCACATATGGTAGCTGTGAAAAGAGTTGGATAGTGGAACCCTTTGTTATAAAATATAATGGAATTGCAGTTTAAGCAGGCTATCATGAAGCAACTTACGAATCGTGAATGAGAGGCCTTTGGGGCAGAGAAAACCATGGGAGCATTGATCTACGCATTCCACAGAGTAGCCCATACATTTTGGTCATGAGAGCATGCGCAAAACGTCTCATTCTGCTACAAAACATTGAGGGCAGATTTTTACACAAATATATCTTGGTGTTCTCCATTATCCATTTGACAAAGCTGATTGGTCCGCATTAAGCATAAATCCTGCATTTGAAGCGGGAAAAGAAAATAAAAATCTGAAACAATGCATACTCACCAAGTTGTCTCCAAAATTGGTACAATGATCTGCTTTCATAGTATGGTCGCCATCTACAACTCATGTGACTTCCACATATTGTGTGAATCGTCCTTGAACCTGCTTAACATTGCCTATTGGTTGTCGGATATCTGGCCTAGAAACTTAGCACCATGGCCATCTGCCTGAATTACCTTAAGCACACAATGAATTCTTCGTCCCATATAGCTCCATAGGAGCTTGCCATTTACCATCGGTGAGGGATTTAATGTATCCATTTACCATCCTAAGGTCTCATAAATCTGGCATGAAACAATTGGTGCATAACACTATGATGATGCTGCCTAAAAATCTTCGAGACCTGAGCATCGGATACACAGCAAATAACCTATTTGCCGCAAAGACTTTGCTTCGAAGCTAAGTTTTTGCGACGTCAAAAAACATTCCATAAAAGAATACCGCATGCCATGTAATGACGTTTTAGGTATTTAGATAAAGCATTAAAAAACAGAATCTTTCCTAAATAAATTACATAAGAGTAGAACGACTCAAAAAGGTTACAACACTTTAAGGTCGTGTAAGGTTTCAGGATGATAAGTAGCAAGCACATATAAGGAGCTCCAGAAGGTATTCTAATTGCACGAGCACTAGCTGAAGAGAAAGCACACAGGTAACCAACTAAAGATGCTACTTTCCTTTTCTCGTACATGATTAGGCCAGTAAAACAAGGAAGATGCAAGACAATTAAGACATACATCTAGTAGAAAAAGTATGCCTTGAACGCATGCTTAAATAATTTGCTCTGTTGATAGTTAACCTGTTTGCCATTAGTTGGTATGTTTACCAAGGTTGTACCAAGAACACATAAAAAATGCCCAAACTACAAAACACTGATGTTAGCATCAGTGGCACAAATGGTAACCTCTGTTTAAATACTAATGGGTGCAAAAACTGTCCATAAATTTCAATTATAATCAGGGAGATCATATCACGACTCTACAAGATCTTCCAAAAACCTTGGTGTCTCTTTTTTGTCATTTGTAGATATTTCTACACGAGTCTCCCTTTTTCCTGGCTTAGCGTCTAAGAACTTGGACTCGAAGTGATTCACAAAACCAATGCGTAACAAGGCAAAATGGAGGATTACTAAAGAGTACCTTGATAGGATATCCTTGTGCATTGTATAGCGAGGGAAAAAGTGAATAATCACGACATCAAGACAAAATGATGAAAGTTAGCTACTCTTGCAGGTTGTCATTCCATAAATGATTGAAATAGCTAGCAGGAAGAAAGAACTGCTTTGCATGTGGATAAGAATTTAAACTTGGGCAATGTATGAACACTACAACAAAATAACATAAACAGGGAATAGACGCTTTCATCAGGGTTTCTTACCAGTTGAAAGCAAGATGTAATTAGATGCATTATGAATTGAATCGGCTGCAAATAAGCTGAATATGCATATGTGACCCAATGTACTACTTTCTCCCTTGATGGGTATTTCCATATTCTGTATAAGCATGGGCATATTGCAAGCAGCACGAGAACCATAGTAGCTACTGGGGGTGACTTATAAATCAGTTCTTTAGTCGGCATTTTACGTAACTCAAGGAATTACACAAACAAACTAACCAAGGAAACCACGAGGTAATACTGACAAAAGGTGTCGGTCTCCAACAAGACCACCAGCCTTTCCAAAGATTTTGTATGTTGATATTCATGCCCGACTTCGAAATATAATTGACATAACTTTGTCGGTAAGTGTTGTAAAGTGCCCATATATTTGGCTAATAGGCATGGCATAAACCCCTTCCAAATGGAAAGAGCCGACTGATAACTTGAGCTATCTGCCCATGAGAGAAAGTATGCCTATATGCATCAGATGTCAATACATAAGCTTTTACCTAAGTATAAACTATAGCCCATTTCCAGCACAATACCATTGTAAGCACTTGTTATGATATGTTCATAATTGATTGAATTTCTCTTCTTGCTATCATGTGTCAATGGAAAGAAATAGGGCTAAAACGGAGCTTACCTGCCCATACATGAAGAAAGGACCAAAAGCCAGGGCAATTATAAAGCTTACAGATAAAGACAAATTCACAAATTTTCTCACTTTCTGAGCTCCAATACAATAATGCCGCAGGAAGTAAACAAAGTAAACCGGTCCGAAGTGTCACTGGCATTGCCACCCACACATACTCCAATCATTGTAAGCTGTGGCTCCCTATTTTTTGTGTGCCTTGAAGTTGTATTGATTGGTCTGCTACCAAATTTAAGCAAGCGAGCATTATTAACCATTTTTTCATTACAAGCTGTGATGGATAAACCTTGAAACATTTCCAAAATGTTTTGCTCCAGTCACGACCAGACCAGGGTAGCTATACTGTTCCGCCCTACAAAAAAGACCAAGCGCACAAAGTTAACACAACCCTAGCACACGACATACCTTTCTCCTTTTTTTTTGTTTCCAGAGACACACTAAAAGTAAGAATTTAGAAACATGCAAAAATATGGCAAAGCTTGTTTCTGGTAGAGTCCACAGCCTTATTGTCTTGTCAATGCCACTTGTTGCCAAAATTCTAACATGTGGCTAGGGTTCTAAATAGTTTACAACTTGACTATCACCCATCATAAAAGATTGTAATTCTTCACCGCTTGTGTTCCATATGAATATGTGTCCATTTCTGTTGTATACTTCTGACTCTATTTTGATATCATTTACATCTGATGCTGTTACAGGCTTAGAATCAAGCCCAACAGCTTTATCAAACAAATAAATTTGGTCATCATTGTATGAAATGAGAAGTTTCTCCTGCTGAGAGTAAGCTACGAGTGTAGTATGGACCTGGAAAGCTTCAATAAGATGAGCAGCTGTAATCAGATCCATATGATAACCTTCTAACCCCGAGGTACCCAATCTACGAATATCATATACTCTGACATACTCAACAGATCCCCCAACATCAAAATAATTTGGATTCCTTAACTTGATAACAATGGCATTTAATCGTATTATTGGTACCTTCTAGATTTTGTATTACCTTCAAACCCATAGCAACTGAAAAGTTTCATGCTCCTTCCTTCCCTAAGATCAAACTGTCAACATCCAAAAGAGAGAATAAGCAAATCTTTTATATAAATATGGAAGTTGTTGAATCTCTATCTTTAAACTGCACATTGCCTTACACAAACATTTCAACAAGTAGAACACCTTTTAGGAGTTTATCCCTTTGTGGCCATCACTATCTGGACACTTTACAGAAGCAAATGTCAAGAACAATGTAAAGCCCACTCCGCCTATTAACACTTCTTGCAAAACCTAATAGCAGAAAATGCCTAAAGTAACAAATGATTTCAGATATGAGGAATCTAGAAGCATTATTTCGGTAATTAAGACCCGCGCTAAAACATGTTGTTTCTTGCTTTAACGTACGAAGAACTAATGCTTCAATCACATCTAACCACATGAAATTCAATCAATAAACCAACAGGGTTGTTATAGCATCCCTTTCCAAACTAGGCATCCAAATTCTATGTAAAATGCGCAATCAATAGTAGAAAGAACTTACATTTGACGGGATGCTCCAAACAAGAGAGCTGCATAATCAAATGGACTCTATATGCCAACGTCTAGACTTGAGATACAAATGGATAACAGTGAATCTGAGTAGCAACAAAGCAATTAGATACTCTTTTCTATCAGAAACTACAGTTACAAACTGGAGCTAACAAGGTAAGGATCGCCAATTTCTGAGTTGTGGTCGCGGAGATATCACATCTCAAAGTTGTCCTTCTATTTATAGGTAATAACACCTTTTTTTGCCTTTTTGCTTCTAAATAAAGGTCAAGGTTTATTTTTAGCTCTCTCTTTGATAATATCAAGGCGTAGACGTATTGGATGGCTTTCTTACTTGATCATATCAATAAATATCGTTCTATGCAAGGCCACTCCCCCGAGCACCATATCATTTGCCCCCTTAGGGGCAACCCAAAAAAAGGAAAATCTTGAAAAAATTGTCGACGAGCTCGAGTCTTGCCCAAGTTGCCGCTCTATCTCTAGCGATGTTGACATTGCAGCATCTAATGATGCCTTAGATCTTAATGCAAAACCAGACATAGACGAGGAAGATGATATGTCAGATGAGGAATTTGATGAATTTGAAGAGTGTGATGGAATTGCCGTTGCAAAAAAGTTTAAAAAGTTTGGAAACGAAGTTGGGTTATTCCATATCCATGGAATTATTGTGTTGGAATTCCTCCTAATCAAAGGATTAAATGTAAATTGTGTGTGGAATTTAAGATGGACACACCCTTTGCAAAAGGGGGAAGTTCTTCTATACAAAGAGGAACTTTAGCTACTCATGATAAGTCAGAGGTTCACAAGCTTGCTACCTTACACATGGAAGCTAAGAATAGAATAGAATAGAATAGTTTTTTTAACGTCCACGGAGACCAATAGGTCATGGGACCCATACAATGGGCTAGTACAATCATTACTACTAGGATTAAAAAACCCCTGCCTCAAAAGGTTTTCAAGGGAAAAACCTTTGCAGTAATGATGATACTAGACAAGCGGAGATAATGACTACTGAGGGTTCAGTAATTGCAGACGTTTATCTAGAACCTCAAGTATGTATAATGCCAAGTCATGCACAGATGGTGCTCTGAGAAGTTGTGGAAGCGTGGAATGGAATGTTAAGGTCAAAAAATGATTCCGGACTATCTCAAAAGCACGGTAACTAAGAAGAGTATGGTTTTCATCTTCAATAGCCTGTAACTGGCAACAGGCACATAGTCTCGCTTCTCTGCGGCCGCTCCCATCTATCTGTCTCAATCCATAGCCTGTGGGACCCCGTGCGAATTGATGCAATAGTTACAAGCTTGTTCCTGGACAATGAAGCAAGCAAATAAGCCACCAACTTCCACTATTCCAAAAGCTGTTGTACTTATGTGTGAACAAGAAAAGGCTCGTATCATTTCTGTGATAAAATGTGCATACAAAGTTGCATCACAAATGCAATCTTTGAAGGAGTATGAGAGGCTTTGTGAATTCCAAAGATTGATTAGGACTCCCAATATGCCTATCAATGACGAGTACTCATCTTATACAAATCTTATGGCAGGTACATTTATTCGAGTTATGTTTAATTTATATATGTCTTCCTATGAGATTAATTTGTGTTTTTTCTCTTCTTTATTTTTTTAAAGCCCAAATGTTCATTCATTTCATTTTGTTAATCTCATTTAGGTAAAGATTTTATGGCTGCTGCCCATCGAGCATACTTGGAGATATTATTGAAAGAGGTTGTGGAGAGTCCATTCTACTCCATAATGGTTGACGAGAGTACCGATAGATCTTTGGAGCAACATCTCATTGTTTATGTGTGTTACTTAACAGAGAAAGGCAAGGGCATACCATGCACATGTTTCTTGAAATTACTTGGAATCAAAGATGGTACATCTAATACCCTTTATCAAAGTCTTGTTTCTTGTTTGAATGAATTGGGGCTGCCTATGTCAAGACTAGTTGGCATTGCAACCGATGGTTGTTCAGCAATGGTTGGGTCACAAAATGGTCTTGTAACACAACTTCGAAGGGATGTACCACATTTGGTAGGTGTGCATTGTATTGCTCATCGAGAAGCACTTGCAGCTAGTGATGCTTTCAATTACTTTCCCGTATTTAAAGATCTTGAGAAATTGGCAAGGAAAGTGAGTTCATGGGTGGGTAGATCTTCAAGAAGGCATGCAAGTTTACGTTCTTTGGAGGAGGTTTTTGATTTGCCAAAGATTAACTTGCAACAAATCCATGACGTGAGATGACTTTCTCGTGGAAATGTCATCTCACGTATTGTGAAATTGATGCCGGCTCTTATGCGCTTATGGGAAACAAATGAAGAACATGAACTACTAAGTTCTTTCAAAAAGGCATGTGTGCAATTCTATTTTCATTTCCTTGCTGATGTTTTATTGGAGCTTAATGTCTTGAATAAGCTTTTCCAAGGCATGGTTGAAATTTCAAGCATATCATCTACAGTTTCCTCCACTATTGCTATTTTAGGCTCAAGGTATCTTGATACATCTTTTGGAAGACGTGCCAAGTATACTACTGAATTCTTAGCGATGGTTCAAGAGCATGAAGTCCACTTGCTTTATAAGGATGATGGAGGTTTTCGTCATAGGTATATATGAATTCTTTTGATAGCCAATGTTTATTTTGTATTGTCACTTCGTAGTTATATATTTCATTGCTTACTAGGTACATGCTTTCCTTTGATACACCTTCATTTGGAGACACAATTGCACCATGTGTCAAAGTTGGTCAAGAATTTGTGAGGAAAGTCATATCATGTTTGAAGCAAAGATTTAATGATCGTGGGGAAGATTTGTTAGCAAGCACAAAGTTATTCTCCACAAATGAATATCCTATGGATTTGAAGGAAATGGAAGACCAAACAGATAAGTGGACTAGCACCTTTATGCAACAATTTTGGGGAAGGAGAATATGCATTTCTTGATATTGAAAAGTGCAAAGGGCAAGCATATTCATTTTTAGTAAGATTATAAGTGCAACAAAGCCGTAAGAACATGAAGACTTTATGGGATGCTTGTAGAGTGTGTGATTTCTATTTTGATGTCTATGATGACGTGATGAAGTTATGGCAAGTAGTTCCAGTTCTTCCAGCATCATCTGTAGAATGTGAACGTGGATTCCGAAGGCAAAACTTGATAAAGGATGATGATCGAGAATCTTTGAATTTGAAAACTCTTGAAATGTTGATGTTCTTATCATTATCATCGCCTGACGCAGCAGATGCAGACTATGAGATGATCTATGCTAATTGGATGGATCATAAGCAACGCCACATGGTGCAATTATAAACTTTGGGCTATTGAATCATAATAGGAAGGCCTTTAAGCTTTATGTGTGAATTATATATGATGAAGTGTTTTTGCTTTTATATTGAAGATGTGCTTGTTTATTGCAGCTTTAATGAATGGCTAAGAAAAAATTTAACCTTCAAAAGAATGGCATCTTGGCAAAATTGCCTTTCAACATGAATGGCAACTTTAAAAAGTTGCCCTTCAAAAAATGAAGATACCACCATTCAATTCTAAGGCTTGATTTTTATACTGGGTAGCACAGCTCTTGGGCTTAACAGCCGGTGCAGAGGTCTTGAAACTGGTTGCGAACGGATGGGTAAGAAGAATATATGTACATTAGAAACCTACAAAAAACAAATGTAGATCCTAAATTGCAATTTATTTTGCAGGGAATGGTTCCAGTGTTCTTGGCAGTAGAAGTATTCTTTTATTTCTTTTATATTGCACTTCTACATAATCATGCTGGTCATCTCACTTTATTCTCTCAACATTTCACTCTGCTATAGCGCCATCTTCCATTTTTTTGAAAGGCAGAAACCACTAAAGACTAAAGGCAGTCCGTGGTCATACAATAAAAGCAAGGTTTCCAATAATTCGGATCTGTTTGGGCGATTTGGGCATGATTTTTGAGAGGCATTGAGCAACAACAACAAGCATTTAGGTTTTCAAGCAATTTTCTGTTCATATGGACTCCTCAAATCAAGGTACCTCCTTGACTTCCAATTTGGATTTCTTTTATTTCTTTCTAGAAACTCTCCATGCCATTGTGCAAAAAAAATGCCATTGTGCAAAAAGATGGCCTTCTGTATCCAATTTGTAATAGATTAATACAGGATTATTCAAGAGCCTTCATGCTGGATTTTTTATTTGGATTTGTTATTTGGGGAGAATTCTTTTTGAGAAACCTCTCAAATTTTCAATACAAAAGAAGTTTCCGAATTCATACCATTTTGTGAATAAGAATAATACAAGCTCTTCTGTTTATGTTTATTTTGCCAGAGTATTTTGTTAATCCCAAATGAATAGTGTTTTTCTCAATCCAATGAATAGTGTTTTCTATGATTTTGAATTGGTTTGAATTGGATTGAGATTGAATTTCCATTGTTTTTAGGAACTTTTTTGAGAAACCTTCCCTAAGTTATATTGTAAAACCGAATAGTCTTTTGTATGATTTTGTTTCAATGGTTAGTGCATTTTGTTTCAATTTTTTCTTGTTGTGCACTATTGTGTGCTATGTACTTGCTATTGTACCATGTTCAAACTATTAAAAAACATTGAAATTCATTGAAACTGATGCATAATAGAAAGAAATAGTTTCATGCATAAATGTGGTTACCATACAAGTGCGAAGTTCATTAGGGTTGATCTTAATTTTTCATTGTGTCCCTTCTTTTAATACTTACTAGTGATACCGCTGCTGCTACCTCCATCTCCACCGATTAGGACCTTTGCACTTGACGGGTGAGTTCTCTCTATATAGGTTAGCTAGATCCATTACTTAGTTTTAGGGTGCATAGATAGGGGGTTTCAAGTTCATTGGTTTAGGGACGTGCTCCACCGTTGTTGGAGGATCAGATGGTTATTGACAACCATGCCGGGGTTGCCAACTAGATCAGAGGATAGGTGGTTTTGTGTTTACGAGGGTTGTTCACACACCCTCGACCATGGAGAGAGTTATAAGAATTTCTTGTTGAATGGTGCACACAAGCACCAGAAAAACAAGCATCCCGAGGTACCTTGGGTTGCTCGTTGGCCAGGTGCATGCAGGACACGGCCAGTCGATCTTGAGAATGAGGCCGGGAGATATCATTTTCAACTCCCCCATACATGTTATGCTCCAGATCCATGAGATAAATAGCATTATCAAAGGAATAAAAGATGATTTGGTAGATGGGAATCACAAGGAACGGATGATTCATGGGTGAAGAAATAACTCGTGGGATGATTCAATTGAAGAAATAGCTCTCTACGAGGATAAATTTGTGAGCTTTTATAGACATTTTATAGAAACCTCCCCTAGTTTCTTTGGAAAGTCGGGGAGGTTTCCATAAAGTATTAAAAAAGAAATATATAGTAATTAATTTTGGCAACCACCGAGGGATGGCGCCTCCTCATTAAGACACATGAGGATCGAGATGCATGGAGGGCAAATCTTGGTCTTCGTGCAAATTTAGAGAGGGGCTTCTTTTTGTATTTTTATGGAAACCTCCCAACCTTTCCTTGGAAACTTTCCCCGTTTTCTTAATTGGAAACCTCCTCAGGTCATCCCAGAAAGTTGGAGAGGTTTCCATGGAAAGGTGGGGAGGTTTCTAGGAAAATGGGGGAGGTTTCCAGGGAAAGTTGGAGAGGTTTCCAGGGAAAGCTAGGGAGGTTTTCGTGGAAAGTTGGGGAGGTTTCCATTATCATCGTTCAGAACTAGACACCACTACCATCGATTATATTTTTACATTGCATGCCTTGATAACGGACAATAAAAATTAACGACAAAAATAAACGACACGATTGCAAGCTTTAGACACGGTACTTAGGTTGAAGTTATAGGTAAAAATTAATGCAGTTAGAGGTCCTTCATGAGTTGCATACCGACTATACGCAACATGCTCATCTCAAATGCCGCCATCAGGCTAGTTTGCAAAATAGAGAGGGTTGATGATCTGAATCGACATCTTCATGTCTGCTTTCTGTTTCCACCTGCATATAAAGGAGCATGAAATGGCAAAAAAAAACATTGGGAAGATTGCTCTTGTTGTTTGTTTGGAAGTTTCCACTTCAAAGTTAGTTTGTTTGTGGAGGTCTATTGCAGCAATCTCAATGAAAACCTATTACAATGAAGGCGTCTTGAAGAAATATTGTGATGTCCCCTACTCATATACGGTGCCCGCACCGTATACAAACAGGAGTTCATCCCCCATACCAGCTCCATACTGATACAGGGCCCTCCACGTATCACTGCAACCTTGATGAGTTCCAGTGGGAAGAATGAAGGGGTCATTCACCCTGTCTTCCTCAGGGCATACCTAGCTGCGGAAGCGTAAATGTACATGTCAGTATACCACATCAACATCACATAACCATCTCGAAGGATGGCTCATCACATATCTGCATAGACAAAGATCAGTACATCACATGGGGAATCCTACCCAAGGCTCAGACTCAAGGGAATGACTGACGGCTTGGGTCCCCAGAGTTCATTGCAGATAGAATTCATGGCAATGGATTTGGCTGGCATGAGAACATGCCTTAGGGTAGTCCACTCCATCCGCCTCTCCTGTGCACACTTTGCAGAGTAGGTTGAAGAGTGTTGGGACTGGCCCATAGCCCGCACGGATGCATAGCCAGGAGGGGCTATTCTGGGTTACATCTCCCCAGTCCCGATGGGGCAGGTAGGGATCACTCCCTCCAGAGATCTACATGCTGACTCAAGGTGACTAGAGGGCCACTGCCCTTATTCGACTTGAACCCAATGGAGAGTGACGCATCACCCCACGAGTGTCGAGCCCATGCCTTACCCACACTCGGTGGCAAGCCATTAGACCTAGTCCACAAGTGATCCCGGTAGACTTTACACACGGGGGATGGATTCAAGAGTCGAACACCGAACCTCCTTATAAGCCCGGTCGGCCCCCTTCACCCACAATCGTGTGGTTATTGTACCGCAGGCGAATTCTACGGTGTGCTAAAGAGGCTAGCTAGGAGCATCAACTACTAGGGTGTAGGTCTCTACCCCCTTCCCAATACAATGAGTCCACCGAGATCATCCATCCATCCACATTATCCACGTAACTAAAGAATAATATCTAATCTACATCATAGAAGTTATGTTCTTTAGTTAGGGCTCATATCCGGGGTTCTATGTGGTTGCTATGGGCAATTCAATAGGCTAAACATGCTAACTCTATGCCCGGAAGGCGGATTAGGCTATTGAATTGACCGAAATACCGGTCCTCGGCTTGCTCCTCTTGATCGAATCGTCCATGTCATTTGTCTTGCTTGGGGATGCGGTCCTAAAGGGAATCTAACGAGCTAGAGTGCTCGGCCGGATCTTGGGAGTGGGATTGACTCTTTGGGCCTTGAAAGCGGAGCTCGGAATGACTGTGGACGAAAAGGGGAAAGTTAGGGTTTGGTTGCCTTACATAGGCTATTAGTTAGGGTTAGGGTTTCCATGACCCTTGGTATGCCCACTTAATGGTTAGAGGTCTAAAGTGCGCACATTGATAAATGTGTGCACACTTTGCAAGTTGCCCCTAGGGCTACTTGCTTGGCTATCGTCGGCATTACCGTCAATGGGATGGCGTGTAATGCAGCGTGGCACAACAATATACATCTTAGGACCGTTATCTTTGTCTTTGGAACGTCACATTCTTCCCACCTTAAAATGATGCTGTCCGCAGCATCAAGGTTCTCCCCACCTTGGGATCTTCCTGTCCTGCACCCAACTTGATGCATACAATTATTATTATAGTTACACAGTTATTAGAGTTGCTCTAAGGTAATGTTTAAGACCATTATCCACTTAACTTATCACTTCATAACTTAATCAACGCAAGGTAATTACTAACCTTACTTAATACAACATTTAAGTTTATCAAAGTTTATCAATTTCATACAAAATTTACACTTCCAAGATACTCTTCATGCCTTGCAACACGTTATAACAAAATTCGTGTTGCAAGTCTTTGCACCTTGAAATCCTGCATTAATTTTACAATATCTATAATTGCATATTTACTAGCTTACACAAGATTTAAGCGATTAGTTTCAATGGTAGAAATCACAACTACTCTAGAACTATCTATACAAGTGCTCGTGGTGCGGCTCCCCGTCGGTTCTTCGTTCTCATTGGCCTCCTGGATTCACACCACGCTAGAATATTAATGTAAAGTTGGTTATAAGGGAACCACCCCATCTATCTACATGAATGCATGACTAATCTCCCGGCGTAGGAAGAGGATGCTTCTTCCATCGTGGCCGTGGAGACATCGCCCTATAATGCCTATATGATGCTCATGCCTACACCTTTAGTTGCCTGAGACGTGGAGGATAGGGTCCTTCCCGTATTTGGGCGTGAAGGATAGGGTCCTCCCCGTAGGCATTGACTAGAGGTGCTTTCCTATCAATGCATTCCTGAATGACCTCTTATCTCTCGAGGTCGTCTACTTCCGTGGGACGGAAGTAGACTTTTTAATCTACCTTCCACTCATCCAAGCAGAACCGCGGTCATGCCTGCATTGACATTACACCACGTCCTAGAGATCACCGTAGTGGTCCCATCATCGGTAATTATGCATGCAACCCATACCTGGCATAGGTTGCATGCGTAGATTAATCTTAACTACACATGAAATTAATCTAAACACAAATCGACATGCACGAGCGATTTTTCTTTGGCTCCTTTAATGCATGTGATTAACATAATTACCCTAAGGTAATATTTATGAATTAACATTATCATAGTATCGGATACATTACTTCCGATAGTACAATTATATTTATTCTAAATCTTTGCAATATTTAACGACTTTTAGATCGCGATTATTTAAACAATAACCCTGATTTAGACCTATTGTTACATAGACAAGGTTTTAATTATCATACACAAGAATTATATGTGCTTCTTATTCTCTTCCTTGGGTCCTGCATTACCCTTGGAAGTATATCCATAAGATGCACTTAAGTATATCTGAATTCTATTTTCTATTTATATTTATAAGGACCCCGAGGTCATATAGCTATCCTTGGAAGGAATTGCATCCTTGCGAAGGATTAATTAACATGCTACCTCACATTACCGTTGTTATTTAACTTATTTCCCTATGATACATATATGTACAGCAAATTCTATGCAGTTATTAGGATCTATATTTAACGTATGGCGATGGCGATGGCGATGGCGATGGATGGAGAGAAAGCGTCACACAGGCCAATATTATATGATTTGTATCTCATTCCGTATCTTCGTTATTACAATTAGGCTATGGGAACTAGTCGATGGAAAGCGGGAACTCATACAGTGCCCCGATTTCTATCAAAAATATGTTAGAAATTGTAGGAACAGTATAAGTTCTGGTAAACCGGGAGTTTCAGTATCCGAGTCGTAGTATTTATAGTAGGAGGGGAGGATAAAATAAAATAGAAATAGGTCGTCATGATCCGCAACACCACGAATGCTTGAGCTATGGTCGAGGAAGGGCGGGGAAAGCGGAACCCAGGCATATCCGATAACGAACATACAACGGTCATGAGAAATTCAAAAATCCCGAATCCGTGTATTATGACAGTATTGTAGGGCGGATGCGGCTAGGAAAACAGTGGATATCTCGCGAACAACAGTTGGACCTACCGATATTACGTGGCCACTTAGATTGGATGAGTAGACCGCGTAGAGACGATATGGGGGCCGCCACATATGGAGAAGATCGCAAATATGCGGGTAACCAAGAACAGGCCATAGGGTGGAAATTCGGGAAACCCAATAGGGAGCAATTTAGGGTAGACGGACATAACAGGACAATGATGCAGGAACATAAAGGGGAGGGCAATGCCTCTGTGATTTCCAGCACTGGGCTGTCGTTGCTTGTGCTCCTGCATGTCGCAAAGCTGTTGTAGGTATTGTCTCCACTGTTCGGAAGTGATGTTCTCTGTAGGTTGTACTGGTTTTCTGGGCATCCTTCGCTAGACGGTCCTAGGGTGACGCGCCAGGAGGAAGAACATTTCCTGTTGATGGGCCGCAATATATCTGGCCAATTATTCTTAAGGAAAATGCGGTATAGAGCCGGGTCTGTGATCTGGCGGAGCCAGCGTTTGTGTTCCTTATATTTAGCATCAAACATGAGAAGGTCGTAGCTTCTGTAGTCCGTCTGGAGCGGCTTCTCCCAAAGCACCTTTTTGCAGCAGCCCCGAGGGCGTCAATCAATCTGCCTGCCTATTGGTCTAGAACCAAGGGCAAATTTGAAAAAAAGTTTAAAAAAAAAACGGTTGTTTTTTATAGCACCATGATGTTTACTATGCCCTAGATATAGCTATGGTTTTAACACGACATTTGGTAACAACATCCTTAGGCTAGACAATTTGAATCCGACCCATATGCCAACATACCTAAAGAGATCTATACTACCAAAATTTTGGCTCTTAAACCTCTCCATGTTTTAATGTAAGTTGTATCAACATGAGAATAATCTATAAACAATACAAACACACATTGATGTGTGAATGCATGTAATTTGTTACACCAAATACATGCAGACCTGTCACTGCACATCTTCTCCTCCCCAACCACAACATCATTGCAATTCATCACTTTGCACCTTTTTAGATTCTCTTATGCATTATATTGACACTTGAGAGACAAGAATTAACATCTCAAATATACAAATATAATCAAAACGTTCTTATATAATACAAAAATATGGTATACATGCCTCATAACACCAAAGTAACTTAGCTCTCATCAAGTGTTGGAAAATTAGGAAGCGAATACAAAACATTATTAAGATGTAAGGAACATGGAAAATACGAGAGAATATAAATAGAAAAAATATATGAAGCAAGTACAAACGAAATATGAACTAAATACAAAAGATACAATGCAATGGTTCTATGCCATCATAGACCCATCATTCTTGGGAAGATGGCATCCTATTTTGGGACCTTTTTTTGAGGGCCTTTTACAATCATCTATAGACACCCAAAGAGTAAAGGCATTGAATACACATAACTTGCTTGCCTTCTATACCAACTTCAGAAACCTTATTGAAGAGCTACAACTGACCCCTGATAGAATCTGGAATTGTGATGAAACTGACATCATGGCTGGAGAAAAAAAAGGTGTGAGAATTCTTGCTAGAAGAGGGCAGCAAGAAGTATTTCAAAATGTCCCAAAAAATAGACAATGGATCACTGCTCTAGTGTGAGAAGACAGGGATCTGGCCATTCAGTTTCATGAAAGTTAGGCCAACAGAGATTGCTGATAGGATGGCTAATGCTGGCTCTAATGATGTGCATGAGTCTGGGGATGATGAAGAGGAAATAGTTGAAGAGGAGGCAGTTGTTAACATGCCTATCCTAACTAACATTCCATCTGAAATCCTGCCATCTAGCATCCCTATCCCAACTGCGAGCTGCAATCCAAATGGGTATCAAGATCCTCTTGATGTAGAGCAAGCTGCAATTCAAATGGAACAATCTATTGCACATGTTCTAGCATTGAAATTGCCCATTAGGAGGAAGAATTCTAAGGCATTGGGATTAACCCTGCAGCAAATGCTCCTTGTGACTAGTGATGATGTTCTTGCTGCCAAGCTAGAGCATAAGAAAAGGGCTGAAGAAACAGAAAGAATGAGGAAAAAGAGTCTTGAATAAAAGAAGAGGCAACAAATACTAAAAGCAAAGGCAAAGGCTGATGCATTAGCTAGTAAGGTTGAAGCAAGGGCAGCAAAAGAAGATCAAAAACAATTTGATAATAATTATGAATTGGAGTCTAAAAGGTGGAGATCCATGTTGTTTACTAATGAGGGCAAGTGCATATATACTAGCCATGAACTTTTTGGCCCTCCCAAACCATTGTCTCAAACTGTTAGAGAGGCAAGAGCAAAGACTAGAATTAAGCTTTTGAGGCGCAAAGGCTTTATCCCAATTGATTATACGGATGACCAGTGCATGGTTGAAGAGGACAGGTTTGTTGAAGTGCAAGAGCACTTGAGGATGATCCTTGTGAAGAGGGCAATGTTGAGCTCTCTTGGGATGATCAAAGGTGCTCTATTCAGCCTTCAAGTGAAGGCTTTATAGATAGTCAAGATCATCATATGGATATGGAGAATGTTGCTTGCACTTTGGAAGGGCAAGTGGATGATAGTGAGGAAGAGGAACTTGGGATAAGAAGGAGCAGGCCATTGAATGTGTTCTACAATGGCACTAGCATGAGCACGTAGGCACAATGTTGTTGCAAAATTTTGTGTCCATAGTTTTATTTCTACTAACTACAATGTATAAAGGCATTGAGTTTTGTATATGCGAGGCAGTAATGCCACTAACTACAATGCATGGATATGCATTGAGTTTTGTACATTTACTTGGTATAATGAAAATTTTGTTGTATGTGCAATATGCCGCAATGTGGGACTGATCTCTGTTGCAATTTAGCAAGTTGCAAACTTTGCTTTTGGGAAATGTAAGTAGCTCTTTACTAAGGCATTCAGTTTATCTACATGTTTGAATAACCAAGACTTCTATTGACCCACAGATTTATGGATACAGGGAGTGAATACTCTTTGCTGCTGCTTTGCATTTTCCAAAGGTAAGCGCCTTCACCTTATTTCATTCTGCAACCTAATTTATTTGGAGAGCAGGATTGTGGAGACAACTTATAAACAAGTGTCCCTGAATCCTTGCTCTTCCATACTAATAGTGTGCATGGTTTGCTGTAGGGGGGCAATGGAAATGACATGAAAATGTCATGAAGGTTCAATTCCTTCAGTCCCCTTTAACAATTTCGGCGGGGTTTGGAGCTGATGCATGCATCCTTATTGTGTGCAATTACGGAAAACGATGAATTGTAACCAAGGCCAAATCATTGTTTGAGGTAAGCTAAAGTATTGTTCTCATATATCCAATCTGAGTTTATATGTGCACCATCTTGGACTCTTGGGCAGCACTAACTAAGTGGTCCAACTCGTGACCACTATCACCAATTGGGGGCCCTGACCCCCCCAACTATAATGGGGTACTACTCTCACCAGGTAACTCAATTACTTGCATGAATTATATTGCTAGATAGGTCTGGACTTGGGGCACATGGTGATATCTTTTTTATTGGAAGATTCGAAGAGGAGGTCAAGTTTCTAGATTGAATGCAACAAAGTGAGCCAACACTGGGCACCCCACCTTATTCTTTGTTTGAAAAATATTAACCCTATCTGCGGCCTCTTTGTTTGATTTTTAGTCCACCTATTTTTTTGTTTACCAGGGTTGCCTAACCCGAGGTGCACAAATTGTTGCGATTCTAGATATGCCACGTGTCATGCCACATAGGCCAAATTGTTAGCAGGGTTGCCTCCCATAACCCGATTGGGTTCCGCGGACGTTAAAAATTTCTTCCTTCCTTCTTCCTTCCTAACCCGAGGTGCACAAATTGATGCGATTCACATAGGCCAAATTGATTAGCAGCCGTTAGATCTGTGTATTTTCGCATCTACGGTTGGGAAAATTAGAAAGTGAAGGAAATTCTCCGCGATCCCCATTATTCCGACGAGTACAGTGCTTCCTAATAGATAGTCTTTGTTGTTCATTCCAGTTCGCTTCAATATTTATGGAGTATAATAACCAGGTGCGTCGATTCCAAATAGCATTTTTCTTTTGGAAGAATTAGGGTACAACAGGTTTATCCATGCCTTGTTTCCTTCGTCATTCCTCTTCAGGTGGCGTTATACAGAGAAACATGGCGATGCATTCTACTTTGTGTTCAATGGTCCTGTATTCGCCATTACGAGACTTCTGGTTGTGAACATTTGTAAAGCAGCTAGATCTACAGAGGTAAGCATGAAGTAAAATTCCATTTAACAGATTTTAGCATTCTTTGGTGGGCGGACTGAGTAGGGCTTTAAAATCACATGACATCTTTCTTGCATCCGAACCATCTCCCTATTAAATGACGGTGGTGGCATGCCTGTATAGGAAAATCAGAGTGGAGGCCGCCAAGTCTGAGGTTTTTGGACAGCTAATTTTATTCAATGTAACAGGTAATGTTGCTGATGTTTAGCAGGCTTACCTAAACTTTTTTTTTTTCCAAATTAGTTGCATATTGACTCATCATTCTTAATGTTTTTGTTGCATGAATCCATTGAAGATAGCAGGATTGAGATGTTCTGTGCTCACAAGAATGCTATGCATGGCAGTTGTAATGGCATACAAAAGTGGAGATTCACAAAATATTTTGACGAAAGTGTTGCTTTGCCAAATCATAGTTCACAAGGGGAAAAAGAACTTAAACTTTGAGGTATTTGGCAACACTGGAATGGATGCATTTTGACCAGGCACATTATACCACCATTTTTTTATTGCCATATTTTTACTTAGTTACCATTTTTTCTGATATGTCTCTATTTTATTGCAGCTAGCTCTGCTTCGCGGTGCACAGGACTTTTTAGGTAAGACACTGCTTTGATTATTTGTTATTTTGTGGTAGACTTACCCATTCAAAATGCTGAAACTCCTCCTGTGTAGTCAGCATTCTGACTTGTGTATATAGGTTGGCTATGGGATCTTAGGTTCTCTTTGTAAAAATGGAAATATTACATTGAGTTTGTTGCGTTTCATATGCATAGAAGCCACTTTAGCTTCTACTCGCATCCTTGCCATCCTTCTAAGATTTTACTAGCATCTATTTAGGACTGTTCTACTATAGATGCATAAATTCTAACCTCACAAAAGCCATACATATCAACTGTAACCAGCGAAGTGCATGCCATCGAGTTATATGAATTTACTCCTCTTATTCTTATCGAAGAAAAATTCATCTTACTACATAACATGCATTCTGTTAATTGTTATTCCTAGAGTACTATGGGAATGCTTCTGCGTGCTGATGCATGAAAGCGAGACCCTGGGGCAGGAAATGGGATTTGTTTGTGGGCACAGGCAGCAGCTACAAAGTTCAGGTGAGTTCAGGTTTACTTGCAGGTTCTAACGTTTATCGCTATTATTTTGCAAAGACACTTAAGATAATAGAGGAGGCAAGAACATTTTAGTAGATGAACTTTAAAACTGTTACATCTTAACTGTTGTGCATAGAGTCAGATGCCAACTAACTTGTTAGCCATTGTACACGAACTTCCTTAGAACATAGCAAATACAATGGCGGAACAAACATGGCAGTGTAACATATGCATGATGAACTTGCAGATTTTGACCATTTGTCTATAGCAGCAGATCTTGACAATTCAGTTGTCCCATCAATTCTTCACCATTATTGATGCATAGATTTAAGTGCAGTTAGAAGAACTTTAGACCCTGCCAAGCTTATATGTTAAAATAAGCAGGAAGGTTAATGTGGGTAGAAGCAGGAACCATTGCAATTTTGACGGAGTTGCTTTGCAAAGGTGTGCAAAATCAGATTCTGAGTCTTTATGCAGCACATGGGAAGAAAGACGGTCAATGACGTCAAAATTTTCATTTGTTCTGGCTTCGGTTCATATATTATTAAAGAAAAATATGTGACGAATGGTTTGAGTACGTTGTTTCATTTGTATCAGGCTCGCATGCAGAATTACTAAGATCTGCAATATTTCCACCATTGTTAGTAAAGATGTTTGCTTGGTGCAGCTATTGATGATCAAAGACTAATCAAAGAATTCTTGGCATCTTGATCATCTATTGTTCCACTAAGGTCCTCCCTCATGGTGTTTGCTTGGCCTTTTATTTGTGCAACTGCACCTTGTGAATGTTGTTGTTTGTCTCATTCCACAGCATCATGGGCCTATAGTTCACAGGGAAGCATCAAAAGTGGCACAAAATGCTGCTTTCTAATGCATGCTCTAACGGAGCAGGGCACTAAGTCATCACAAGAAACTATATGGCATCATACATTTTTAAGTCCAGCTTATTTTCATTTCTGTCACACCAATTTAGCCCTCCTGATGTACTAAACGTGGAAAATTGATTTCGGTTTTTGGCAAAATTTTAGTATGCTTGGATAATACATAAATTAAAGAGCAGTAGTTAGAGATACCATTTGTTTTTAGCAACTACTCAAATTCAGCAAGCAAATATGGGACACCAACATCTATCGTTGATTGCTGCAATGCTTGTAGGACTTGGAATATTTTAAAAAGGATCCATCTACTACTTTGACTATATCAAACCTCTTAATCCCATGTGGGTTGCTTTATACATGAGCCTTAAAAGATTTTTATTCTAAGAACATACGTACATGCCTCTTGATCCCATGTGGTAAGACTTTATAGAGGCCGCTCTTGTCTCTA
Organism: Isoetes taiwanensis; assembly: GCA_021234155.1. Lineage (NCBI taxonomy): Eukaryota > Viridiplantae > Streptophyta > Lycopodiopsida > Isoetales > Isoetaceae > Isoetes > Isoetes taiwanensis. The sequence goes on along the minus strand of JAJEKV010000304.1, from coordinate 183,974 downwards.
AATACCTCTTCTCCCAATCTCACCTCCTGATCCCATGTGGTAAGACTTTATAGAGGCCACTATTGTCTCTAAATTCCTCTTCTCCCAATCTCACTGCCTACCACTCTCTGGCATCTTGCTTCAGAGACTAATTGTGGTCAGTGTGATCAAAAGAGGCAATTCTAAATTTGTTGAAGTAATGTTTCTATACCAGTCATAAAACCATACGCAAATGCGAAGCAACATGATTGGTAATTCATTAGATTTTTCCCTCATATGACACTTGACATGTGTAAGTGTATCAAATAAGAGCTATTGCAATTTCTTTACTATCACACTTGACACGTAATGCCTAAATGTATTAATACGATTTAATGCAACTTGTCCCATTGTTAGAAACTCGAATGCAATGACATAGAAGTTACCAAATGCTAACGATTTTCAAACAAAAAATCAAACGCCTTCAAATCACTACGATCTAAAGGGCATGTTGCTGAATATCGTGATTGTGTACAAGTGTGATTAAATGCTTTGTATTGGCCTTGAAGATGACTCTCCAATAGAAAGCTACCATACGCCATCTATACACCATTATACAAATACCAATGTTCATGAATCTATAGCACACATAACATATTTATCAATTTCAGCGTCCCATACAAATGTTAACGCAGTAATGATCAATTTACGTCTACCACTCAACCCTACATATGACGTTGTAAAATATCATAACTTCCAATTCTGCCTCAAATGCCAAAACTTTTTTGAACTTGAAGGATTGCCACACAAATTGTTATAGCCATTCTAAGCAGTGTTATACTCTAGAATAAATTGCAGTGTTATAACTTTTTTGATTTACATCTTTAAACCTTCTATGTGTATTACTACCTCTAATGATCATTCTTTTCCTTCTTAGCCATTCAAGATCTGTATCTTCATTGGCATTCCTTTTCCTTATGTGTATAATTCCTATTCGCTCATAATTTCATTTGGCATCATATCAAACTAGTAATGGCAAGCTAACGTGCAATTCTTTAATGTTCATATTCTAGGAAGGGACTCGCAAGAGACACAAAACCGGCACAGCAGCAGTATACACTATTTTGAAGAATAGAGAGGGGTATCCGACCATAGGAACAATATCGGACTACCCCGTAAAAAGAAATGCGCACAGGCAATATAGAAGGGTAATGGCGACGACTTCTCATCGGGATAAAAAACCCCGCCCTTTCAGGTTTTCGAGGAAAACCCTAATGAGAAATGGTCGCCAACAACCTTGAATGTGTTGCCTGGAGAACTGAAGGAGATGGGTTGATGGCGAACGCAAATATAGCAGGACCCCAGAAGACGGCGAAATCCTTGAATGTGTCGCATGGAGAACCGAAGGGGATGGGTTGATGGCGAACACAAATAGAGCAGGACTACAGAAGACGGCGGAATCCTGCAAGAAACACAAAAGAATCCCTAAAAAACACCCGTGAATGGTTAGAGAAAAACAAACATGCACGGCCATGAGGAAACAAGCCGCACCAATAAGTTCCCAAGATAGGAGTGATGAAAGCAAATGAAAAAGAACACAACAGAAAAGAGATAGCATCACCCATAGGGTGGAAAAGCATCACCCAACGGGTGGAGAACCATTATGCAAAAATATGCATCACCCCCGAGGTGGAAATAAGCAGCATCACCCACAGGTGGAGAATAATACGGCATGATGCCGAAAAAAGAAAACATGATAATAGTAACACCCAAGGTGGAGAACAACAAAGAGTGCATGAACAAGAAACATAAATGAAAAAGACTCATGCCCCTACGCAACAGGGCGGGAAGGGAGGGAAGCAACGAGAATGGAGGAAGAGCTGCTGTGAGAAGACGCCGATAACCGGTCTGAAAGAGGAAATGGTCTTATGTAGTAGCTCGTCCCTTCCCAGAATGGCGATCCGATGGCTCGGATCGATGCGATTCTGGGAAGGGACTCGCAAGAGACACAAAACCGGCCGACTACCAGAGAACTTCCTCAACTATAAGCCCAGTCGCCGCGAAACCTCCAAGTGTTGAGTTGGGTCACGAAGCACATAGCGAGAGTGAGAAGAAGAGGAGCGCCAGCGACCGTGAGCACGCGCAGCATCATGTGGAACCCCCCGAGCCGCAGCTGCCGAGGCCCCGCCGCGACGAGCAGAATAAGTACCATATTGGGATGGATCCAAGCCGATAGCGAGAAGACAATCCCTCCACCACAGACGGGCAGTCGAATCGGATAAGAGACGTAGAGAGGAAGGAGAGAAGCGAAAAAGAGGGCCGCCGGTCGAAGGATCGAAGAGATGATAAGAACTAGTGGAAATCAGCCGCTGACGGATAGTGACGGGGGCATGCGAGCGACAGCAAGCGAGCTAAGGAAATCGTATGACCGCGGGCAAGCTGGTCTCGTTTAGAATGGTGAATAAGAACATCAACGTGAGACAATGAAAAAGAAAGATCACGCCAATTGAGGGCAAGGGCCTCGGAGATGCGCAAAAAAGCATAAAAGAAAGCACGACGAGAGCAGTGCGGGCCAACGAGGGAAATGGAGCCGCGGGATGCGCGAAGTGGAGAACAATAGAGCGTACATCCTTAGGCAGGAGAGGAAGAAAGGTACGAGGGGCCAAAGACGGTAAAGGTATGGCGGGAGAGGGAAGGTTGAAAATTTGATGAAAGAAGGATGTGGCTGTCGAGGCCGAAGTAATGGACGAGGGCGACATATGCGGATGATGAAGAGAGGCAAAAAATGCCGCAACGACAAAGGGGAAAGCAGGAAGATAGGAAACAGCATGTAGACGGCACCAAACAACAAAGCGGCGGAACATAGCGATGTAAGCCGTGAGAGTGGATGGGGCGCGGGAGGAAAAGACCAAAGGCAAAGTCGAGAGGAACAAGGGGACCTCGATAAGGTTGAATAAGGCGATAAGAAAAGAATGTTAAAGCGGAGACAAGGGAACCGAAAACAATGCGAAGGGACTGGAGAAACCCCAAGAATTTGGCGAGGTGACGTGATGTAAGATGAGAAGAGGAAAGAAGCGAAGAGGAGAGTTGAAAAAACTTGGCTAATTTCTTGGAAGATAGGCAAATAACCATAGCAGAAGCATCAAGGAGAAACCCGAGGAAAATAGCACGGTGTGCCAAACGCAAACGACATTTAAGCCAAGCAATGAGAAAACCAGCAGATTGCAAATCAGAAATGATGCGATGTTGAAGAGAACTAGAATCATGTTGAGTGTTAAAAAGAAAATCATCCATATAAGGGGTGCAACGAATACTGGCCGCTCGCCAATGGCGGACTAACAGGCGCATCAATTTGGTAAGGACAAAAGGAGCAGAGGCCAGGACAAAAGGAGCAGAGGCCAGGCCAAAAGGTAGCATAGTGAAGACAAAAAATTGGTAGTCAAACTGAAAACCTAAAAAAGTGTGATGAGGAGCCAGATGGGAACATGATGGTAACCGGATTTCAGATCCAACGTAAAGAGAAAATCCTGGGGGTGAAGGACAACCAAAGCATCAGAAAGCGACTCGTAATGAAAAGAAGGAACAGACAAAAAGGAGTTAAGATAGCGTAAGTCTAAAATCAAGCGGAACTTGTGGTCGCCTTTGGGCACAACGCCCAGGGGTGAGCAGAAAAAGGGACAAGATGGGACTTGCATAACAGCACCAGAACGCAAAAGGTCTTGAATGGCAGAATGGGCAAAAGGAATATGCGAGGACAGAGAGGAAAGGTTTGGGCAAAGAAATGGTTGAGGTGGAGGTCCCCGGGCCCAAAGAAGAGCATAACCATACTGGATCCAAGACAAGACAAGAGGATTGGCAGAGATAGAGCGCCAAAAAGGTAAAGACGCAAGGAGACGCCCACGCACAAATAAGGTAGCATAGTAGGAATCGAGAGCCACAGGATCAAAGGGGAGATGGGGTAAAGGAGAGGTAAAAACTTGGCAATCTACAAAAAGAGACCCGTCAGAAAACAATATCCTTTATTAATGATCAAAAGTAAATACAACACATAGTAAAGAACAACTAAAATCAAGGCTGAGGCAAAGCAGGTGGAAGAAGGGCTGGATGATGTGTCTGCAGGGGAAAAGCCATCAATGGAGTGGGGTTGAGAGGTACCGAGTGAGGAAATGGTGGAGAAAAAGGAGGAACGGCATTATGGAAGAACTGACGACGAAAACAATTTTCGGCAGTGTGTCAAAAACGACCACAAAAAGTATAGCGAAGGGCGGAGGGATTGGCGGGGGAAGAAGCAGAAGAAGAAAAAGGGGCAGATGAAGGGTACGGCGAAGTGCGAGCACGAGATAGGCGCTTCTCTTGGGCGAATTTCTTAGCCTGATGCAGGCGTTTGGATTCGTCCGAAGAAAAGTTCAGACTTGGGGACTCACTAAACTGCAAAGCGACGTCGTATCCGTGTTGATCAGCAATAAGGACAAATTTCATCTCTTGATTCGTCAAACGCTTACGTTCTTCCACCATCTGCAGCACATCATCCAGAATGGCGACCCCCAACATGGCAAGACGGCCATGAATCCATCGAAACCAAGTGTCCATAGCAGACGCAAACTCGTAGTAATGCCGCATGGAGTCGCGATCAAAAGAAGGTGTAGGGCGAGCGGCCCGTTCTCGAATGTCCTGTTGGAGATGCTCAAGTTGGGTCTGAACTGACAAGTGCCGAGTCATCGATGTCTGGAGTGCCTGGAGTGTGGCCCGTTGCTGTTGAAGCTCATGCAGTAATTGGGCATACTCAGGAGAAACTAGAGCGGAAGAAACGGGCATGGCCGAGGCGGAAGATGCATGCGGCAGAGAAGAGAAAAGAGGAGCCATCTGAGTGGGAGAAGAAGGAGCGGCGGCACCGGCGAGAGAAGAGAAAGGAGCAGCAAAGGCTGAGGGAGACCAAAAAGAGAAAATAGACGAAGCGGAAGCAGGAGAGGCAGGGGGAGAAAGGGAACTGGGGTCCAAAGAGTCCGGTTCAAGCGAGAGGGAAGCTTCGCGTTGACGACGAGAATCAGCAGCGCGAGCGAGCCGTGGGGGAGAAAGCGAAGTCGAGGGAGAAGAGCTGGAAGTGCTCGCTATGGACGGCATCAGCTCAGTGACCTGAAAAAGGGAAGTACATTAGAGAACAAAAACAATGGTAAGAAGGGCATGCCAGCCACGAGACGGAGAAAGAGATCGCCCCGACAATAACAAGTCAAGCCCCCCATGATGACGAGTCCAAGAAGGCGCCCTGGCATGCCAACGAGAACGACAACAACGAGAAGAAAAACAAACCATGTTAATGCGTACAATGTATAAATGCAGCCCACAGCTATGCAATCCTCCAAGGAGTACAGAATGATGAATAACCCGATACATAGACAGTAAGACGAAAAAGAAAACCCAACCTATGGGAGTGTGTAAGATGCATACACGTCAACAAGACAAAGTGCAACCGTGTATATGGCGGACAACAGAGCTCTATAAGCGGTAGAATCGAAAGCACCTCATAGACAATAACACGATAAAAGGAAAATGAAACCCTGGGAATGTCCCGTATGCATAAAACAGAGAAAAGACAAACGTTTGAACACCAGAAGAAAGACAACCGAGTTAATGCATATAGTGAATAAAATGAGGCCCACATCTATGCAACCCCCCAAGTGATTAACAATGATGTATAATGATGAAGAATGACAAATAATGATGAATAACCGAAGCAATAAGATTAAGATGAAAAACCAACCCATGGTAATGTGTAAAATGCATAAACGTAAAAAAGACAAAGTGCAACCTGGCATATGGTTGACAATAAATCACAAAGCTACATAGGTGGCAGAATCAAAAACACGATATAGGCAATAACATGAAAAAGGAAATGAAACCGTGGTAATGTATCGCATAAAATATGCAAAAAACAACGTCAACATCCCAAGGAAATTACAACATAGGCCACAAGATTGAATCGAAGCAAAACACGGGCAATAACATAAACAAGAAAAAGCAACCGTGATAGTGCATAAAAACGTTGAAATAGTGTGGTGCATCGAAAGCCAAGATAAAAATACAATTGCAAAAGATGCTTATCCTAAAAATCCGAAACAACCATGGGAAAGCATAAAATTAAGTAAGAAGATAATGCCACATATAGAGAAACCACATTGTCAACTAAAACGAAAAATGTAGAAAAGTAACACATGAAAAGATATACATATCCGAGTCAAGAACCACCCTCCTATTACAAGATCCCCTAGTTGCCTCATACATGATAACAACAACAGATAAATAGTCAACCCCCTCATGGAAAAAAGAAAAAAGAGAAGCAAACACCTAGGAACCCGCAATAAAACCACATCTTTTGAATGTTTAGGATTCAAAAAACATTAAAAGAGACATAAAACAAATGCTTTATTCCATATTATTTAGTAGAGGGTGTCGACATCTAGATGATGCCAAGGCACAAAGCAAAAACTGCCGCCGAGAGGCAAGGACAATCACGCTATCAACCCCAAAGAAATTGCCGGATAAGTGGGGAGAAATTGTGGGGGATACTCAGTCATGATGAGAAAAAATTCGCGCAACTGAATGGGGCGTAAGGACGAAAACCCCCATAGTAGGATGACGTCCCCAAGAAATGAGCACGAGCCGGGTCGAGAAGTTTATAGGAGCGGAACACCCGACAAACAGAAGGAGAAAAGGATGCATAAAGGCGAAGCGCCCGGAAGAACTCCGCAGGCCAGTCAACGTCTGCCCGTTCAACCTGTAAGGCATTGCGAGCCGATGGGTGCAAGGCATCCAAATGGAATGTATAAAGATGGTGAGTTGTCATAGGAATCTCGGGAGGTGCAAAAGAAGGAAAAAAACCAACAGGGAAGATCTTGGCGGAACAAAGGGGGCAAGGGAACGACATCGGGGCCTGCATAGGACCAACAAAGGAAACGGAGTGAAGCGGTAGTGGAAACAAACCTGTGGAAAAGGAACTGTGGCAGAAAAGCTTAAAAGAGCAACGAGTAGGAACAAGAGGAGAGGACGAACGGCCAGAAAACACATGCAAGCAAAATGAAGGGAGGCCAAAGGCAAACTGGGGAAAAGCATGCAACAGAAGGACTGGCAGCCCAAATCCGATAAAAATAGAGAGCCCAAAGGATAAGAGCCAAAATTACAAAGAGAAAGACTGGTGGGCATTGAAGGAAAACATACCATAGATAGAGTAGGAGCCAGTGAATCGTGTCTGCACAGCAGCAGAAGGGAAGAAAGGCCGGCCTCCACCTGCATGCCAATGGGTGGTGGAGCCGAAGACAAGGCCCACTAAGCCCATGAAGATGCCGAAAACGCCCGGTTCATGCCAATCCGGGAGCAAATCATGGAATAATTTAAGGGCTAAACTTAGCTATTTGGCGATTTTTTAGCACATTTCCAAAAAAATTTGGCTAAAGTAAATGGAAAAAATTGAGAAAAAAATAATAATTTTAGCTTAACTTTTTTCGGGACTTCACCAACCTTGGAGCTCTTTAGCCAAACACTAGAAAGTAAGAGAGTGAAATTTTGTACTTTTTAGCTAAACCATAGAAACTTTTAGAATGAATTTTGGGCCAGTTTAGTTGACATCATTCTAGTTTATATGAAATATATGATTAGTAGTTTAGTTTCTAGCATTATGAATTAATTTGAGTCCTAGGCTTTGTTAGTTAGCATTATTTTAGAATGTTTTCACAAAGAAAATTACCAAATTAAATGGAATATATTGAAAAAAAAGTATAGTAATTTGGCTTAATATTTTCTATTGGCCACACCATAGAAATTTTTGGGTTGATGTTTGGGTTAGTTTAGCTAAACGCTAGAAATTATGAGAGGAAAAATATGTAGAGTTTAGCTAAACCACAGAAAGTTTTGGGATTAATATCGAGCAAGTTTAGCTAAAGTCATTCTGGCTAATAAGAAATATGCGATTAGTAATTTATTCCCTGCAAATCGGCGAGAAGGAAGGAATAGACAAATGGCGACAGGGACGGGCAGAGGTTGTGCCAACGGAAACCGGAATCAAGAGAGATAGAGACCGGCAGTGCAAAGGACAATAGAAGGAGCAAAAAGGAAAACTCTGGGAGCGCAGGCGAAGGTTCAGCAGGACAAGCGAAGAGCTTGGATAAGAAAGCGGAAGATGCAATCGGGCCTGAGAGCAACCAATCCGGCAGGACTGAGGAAACACAAAGCAGCATATGGGTAAACTCTAGAATGCGAACTAAGAGCCAGCAGGACCAATGCCGGGATCCGCTGACAGGCTCAGACCGGAAATGTGTTAGAGAGGGAGAAACCGAACCAAAGAAGATGAGCAAGGGCGAAAGCAGAGAATTGAACAAGAACCGTGCGATAGTACCCAACAGAGAGAACCCATAAAGCCAAAGAAAAACGAAACCATCATACCATAACAATGCGAAACACCCAATTCAAACTTAAACCATGATTACACCGAAAACTGCAGACCGTCTTACAAAGAATGAAGAGCCCATGCCAAGGATTCAACATGTGAATACATCAACAAGCCATGCAAGAAAGGGAAACAATAGAACAAAGAGCGCTACAAGACTAATGGTGAGAAATTCCAGACATAAAGAGCAGGCAAAGAAGAAGGCGTACCTTCCAAAGAAGGATAAGAAAACTCGCGAGGAAGATGCCGGTGGCGAGGACGTGGAGACAGGAGCCGAAAGAGAAGCTTGAGAGGAAATCCATTGGTCGAAGAGCCATCGAAGCAACGAGAATGGAAGAAGAGCTGCTGTGAGAAGACGCCGATAACCGGTCCGAAAGAGGAAATGGTCTTATATAGTAGCTCGTCCCTTCCCAGAATGGCGATCCGATGGCTCGGATCGATGCGATTATTTTTCAACAGAATTCAAGCCTGTGCAGGCATACTGGTACGCTCTGATATAAGAAAAAAAAAAAAACCCTTAACAAGGTTGCAGTCGAACTACCAACGCGAACCCATCTGCCTAGCCTTCTTCCCAACCCTGCAGTTCTGCTAGTTTTTTCTTTTCCAAATTTGCCATAAGAACCCCTTTTTAGGCCACCTATAGCTTTGGGGCATGGCATGCTTATTCTTCCCCACATTCTTTCTTGGAGTATTTCTTTTCTTGATGGCGTCCACTCGAACCATTTCTCATAAGCATAAACGCAAGTAAATTACTAAAAGACGATCGTCCATCCCGTTAAGAAGCATCATGTTAAGAAGCATCATGCATCAACTATTCTTTTCGTTCCGTCCAATAGGGCTACTTTGAATCCTAATTTTCAAATCCTTTAGCTTCGGGTTTTGGGTTTTCTCCAAGTTTCCCATCTGATTTGCCTAATTGCACTCCATTTTCTTCCCATGCCCCTACATCTCATAATGCTTCTCCCTTGGTGGGCCAAAATTCTACGGTTCCCAGTTCCAATAAAGCTCCAGTCCAGATCCAAGACTTACAAAGTTCTTTATCTAGTCAATCTAATGTTAATGAGAAGATTGAGGCCTTCAAGTTGGAGATTCAGGAATGCGCTTCTCGTGCTGTACCTACTTTTAAGAGTGATCCAATTAGATACTAGTACGAGTTCTTGTCCTCTATGCAAGAACGCTTTAACGCTTTATATTCTCGCATGTCCGCATTGAGCCCTTCGATTCCTAATGATGTTCTTACAATTGTAGAAGGGGGTAGGATGTCTGCTGCTCAACATATGAAGTTCTTGATTGTTGCGGACATGGAGGTCTATGAGATAGCTCTTGAGTTTGATGACCATATTTTTCCTCCTTTCTTCGTTGATGAAGCACGACGTCTCAAACTCGCCCACCAGCGATGACCTAGTTTGTCTTAATTAGTTGAGTTGCATCTTTTGTGGACATGGTACTCATTATATTGACCCTTGTTCTGCCTCATTGGGGCAGGGGTTCCTTCCACGACTCAATGCTTAATTTCGTTTTTCATCCATAAATTTTGTGCCTCCACGGGGTAAGTATTGATTTTTTGCATTATTCTTTATTTACTATATTTTTGACAACCAATGTTTCTTGTTGTTTTTTGCACTACTTCTTTAACTTGCTTCGGATTGTCTTTTGCATATGATTTATAGTGCTTAGGGTAGCTTCTTCAAAATTTTGTCTTGGATCCTTTGTATGTAGTCATTACTTTCTTATTAATGGTTAATCTTTGGTATCTTGTGCTTTGCATTTTTATGTTTCGTTTCATGTGGTGGCTTTTGTAGTTCGCAAGTTTTTCACTTGTTGTGCATCAACTCTAGCATTGTACCTCCTTTCTTGTCACATTTTTGCATTACCAATGTAGTAGATGTATTCGTTTTTAGGATCTTTGAGCATCGTGGAATTCGTCATAGTTTTCTCAGATTCTAAATTTTTAAAAGGTGGAGTGTTCCTCTTGGCTATGTTATTTGTTGTTGTATAGAGTCTTCCAAGAATGCAATAGTTCTATGCCATCATAGAACCATCATTCTTGGGACGACGACATCTTATTTTGGGACCTTTTTTCGAGGGCTTTTTTACAATCATCTATAAATTGTTCCATTTCTTTACTTTCTATATCGGCCTTCTTTGCTCCCTTATCTCTACCTTTTCCACCCCCCAATCCTGTTATTGGTTTTGTTATATTCAGTGTGCTCGTGATAATTGATTGGCTTGTTGTTTTTTCTTTCTAAATTTTTCTTCATTTTTCTTACTTATGGGCGGATGTTCTTCCCTGTACTAGTTTGCAGATGCTCTTCCTGACTAGGCGGATGTTCTTCCACGTCCCGTTCTTTGAATTTTGTTTGATGAATGGATGTTTCTCCACTCTAGTTTGCAGAAGTTTTTCCTGGCTAGATGGATGTCTTTCCCCCGGCCTATTTACGTTGCTTTTTTCTTTAGGTCTATTTAGGTTTGAAAGACTAACAATTTTGATGGGTGAAGTGGTTTGAGTTGCATTTTATTTTTTCAGGGTTTCTTGTGCGAGCACATCGAATCAGTCTTTTGGAGCTTTGGCATTGCGGTCTTGTCATTTTTTTTTTGTCATTTTTGGTGTTGGCGGTGTGCGTGAAGCCTGCTGGCGCATGGAGATTTTTCGACTTATTGCTTCTAGTTCGGATCTCAACATTATTGGTTATATTGCTCTTAGTCCATTATTATCCTCAATATTTTCCCCAAAACCCGAAAGAGCGGGGTTTTAGTCCACTTGACAAGATTTTAAAATTCAAGTTTGTGTGCCTTTACTTCTTCCTTTTCGGACCTCCGGTGATTGTCTAGTTCCGTGGTCTTAAGAGGTGTTTGGCTTTTATATATTTTTTGGCCATCCATTGTTACTACTCTATTGTTGTACTTGTTTTTTTGGAACATTCAATAAGAAAGCCACTTCACTCGGCTATGTTATTTGTTGTTGTATAGAATCTCCCAAGAATACAAATACAAAATGAATACAAAGAAAGAGCAAACAACACATGATGCATTTAGGTTCAAGTCTCTCATAATAATGGGCATTACTTCTATAAGTTGTTGGTAATCAAGAACACAATATGGGCACTCTTATTGTGGAAAGGAATATCCATCTTCCAAGTCGGCATGTAAGAGAGCAATGAAACAAACATGTATTTCAAGTACCTTAATACATAGCTACTGCTGTAAATGACTTATGCGTGTGTTCTACTACACAAACTTGCAAATATTTCAAATCGACGTGTAAGGAATTTTGCATTTCCCTCCAGAAATGCAAGAATTTCGCATTTCCCTTCAGAAATGCCTTGTAATAAGCCATCCAATGAAGCCTCAAACTACCTCTCATAGAGAATCCGTGGGCCGACACCCCATAAGGTGATGTAGGAAGGAGATGTACTCCCCAAGCAGCCATGGATGCCATGGGATAGTCCTAATATGCATATGTATGGATACTATACCCTTTGCTTGCACATATAAAAGCCCTTAACCCATATTAAATACCCTTTAGTGTGTCTTTCACACCTTTGATCATCTCCTCCAATGATCTGGCACAAGCTAGAGCTCTCTCTAGTAGCTTCGACGTTGCCATAGTAGCTTGCACACGTCATCTTAGCAGCTTGTCCTTCGCCATAGCAGCTCACTCTTGAAGCATGAACGCCTTCAAATTAGTTCTTTATACCATTTGCTCTTTACTATCTTAGTCCATTAGTGGGTCAATTGGAATGGAGTCTGAAGAAGTATGTTCTCTTTGGATGGATGATCTGGATGTATGGTGTTGCCCTTTAAACTCTATTCATGTATCTCATGGACATAATATCTTCGTTAGAACTTTGGCCGAAAGATTAGCTTGTATTTGTTAGTATGCTCCTAATTCTAATGACCTTGAAGCTATTTCATCTCCCAAGTCAAGCCCACCTATGATCTTCATGGACCAACTAGTGGTTTGCCACATGCTGTGTAGAAGCCTCCAGCGAGTGGTCTAGTCCAACTAGCACCGACGAGCTCCTCTTGCTAGTTGGGGATGTCAGTAATTGGGGGGCCTTAAAATCCCCATCAAGAGCTTGAAGTGCGCCTATATAAGTGTTAGGGTGCACCTTGTAATTTGCAGGGCTGGTAATTCAGATTCGCTAACTCCATCCCAAGTTGAATTGGGTCTAGTGGGTATGTAATGTGATCCAATCATACAGATACCAAAGGATTCCTAGACTATATGCATAGTTGGATCGCCGAGGTGTATGCCTTGGCAAGACCTAGTACGCGGCATTGTGGTCTCCAAGCTCTAGATTGCTTCCGGCATTCATGGTTAATTCTAGCCTCAGAGGGCTTGAAAGAGGTGCAGATGGAAGTGGAACCTTAGCCTATTTGTACCCAACTGGCCAACTGGTCGGCAAGTATTCTTGTCTTAGGAAAGCCCCCAAGACTCAATATCTAAGCTCCCTTTCATAGATAGTATCTAACATGAAGCTATGCATTGTCGTATTCTGAAGGTAAAATGATCTAACCCCATTCTCTCTTTAGCTTAGGTGTTTCTTTGGATATTTGCAGGGCTCGGGCACATATAGCCCCTATTCTACCCTTATACATGGTTCACCTCACGTATAGAGGTTGGGGTGTGTTTCACCGGTATCATAGCCATAAGGTCATGTATCTTGGGATCACATGCTTATTGGAGCTCCTAATGAAGTTGCCCAACATTAATGTCATGAGTATATCTTAAATCTATAGTATAGCTAAAAGTTGCCAACTGTGGGGTACACAGACTTAAGCTTGCCAAAGTTGACCGAGCTGTAACCAAAAATGTCTCCTAAAATTTTCCCACGTGAAGGAGATCTTAGTTAGCCAAAATAGCATGTATGAAAGTTTGATCAAAATGCGATTTTCCCACCAACTGCCCAACTTCCTAAGTTGGAATTTCTTTAGAAAAAAGGATAAAAATCCATTACATAAAGTGTGTTGGCATTGACCAAATAAAAAATATCCATTGGCTTGTAGCCATCTGGTGCACTTCTCTAATTCGATTTTTTTTTAGAAATAGTCGTCCGGTTAATATAGTGCATCAGGGAGATTCTTGTCGCCTACAATCAAAGCAAGATAACTTCAATGGCTTAAGAAAAACGATTGAGAAGATTGGGGTCTAAGCTACCGCGAGAAAGGGCATTCATCCCTATTGCGGAACGATATTGAAGGGGTATTTTTAATATTCATTTAAAACCAGTAAAGCTTTCAAGGTAAAAGAGAACCTCAAAAATGTATTTTAAAAATAAAAGTCAAAAAATTTGCTGACAAGCCTATTTAAATTAGTTATTCAGAACACTTCACATCAGCAAACTCCTCCACTACAGTTAGACAATCTCTCCGCTCTGACACCAACTTCACTCAGCATCTTCACCAACGTCGAGGGCTATCGTCAATTGAAGCAATGGAATAAGCCAAAAGGTCAACAACCATCATGCCCGAACTTTTAACTAGAGTTGCATAGTATATGGAAGAGAATGGGCTAGAGCTTGACCGAGCTTTAGAGGACTTCATCTACAAGTTTGTTCATCGTACGGATTGCATGTATAAGATATTGTTACCGGTGTTTAATCTCAACGGCCAGATAGGAAGGAAGATTCAGTTAAGGCATACATACTCAACAAGGACAACGACATGATATGGATTGTCAAGTAGGTTCCCACGAAAAGGCTGAATATTGGCAAGTTATTTGAAACACAGATTGGACTTCTTGATAAGTATGATAGCATTCTTAATGAGCATGACCTTGTAGACATCTTAGCATATCGTAAGAAGCAATGCGAATAGACCGAAGTATCACTTCAATGGCACAATTAAGATCTTCGTCCTCGACAAGGAATCTACTCTGCATGAGAAAACCAGAGCGGCTATCCAAGCCAACATGAAAGGAAATCCTCTTAGATATTTCATTGAGATGGAAAAGAGAGAAGGCTATGGAAGCAATTGAAGCGGAGAATGTGTCCGAGGGTCACTATTCTACCTTTAGATTTATTCACAAGGGTCACTATCATGCGAAAACATCACGGTTGGTAAGAGCGATTCTTGAGATGTATAAACATTTTGTCGAACAATGTAATATAACTTTTATACGATATAGAATTTCGTGTAGAATTTTGAAAGGGTGTAGAACAAATTGTTGGTACATAGAATACAATAAAATACATTTATGTCCCTTCGACCTGGTGGCCCTGTCTTATGTAGCATTTGCGAGCTTCCTTTAATGGAGGATGCGACTAGTATATAATTGAATGTCGTTTTGGCATGAGGGATTACTTGTCCCGTCCAATAGATTCCAATGGTTCCAACCACTATATTTGTTCCATGGTCAAGCTCTCTGATGTACAGTGCATATGTTGGCTTATCCATAATCTTTGTAGGCACTAAACAATGCTCTCCATGATTCTTCAGATGAAGCATATGGCATAGCTTCAAGCAATTTCCTTGCCTTATATGAGCACCCTAATTGTGCAAGGAGATCAGCCCATGCATCCATTTACTGCTATATTTGTATATCATAGCCTTGAAATAACTCCAATCTGAATGTAATAGTGTATGGCTTTATATCATATTCTTGCATGTCTTAAAAACAATGTACAACTATTTCGCCTTCAGGGTCTAAATACATCCAACAGCATTGATAAAACAAGCTTATCTTCAGGGGCACTTGGTTGATTTTTATTTAACGTGGTTAGGGGTGTTGAGGTTGTGGCAATATGCTACAGTGGGCAGTTCATGCCATACCATGGCTTCACTGGAAAACAAAAGCTCAATTCAGTAGGACATCCGAGTACCAGTTGGACAAAGATGGAAATATATATGAGCACAAGTTGGATAATCTGGTATGAACAATATTCGAAAGTATAAAACACTCATGTTTGAAACTTGTTGCTCTGGTCGGGGGA
This sequence comes from Isoetes taiwanensis, assembly GCA_021234155.1. Lineage (NCBI taxonomy): Eukaryota > Viridiplantae > Streptophyta > Lycopodiopsida > Isoetales > Isoetaceae > Isoetes > Isoetes taiwanensis. Next base: position 168,644 of record JAJEKV010000304.1, on the reverse strand, counting down.
CATACAACACCCACACATCTTTTTCAAATGGATAAGCACTGATATGTAAGCATATTTTTTCCATACCTTTTAAACAGTTTGGCTGCCTTTTAGATTTGGACCTAAAAGTGTACTGACTATTAAATAATGCCACTACATGGTCTGATGGTTGTGGTTGAGAAGAAACATGCACATATAAGTATGAAGGAAAGCTTTCGTACAATACTCTGCACAAATGCAACTAGCAGCTAAATTAGCATGTTTGACAGAAGTAGTGCATCGGAGACAACTCTTTGCTTCTAAAATTATTTCAAACTTATGTTGGACTTTGTGCATTGAAAACCTTGAAGATCATCATATTGTCAACTGATCTTAAGCATCATATGAAGGGAAGGATATTACCATTTTCCTAGTTACAAACCTTATGGTGACGCTTTTAGGGTGCTATATGTTGTTGATGATGCTTTTAGGCTGCTATTTGGTGTTGGCCACCTGAATGAAAATCTCCTAGCCTATTAGCAGACCATCTTTAGTATCCTGAATTTTAATGGCTAGAATAGCCGAGACCAAAATTATTGCATTAAAGATCAATCTATTGTTATTATCAAGAAATGTGCCTTGCTTTCTTTCTGTCACAATCTTGCTGTCCATTTTAAATGTTGTGTTCCATGTTTTCCTTTTTTAATAAACATACTTGAACTACAAGGTTGATAATTATGATTAACAGATGGTGCATGTTGCATCTATGTACATTTCTGAAATTTTCTCTTCTGACATTCGTAGTACCAAGACATTAATTTCATGAACCATTTCAAAGAGGAGGTGAATCTAGACTTGTAGAGCTGATTTTGTATGAGGCAAAACATGATGCATGCATTCAGAATGGATTTTGGATATTGATGCTACTTGATAAATTGTTGAGTATTGTATAATAGATGTATGTTTGAAAGTGAATGCTCTGCGATTGATTTATCTAGTTGTAGATGAAGCAGTAGATGTACAGCCCTGTTGTAATGCAGATATTTGATTTTAACAATGAAGCCCCAATACAATAACAAATTTCGTTTTTTGATGTACAGATGGAATCATGCCATTGCAAAATGAGGAAATAATGATAGCATCCACAGATTGGTGGTAAATTGTTGTCTCTTGGCTATAGAACATCATTACATTTTGTGAAGAGGTACATCCAGCTCTAAATTAGGCCAATGAAGACAAATATTATTCATATGGTCTAGTACTAGACCATAAAATTGTATATGTTTCATTGGGTAAACATTTTGTGAGCAATGTTGTAACAATCACTTTGAACTATATTATATACCGTGTGCATTAAGCATATTTTATAAGAGAATATATGAAGTCTGATAAGTGCCAAAGCATCTTCCAGAAACTATAAGCATTTTGCAGTTTCAAAGTAGGCAACACTAGAATGCTTGAAAGAAGGGAGCCCAAAGTCTTAGTCAAAGTGAAAATGCCTAGGCCATGGTAAGGATACAGAAAAAGCAATTTGTTCAATGCAAGACATAACTAGTTTAACTAGGTATAACGAGCTACTTGCACATATGCGTAGATACTGTAAACTGGCTAGGAGCTTCTTTCAAAAGCCCTACCGGGCCTACATCCTTTCCTATCCACGTTGCACTTCCACCTTAGCAGAAAGTGATGTGGCATTAGCTTCCACTGTTAGTTCTTTTTTCGGATCTAGGACCATGAAAATTAGATAACCACGAAAAATGACCACGAAGATGGCGCTGGCCGGTGTGAGGTGGCATTTGACATAGCAAAAGCTTACCTTCTCACGTTATCTCCCTACCAATCCTCTGTTAATTTCGACCTTCTTTAGTTCAACTCTTTTTAAGTTTCGTGTTTCCTTTTTTTTTTTGGATTTAGGTTCTTTTAGTGCGCCACACCAAGCCTAAATAAAACCTAACATGTCTTACCTTGCTAAAACCTTCTTGTGTGCTTCTTGCTAGTTTACCTCATAGGTAGTATTTTTAAGGAAATTTACCAAAATAACCTTAATTGTAGGCTTAATTCCCAAAAACCCTTAGTATTTTGAAATATTTTTACAACGTAGGCGATCATTCTTTCACGATTGTATAAGCATGTCATTCTAATGCTAGAAATTATTCGAAGACAACTAGCTCAATGTCTTTGCAAAAATTGTGTTGAAGGAGAAGCTTTTTAGCATCTTGTGGAAAAGGCGCTACATACACTCTAGTGAAAGATGCTCAACGACATATTACAAACGTCAACGAATGAGCAAGAAGGTACATAGTACTTCCTTAGATGCACTTGTATTTGAAGTACAAAGTCGGTCGCGATCAATTGTGGTTAATATTGTGTTTGTGGTTAATATTGAGTCTAAAAAGATGTTAGTGCTTGGAATGACAAATGTTAGAATTTTCTTGTGGTCATGCGGTTGTGCTATTCTTTTTCGCTGACAACATTCAAAGCTTTATCCCCATCTAGATTGCAGAAAATCCTATTTGACATTTCCGTTTGTATATTTTTATCATAATGAAATGTTTTGAAACTTATTTTTCAAATTATTGTCATGCATGAGAAACACTTCCCTTTTAAAGAATGATAGTCTATTGTAAAAACGTGCTTTTTGGTGATCTTTAAAATACAAAAAGCTATTTGGGAAAATACTTAAGAATTAAGGGCATTATAAGAATTTCAAAAATACCAAGGGCTTTTTGAGAATTAAGTGAACAATTAAGGTTATCAAACCATATATAAAGATACATCCAATTTTGATTTTTTTTTTTAGATAGCTAATATTTTGCGGGTTACGCCTCATGCGAGGCCGACACACATGCTTCATTTATTATGCAGGTTACGCCTGCAGCCGGAAATGATGCCCCCGGCGCCTCCCCTTCTCCGGCGTCGGAAATGATGCTCCATGGATAAATCTTTGTCGAACCCGGCACCATGGATCGATCCTTCCCCGCGTAGTTGCTCTGCGGGTTACGGTCAAAAATTCCCCTTCTCAATCCATCTTCTTAGCCCATTCACGATAAATCATCCCGCCGCTTGCGGTTTTGAAATCCTAATATAGTTGTGGGGGGGAGGAGAATTGTACTACTGTCAAATGGGTTGCATCTCAGATGTAGAGAAAAGCATGGCGATGCATGATCTTGGCGGTTGGGCATTACGATTATGCACAGCGTATCTAGGAGATGGGATTCTTACGCAAATTCATATTTAATACTGCTGTGAAACCAATTTGGCTTTATTTTTTTTTGCCGTCTATTTGTCTAATTTATCTGGGGAGCTCGACAAGCTTCTTTGGAACAAGAAGGAAAAATGAAGCGGAACAACAAGGGGAAAGGGCGGAGGCAAAGGATGGCGTTCTTGGCATCGTAATAGTAGACAACGAATAGCGGTGTCTTTGTAACATCGAGTTATAATGTACGCTTCTTATAACGGACTTATTTTGTAGCATTTACTCAGTAGGATCGGCTCCTAAAACGGATGCAATAAGATTCGACATTAAAGCTCAAAAAACAGAGCTTTTTCAAGAACTCTGTAGGGTTCTCACGAAAAAGAACAGTTAAAAGATGTATCACCGACGAAATGAGAGGTGGATTCCGTCCATGTGGTGTAGCTGACATGGCCGAAAGGAAGGAAGGGTCCAACCGGCAGATCCACCAACGATGATTTCTTTGGCAGAGGAACTTCGGGGATAATGGCGGCCGTAAAAAAAAAAAACAAGCGAAGAAGAGCCATGCAAAACCTCCTCCACGAAGCCATAGCCACAAAACTCCAAGCTCTGTCGGAATTCGGAGCTCGACGAAATAATGCAGCAAGAATTAAGAAATATAAAAAGGGGCAAACGTGTCTAGTTAAGGTTAAATGCTAGTGTGAATCCCGCTTTGTTTTTTGTCATATACGGTTAAACGGTAGCGAACGGCTTGGGAGGTCTGATTCACACTGGTCCCCAAGTACCTAAATCCGTTATAGGCACTGGCATGGTGATACCGGGGCCACCACACAACCAGCCCCCCTCCTCCTCCACATAATAAACATTGGATTTTTCATGCGGGATCACGAATGCCAGTATTTCATCCATCGTACACACAACTCATCCACAAGAATCCATCAATGAAAAATCCTTCATAGATGCTTTGCAACAATTTGACAATTCGCAGAAAAGAGCCTTTGATCCCCCATGGTCACTGCCACCCCATATGCTTTGTCCTCAACATGGTATCCTTTATGTTGAAAATGATTGGTTGTCTAGCTCTTCCTCAGTCTCCTTGATGCACTATTTTTTGACCTTTTTCATTACTACAATGCCAGGTCGAATGCATAATAATGCCCTGCCTTTCCATGTGTAGAATATTCCATTCTGTACTTATACATTGAAATTAGGCATAACTATTGTTGCAGGAAATAAAAACAATGCAAGAAATAAACGATGCAAAGGACATACGTTACATGATCAATAAGCTTACATGATCAATAAGCTTCTTCCACCAATACAAGAACTCAAAAGGAAGTTAGGAAGGTATCTTTAACTCCGAGCCTCTTTCACACCATTTAGGACTTAACACGAATTCCCCATGATCAATTTGAAAAAGAGAAATGTTCACGGCGGCCGGCCGCCGCGATAAATTTCTTGTTTTAGTAAATTTCCCTATTTTTTTACCCTGCAGAATATCGGAAATCGTCTTGCTTTTGAAAAACTTTCAGCTCTAGGGCTCTATCCGGTAACCTAAATATTTGCTCAGCGCCGGAGAGGACATGGCAGCTCAGGCCCCTCCTTACACCATGGAACAGCATGTCGCCCTCTATCCATACAACCCTGATCTTCTTGGTGATCTGGAGGCCTATGTTCAAGAACAGGTGCTCTATTTAACATGACGAATTTTAAATTCTTGCTACTAAGTATAGGGTTGCCTCTCATTAATAATACAGCAGAGATCATGTGCAATCTATGTTTCTGGTTTGAACGTTGTGAAGTGTCAATTGATATATCATTTAACATGTAATTTAAACTCAGGTTGCTTCACAAACATATAGCCTGGATGCAAACTTGTGTCTTCTTCGTCTTTATCAGGTTAAGCAGCTTTCTTCTGACTGTGGCTTATTTATGATTTTTGAGCTGGACCTTTTCAATTATGTAACACGGCGCTGATGCTCAGTTGATGATTATTTTAGTTTGAACCATCTCGCTTGAGTGTAATCGTTGTAACAAGGATACTTGTGAAGGTATATATATTCTGATATTTGAAGATTCATGAAAGAAGCTTACTTTCTTTGCTATTGTCTATTCCAGGCATTAATGGCTCTTCCAGCTCCAGATTTCAATCTTTGCATGTTCCTCATTCCTGAAAGGCTTGTATCCATATTCATGTCATCCCTATCTCCGTTAAGAATTGTATTATTGTTTTTGTTTTGGCCATCCATGGATCTAGTTGCTATGTTCTTTTGGATTTAGAAATTCCTTGACAGATAAAGCAAACGGAGGAGCCATTTTTGACCTTGGCGACTCTTGCACACTTCTTAGAGGCACGTATAAGTCGGTTTGATAGATAAATACACGCTATAATTTTTATAACAGGTGGTAATTCATTACCTCTGTTTTTTATAGACTGCAAGGTTTCGTGAATTCTGGGATGAGGCAGCCAGGAACCGTGACATTTTGGAGGTTGTCCCTGGTATATCTATGTCCTTAGCCTTTGGTTTTTGTGCTGGTGAAATGGCATCATTTTGAATGTGTAATTTGTCATATGTTGTAGGGTTCGAACAAGCCATTCAAGGATATGCTATTCATGTGCTTTCTTTGACATACCAGAGACTGCCTAGGCATGTTCTTGCTGAGGTACACATTCTCATCCTGTAGTGTCTTTTAATTGATGTTGACTATATATTTTGCCACACATTGGGCTCTTAAGTAGTCCCTTGTTGCAAAAAGGTAAGCAAGGTTCAATTAATTCAGGCGTCTTTTATGTTCTGGAAAGAACCATAAAAATCTGGTTGGAGGTGGTTCTTTTTACTAAATTGGCCTATCTATATTTCGGTCTAGTTCTTAGCAATCGCTTATTGTAAAATTTAGGCAATCAATGTGGAGGGTTTGTCTTTGGATAAATTCTTGGAGCAGCAAGTATCTACTAATGGCTGGTCTCTCCAGAAAGGTTACAGCAGTGGACAGGCAAGTATTTCTTGGATATGTTTTTCGATGTTTTTCTGTTAGTTGTCATCCTATAAATATGTTGTCTTTTAGGTTATTGTGCTGCCAGCAAATGAACACAATCATCCAGAGCTAAAAAGAAAAATGCAGCTGATAATATTTCCCTTGAGCATGTTGCCAAACTCTTTCCTGTGCTCACATAAAAGCGTTTCGATAGCAAGGATTTTTGGGCAGCATCTTTGGGCCTAAGGAAGTCGCCGCATGTGATTATATGATGAGCTCATTCTTTGCATTAAGGTCACCGCCAAATCTGAATACAAAGGAACGTATTGTTATTGCCCAATGCTCTATCCATATCTGATTATTCCGATGTACCAATATTAGAATCATTCTAATATTATTTTACTCTTTTCTTGTTGGATAGAGTGCTATATCTGTTTGTCTAAATGATATGTTTAAGTGATATGTCCTATCTTGGAATAGTTAGTATAGCTGGTTTTAACATAGAGAGGAATAAGGGAATTCTCAAAGCATTTAACAGGGGCATCTTGTCACGATATAAGGAAGAAAATGCTACAAATTTAATCAATTTTATTCTATTGAACTGCCATCTTACAGGCTGCTATTTTACAATGCTATTTTGAAAGTCGGAATTTTAGTCTGGATTGGGCACAGCCCCATATCATAGATAAGATTGTGCTTGGAATGCCTTGCAAACAATATCTGAGATTTTCATGAACAATGTTAATATATGAGAAATTAAAAGAGTTATAAAGATACATATCAAATGTATGTAATTTAGATTAATGTAATTTAGCACTTGTCAAAATTTTAGAAGTTGTTAATATTTTGTTATTGTAATGTTACAAGATTATAAAATTTTATTTTTTTTAGCACACTAGCCCTGTTGTGCCTTTAAGCTTTCCTACAATTCTAATCTATTCAACCTAAATTCTATAGCTAACCTATTCAACCTAAATTCTATAGCCCAGGAAATTTTTGTTCTTCCTGTGGGCACCGGGTCCAAGCATTCGATCTTTAGTTGCCCCTTTGCTTACGACATCAACGATTGGAGAGCTTTGTTACTCTATAGATTGGATACAAATTTGGGCACTCTTCAATCTGCGAAATGGTGGTCTACTCTAGATGAATCAGTAAAAAATAAGAGCGATTGCAACAGAATTGACCACCGGTTGCACCTAATATTGTTCCCTCTTCACACCGTCATTAGAAACCTACTAAAAGAATCTTGGACTATCATGTATTCTTGTTTTACCATTACAGATGATCCTACCACTTATGATGAGGCGGTTGCTTCTCCACAGAGTGCAAATTGGAAAATTGCTATGGATGCTGAATATGATTCCTTAATCAATAGGGGGACTTGGGAGTTGATAGAATTGCCTACTGGAAGGAAGATAGTTAAATGCAAGTGGACATTTAAGACTAAATATCGAGCTGATGGTACTTTTGATAAGTTTAAAGCTCGTTTGGTTGCAAAAGGTTATTCTCAAGTTGCAGGAGTTGATTATACTGAAACTTTCTCACCTGTAGTTCGGCTAACTACTGTAAGGGCTCTTTTAGCATTTGCAGCTGCGTATGATTTGGAAGTACATCAGATGGATGTCAAGACGGCTTTTCTTAATGGTGATCTTCAAGAAGAAATTTACATGGAGCAACCAGTTGGATATGTTGTTCAAGGGAAGGAGGCTTTGGTATGTAGGTTGCGAAAATCTCTATATGGGCTTAAGCAGGCTTCACGAGCATGGTACTTGAAGATGAACAATTTCCTATTATCAGCAGGATATCTCCCTAGTGCAGCAGATTCGAATCTTTATATCAAGAGATGTAGTGGACGATTTGTTATTATAGCTTTACATGTTGATGATACGATCTTAGCTGCTAATGATATCAATTTTCTCAATCAAGTCAAGCGAGATCTTTCGATGGCCTTTGAGATGGTTGATCTTGGGGCGATCCGTTCATGCTTAGGAATTGAAGTGACTAGAGATAGAAGCAAAGGATGGTTGCAGTTACATCAAAACAAGTATATTGATGATATGGTTAAAAATTTTGGTTTGGAACATGCTAAGAGTCAGATTACACCTTTGCCTATAAGCTCTCGGAAGTATTCTTTGTCTACTTCAGATTCTCCTCTTTCAGATACTGAGAGGCTTCAGATGAAATCAGTTCCATATGCTAGTCTTGTTGGAGCCTTGATGTCTTTGGCTCATGCTACTCGTCCTGATATAAGCTTTGCAGCTAACACATTGGGTCAATTTATGCAGGATCCAGGCATCTAACATTGGCAAGCTGCGAAGCGAGTTCTTCGTTATTTAAAAGGGACTAACAATTATGGACTTCTTTACAGAAAGCAAGACCACCATACTTCTCTTACTCTTTATGGCTATACTGATGCTGATTGGGCTGGAGATAATGACACTTTGAGATCTACTAGCGGGGCTTGTTTTTTCTTTGATAAGTCTCTTGTTTCCTGGTTTAGTAAAAGGCAGTATTGTGTTGCTGTGTCTTCAACCGAAGCTGAGTATGTTGTTGCTTCTTTAGCGAGTCGAGAACTTGTTTGGTTGCGAAGAATGTTAGAATGTTTCCAACAAGTGCAATTGCAGCCGACACGGCTATTATGTGATAACCAGGGTACTATCAATTTATCTCAAGATGAAGTTTTACACTCTAAATCTAAGCACATTGAAGTCCATTATCATTATGTGAAGATGGAGGTAAAGAAAAGGACGATTGTCTTGGAGTATTGCCCGACTGATTCTATGGTTGCGGATATCTTTACGAAATCATTAGGGTCGAAGAAACATCTTCAATTTTCTATCTCTCTTGGAATTATTGGAGAGTGATAATCATGCTTGGCTAGTCGATTTATTACTGCTAAGGTTTTCCCTCGAAAACCCGAAAGGGCGGGGGTTTTTCATCCTGGTAGTAATACTTCTACTAGACCAAGGTCACAAGGGGGGTCTATTTTGTTTTAGATGTGAGATCAAGATTGCAGGGGGGGTGTTCGAGGCATTCTAGCCCTCACATCTATATGTATCTGGATATATTCTATTATTATTAGTATATCTATCGTCTTATTATTAGACTTGCCCTTGTATTACATGAAAAGCATTAATGGAAGCATCTTGTATGTGCAACCTCTCTTTGTTATTTACTTATTTAATATTTGAAACTTGGCATCATAATTGCTCGGACTGTTATCCATGCTACCATTATCATCATCAGGGCTCATCGAGATGGACATATCAGGAAGTTCATGAAGGACTAATGAAGGATTGTGGGCAGATGTAGAAGTATGAGAAAGTGTATGAGATGGTAAGAGAGAATTCTGAGCACTAGTAACATTTGGAGAACTTAGGACAAGAGGATCATCATCCTCTTCAGTATGAAAGTCACGCAATATAACAGTTGAAGTTGTGGGATTGTAGGTTTCACGAGCCATTCGTGTCTCATCAAAAATAACATCTCTTCCCAAGATGACTCTTCGCGCCTCAATATCCCAAAAGCGATAGCCACTGGTGTCAAAAGAATATCCCAAGAAAATACACCTTCTAGACATTGGGTCAAGCTCTTTAGAGTAGAAATATGTACCCAAGCCAAACATCCAAAAATGCGCAAGTGTGCAACATCCGGCTTATCGCCAGTCCATAACTGATATGGAGTCATATCACCTAAAGCAACAGAAAGCAATCTATTCTGAAGATAGACAATAGTTGCCACAGATTCCGCCCAAAATGAACTTTCAAGGCCCGCATGAATTAACATACAACGGGCAGCATTCAAAATAGTACGATTCTTGCGCTCAGACACTCTATTCTGCTGAGGTGTATAAGGAATAGTAAACTCATGATGAACACCTTCTTCAACACAAAATTGAGTGAAAGCATGTGATTTATATTCACCACCATTGTCACTTTGCAATCTCTTCAATCGCCTACCCATTTGTGTTTCAACCATCCTCTTGAACTCCTTAAACTTAGCTAATACCTCAGACTTGTTCTTGAGAATATAAGCATGTGTATATCTAGAAAAATCATCAATGAACAATAAAAAGTAGCGACCACCTCCATGTGAATGTGGCAATGGACCACAAATGTCAGAGTGCACCAAGTCAAGAATATTAGTTGTTGAAATCTCAGATTTGAAGAACGGACGCCTGTGCAATTTTCCAAGAGCACATGTATCACAACCGCCTATAGACTTGGAAGATAAATGAAATCCTTTCACCGCCTTGTTACTTCCAAGGCCACAAGATTAAGGAAAACTGACATGACCAAACCTGCGGTGCCATAGCAATGACGAACCACTTCCTTTGTCTGTCGCCATATTCACAAAATCAGCAGTGAGATTAATTTGATAGAGATGTCCCATGCGGTGAGCAGTAGCTAATACACAACCATCAACAATGAAGTGACAAACATTTCGTTCAAACTACACCACAGCACCTAAGTCAGCAAGTCGAGAAATAGAAAGCAGTGTGCGGCGCAATCCAGGAACATGGAGAACACCTCCTAGAATGTAAATCCCAGATGAGGTCTGTATACGTAAATCTCCAATACCTTCAACCTTATGACAAGTATCGTCACCAAGATACACCAATTTTTGAAAGTGGATAGGAAAATAATTCACTAAATGCTCCTTGGCATAAGTCATGTGTGAAGTTGCTCCTGAATCAACAATAAAATAAGTGGATGAATCCACCAACAGAGCCTGAGCTTCATAAACCATGTTATTATGAGCATGGTGTTTTAAAAAATTGATCGAAGATGACAATTAGAGTCCTCATGATTGTATTTTCCACAAAAAGAACACGCACGATCCTTATTGCCAGTAACCCGGGGAAAAGCACGATTTGTGCCACCAGAAAATCCACCACCAGAATCATGTCGAGTAGAAAAATTCCGTCTAGGGATATATGCTTCTTTTTTAAACTTTTTATATGCAACATAAAAAGCCTTTTCGCCATCACTAGGCTCCCTAGCACGTCGAGAACCTGTAAGAGTTTGCTCATCAGGAGTGGTATGAACAACTAAAGCTTTTTCCCCCAGGGAAACAACCTCATGCTTTACTTTTTGAATATGATCTTTCAATGATAAACATGCACTTTCAAAAGCCAAATCTTCTTTATTAAAAAGAACGGTGATTATAGTGTCAAAATCATGAGGCATCGTGCCTAACAACATGAAAGGTAATTGCTCTTTCTCCACCGGTGCCCCAGCCGCTGACAATTGTTCTACCAATTCTTTGAATTTATCAATATGATCATCAATTGAATCGTAACCATGTACTTTAAACTGTTCAATTTATGACGGAGATGCAACACTTCTTGTTTTGTCCGCTTCAAATAAATTTTGTTCAAATACTCCCATACTTCATTGGCATGCTCATATACTTCGGCATCAACAAGAATGGAATCTTTAAGTGCATAAAGTACCATGCCTCGAGCAACCTGATCTTTATCATCCCAATCTTCTACTTCTTTACGCCATGCATCATACTGAGGCCCTTGTGTCAAAAGAACTCCAGGCACACTTTCTGGTTGCAGAGGACGCACCATCACTCCTAATACTACATCAATAACTTTATCGTTTCGAAGTACAATTTTCAACTTTGTTTTCCATGCAGGATAACCTGTCCCATCAAACACATAGAGCATCCTTGTTCCAGTCGCTCCACGTATGGAAACCGTTGCCTGCTCTGATACCATATTAAATAAGTAAATAACAAGTAAACAACAAGAGAGGTTGCACACACAAGATGCTTCCATTAATGCTTTTCATGTAATACATATATCTTGCCTAAAAGGCAAGTCTAATAATAAGAAGATAGATATACTAATAATAGAATATATCTAGATACATATAGATGTGAGGCCTAGAATGCCTCGAACATCAAAAGCTCACGCCGTCACTGCTGATTTTGCACGAATCAACACAGACAGAACTATCTTACACATTCGATTGCAAGAGATTCGATTCTGAACTACCCACTCGATCTGATAAATCCATCTGATCTGATTGTCTTCTATTTCATCCTTTTATACTCTCTACCACCGACATGCATTTTTTTTATACGTATTATAGCTAAATCATGTATGTTTTTTTTGGCCCTTGGATTGTGGCACAATTCATAAGATATTCCACCTCCACAGATCCTGATCGCCTATCTGAGGTCTTTCTGCGGTCAAACTGGCCCCTGTTGACCCGATTTTAAAGCAGACACTTGAAGACCACCAACCATGGGTTAGTATTTTGGCATATATATAGTACAATAATATAATAATACAGTCCAATACTGCACAATTCAAATATATGAACAAGATTCCACCATGACATGAGCCTGGGGAATCAAATCCCAGTTCCAATCCAATGCTTAGGGCTTACCTGGAATGCCATGAGGAGGACGTGTATGACTATCTTATCTGAAGCTCAGAACAAAGGCATGAAACAGTAAAACTTTTATGCTGTGTGATTCTACAGGCATGTGGTCTTCCTTGTTTCGGCTTCCCTTCATAGCGTGAAATCCACTGAAGGCAAACATAAGTGGGAAGGATTAGAAATAAAATATATGCAAAAGGAAAATCAACACCTACATCCCGTCTTATGCTCTTCACTGTAGAATCATGCCAGAAGAAGCTATATCTAACATTTGGCTATATTTATTGTATCAAATTTGTGGCCCAATGCGATCACCGGAGAGCATTCCCCACAAAAATTCTTCCTGGAAAGGGAAGGAAATAAGAGGGAAGACCATCTGTTTTCGTCTACAAATAATCGGGCTATAGCTAGAAGAAAGCCATAGCTCTGTTTTAAAAAAAATATTAAAAAGTAGGGGAAATTTGGAAACCGATAATCATACACTAGGCTTGTCAAACTAACTGGGGCTTATATGATTCCAGACCGTTTCTTACTGATGGGTTCGTCAATTTGTTTCAAAGCGCTTCTAGTAACGTTCTAGCAACTTAAACCTCGCCTCTGGAGGACATACCTGGGTTTTTTTTTTGCTTGGCTTCATGAAACTAGTTATTGTTCTCAAATAATCAACCGAAGCAGGTAGGCCACCGATTTCAAGCTCTGACGTTGCTATGCTAACTGCAATCAATCAATCTCTTCAAAAAAGAAACGGAATTTTGGGAACGTCGCCAAGGTCCCGTCTGCTAAATATCTTGAGGTGCTCTTCGTTGCACCTCTGTAGCTCAGATATGTTGGGTTGTAGTCGGCACAGTATAGTTCCTACAACAAAAACAAAAGCGGAGCCACCATTTGGAGACTCCATGGTGGTGGGCACCACTGCCTCCAGACCCCTCAGCGCCTCCATTGGCAGCATCAGTTCATCTCCTTACACAGAGACGATGAGTTCTTGCAGGTGTTGTCTCTATTCAAGCATGGTATGAAGCGGGTCGCCTACTGTCTTGGCCTGAATTTTAGACAAAGTTCCTGCTCTCTCGTTGAGATGCATCTCTATGGGAGAAGGTCGCAAGAAATTTGCCTCTTATGGTGCAAGTTGGTATTGCTGAATGGATGCCATGGGACTGTCATGAAAATATTTACAAAGGCAAGCACTTTGTCAGATCAGTATATCGCCTTCTTTTAGCACTACAGCCCCTTCAGTTGCCAGATGGGTGGCACCTACAGTTCCACATCCCACTTTGTGTCGTACATGGCGATGGCTTTGGGATAGGTTGCTCCACCCTAAACTCTCTGTACTATGGTGGCAGGTTATCCACAGGTGCCTGCGGGTTAATGCCTTCCGACATCGCTATGATCCTCACATATCTGCAGTATGCCCACTCTGTCTTTCAGACGTTGAGACTCTTGAGCATTGTCCCTTTGATTGTTCTGAGGTTCAACCCGCGTGGTCCTGGCACAAGGTTTATTTAACAGTACATTGGACTGTCGATGCATTCTCTTGGCATCACTATCCCAACGCATGGCCCCCAGCTAAACAAAGGGTATCATATCTTGGTTCCGGTTGGCTCCTATGGTCGATATGGGAGCGCCACAGACACTACATCTTTCAGGGCATTAATTCATCTGCATGCGCTGTTATTACGGTGGCTCAGAAAAAGATATTGACACTCTACGAGTGTTCCTCCCTTGAATCAGACATGATGGAACGCATCTGGATTCAATATCTTCAAATTGATTCATATCATTAGTCTCCTATTCTGGAGTAAGTACATTGTGCTCCAGGCTCGTGCTCCCGTGGCATCTTTTTGTGCTTACACAGTTAGATAAGATATGTAAATTTTGTACTTTTTATCTGATTAATAAACTTTTTGGCTTTCGTCCTTCAAAAAAAAAAAGATTCAATATGTTGGAGTGCAATATAACACGAACTCCTACTGTACAAGGCATCAAATTGTCCAGTGATATGAATCCCAAAACACAGGCAGAAATGAAAACCATGGACAAAGTACTCTACAGGGAATTAATAGGCTATCTATTGTTTGTGTCTAAATGCTCAAGACTAGATATAGCATTCACTGTTAGCCTATTAAGCAGATTTTGTAACAATCCAGGGTATCATCATTGGACACTAGCCAAAAGGGTGTTAAGATATTTGAAACACACTCAGAAACATAGACTTACCTTCAACAGTAATGATATGATCTTAAAAGGGTATACTGATGCAGATTGAGGGGGTGATATTGATACAAGGAAGTCTACTTCAGAATTCTGTCTAATGTTGGGTGAAGCAGCAATTGCATGGAAAAGTAAGAAGCAATCTAGTATGGCCATGTCAACAGTAGAAGCAGAACACAACTCAACCACACTAGCTGCCAAAGAAATAGCATGGGTGAGACGTATGTTGGATGAACTAAGAATATATCAAACTGCTCCAACAGTCCTATATTCAGACAACATGAGCTGTATAGCCATCACAAGAAATCCAGACTACATCAAAGGACAAAACATATAGAGCTACATGTTCACTTCATAAGAGAAATGGTAGCCAAAGGTATAGTTACTGTTGAGTACATCTCAACACGTCAACAGGTGGCAAATTTATGAGAAGTTAAGTTTCAGAAATTCAAGCATTGTTGGGAGTATCAGAAGCAATATGTTCAGAATGATGAAATTGTTCATGTGAATTCATAACTAAACATATTACTATCAGATGTTTGGACATTGATAGAATCGGGAAGCTGCAGAAAAATAGTGGTTGAGTAAATGTTAAAGAACATCACATGGAGTATATTTATTACAGCGGAAATATTTGCATATTTGAAAACCTTCATTCGGTCGAATACTATGGAGGCAAATATTATTTGAATATTAGATATGTTTCTAAGAACAGAAAACCATGATATGGGAGCTCCTATGCAGCCGGGTCAGGGCCTTAACGGCCGGATCTGGCCCTATAAGTATGAAGTAGCAGAATGGAATCACAGGTTTTTGTATTGTGAAGCTGCTAGTTTCGATAGCAGGCTTGGGCTATCGAGATTAATATTTCAAGAACAGTGTTTTCATTGATACCATATGAATAGTGATTATTCAATGGTTGATCTTATTTGAAGTCATACGTTATTTGCATTGCTTATTTGATTATCTCTAGCATTGTCTACTAGAGTGTGTGCTTGTGTCTTGTTGATACATAATCAATCTAGTTGTTATACTTTCATTGGGGTGATCCCCACCAGGGTTCAAAACCCATTGGCTACCATCGAGTGGGAGACGTGGGCAGGTGCAAGTCCCACCAACCATGCCTTCATACAAAAAAAAAAAAAGAGAATAGAAAGTACAAGCATGGGCAACCATGTCTTTCTAGCTGCCTGCACTAGCATGATCTCTGGAGAGAGCAGCTTTCCTGTCTCATCGGACCGAGGGAGATGCTACCCTAGAGTATCCCTTTTAGTTACGTCTCCAGCAAGTTATAGTCAAAACCCAAGATTCGACGATCTATCTGCAAAGTGTGTACAGGAGGGGCAGATGGAGGCACTACCCTTAACGTTGTTCTATGCCAGTCAATGTCATTGCCATAACTTCCATTTGTTGTTATCTGAAGGACTAGACCGTCCATCTGTTATGGCCTCATGAGTCTAAGCCTGAGTAGCATCTTACCATGTGAGGATGATGCTATGTGCTTTATCAATCTGTTGGATTATAGTGCCCCACACTTCGAGGTAGATACCTATTGTTTTTATATATGTATTTTTGTGTGCTCATGTCTACATGCTCTGCAGCTAAGATGACCCCGAGGAAGATGGGGCAAAAATACATTCATTTTTTCACGTTATTCCTTGAGCACTAGCAAGAAGATGGCGTATAGTGCACGACCTCTTGCCGACTATGGAGATCGATAGGAGGGGATCTCTAGCTTGTATATGGTTGGGGCATCGTATAGATGACAAGGACATCATTAGTGATCCGGATGATGGAATTGATAAAAAATGATTTGGAATTTGGAATCACAGGTTTGAATTTCGTGAGAGATAATGCCAAGAAAGTGTACAAATAAGCACTCAACAACTTTTTCGATACCTCAGAATCCCAGTATCATTGGATACATTCTTAAATATAGGAAATCCTAATTTTTTTGTGTTGAGTCCCATAGACCGTTTGGTCTCATGGATGATAAAATTTAATGCATTCAAATATCTGCTGCATGCTCCAAACAAGAAGCATATGACTATGCACCTTCTTAATTCATGTGCTTTGCTAGTTGATACAAACAAATCCAGACCCAAATTTAGAGGCTGCATCCGTCCATATATGTTAATAAAAAGGGGGGGTTACCTCTGATTTGAATTCCCAAGGGGAAAAAATATTCTATTTTTTAAATGACCAAAATCTCTACTTAAAAACATTGTTCTAAGTGCTAATCTACATACCAAGAATATCCTCTACGATAAGCATTGAAATCTTAACAACTAACAAGCTATAATTTAGCAGAATATTCCTAAACAACAAACTAGAGAAGTTAGGAGGAATCTTTTAGGGATGCCTTCCTTGGTAGATAGACATTTGCTAATATGGGAATGATTGTGGGAGTTATAGATATATAGCAGTTCAAGATTATGTGTCTATGTGTGTAGGCATTGGGGAGTTGCGAAGAGTGTAAGCTCTCTAGAAACTAGAGTGCATCTTTCTATATTGGCTTCTCAAAATGCTTTGTCTTATGGGTGGGTAGGATAACATTTTCTTATGGGATATCTTACTTGCCACCTTAATCTAACAATTAGAAACCTTAAAGTTCACCATAGAATAATGCCCAAGTTAGCTCAAGTCAAATGATGATAATCAATAAGGAAACAATCCAACTGTACCATGCGTAATCTCAAGTGTTGTCCCTAGATCCTTTAGGTTAGAGACAACATTACAGATATTAATATCAACTACAACATGTGCAACCAACATTCATTTAAATAGGAAAGAGTAAGAAGGGCGACTTCCAATTGTAAATAGATTATATGCTGACATTTTGTAGATATTAGGGTATGACCATTGCATGTGGAATGTCTTGCATTAAAAAGGTTTAAAGACAAGCTAGAATAATATTATATATACACTTTCTTTCCTAGTGGATCCAGCCAGGTATGCTAAGGTTGTTATGTAAGGAATTTTGTAGCTACCTGACAAACCCTATGTATAGGCAAGCTCAACCATTTACTCATGTCAACATCATGGACCATGTAAGCCTTGCACATTGGACCATTTACAAAAGTATGAATAGTTCCAGAGGTAGAAGGATAGAAAATTCATCCAGGTTTCATCGTGTCATATAGGGTGTGGTAATTTGGCAGTTCCAACCATGAAGAGATCTAATTGACTTGGAACTTTGACAAAACTTGTGTAGATTGACATGTCATATGAGCATTTGACATAGGGATTGATTGTGGCATAAATGGTTCAGTAAACCTTCACAATCAGTGACAATTCCCAGAGACATTTGTCCTTTTGTAATCGACCTCGGCTGGAAGTGTGGAGAGTGGAGGGGGACATAAGCAAAGGCCCTTTTCTCACACGATAAGTTTGGCGAAGGGGGTTTTGTTCAGGCATGCCTAGGGTTCGAAAAAAAGTTCCAATTCAGGCATATCTAGAAAAACCATATCAGGGCATTTTAGAAACATACAACTTGGGGTTATAAGGATGACATGGATATGTGAATGGAATCAAGGTACAAGGGCATTTCAATGAGGTTTGTCTTAGAAGCATACAACTTGGGTTATAAGAATGCCCATATTGGAGGAATCAAACATAGATATGTGAATGGAATCAGGGTAAGGGGATCCATCAGTTGGCTGCTGGCTGGGTCCAGGAGTAAGTGTGGTATAGATTTTGAGATAGGCTTATGGATGGAATCAAGACTGGGAAGATCGAGATCAGATGCTGGGCTGGATGAACAAGTGTCAGATGCAGACAACAGGGGCACACGAGCCGAGTAGGGACAGTGCTCGACTCGACCCGACTTGGCTAGAGCATGGGCAAGCCACAGATGGGTGCATCATAAAAACAAAGGAGTGCATCAAAGTGTGCACTTGGAAAAGGAGAAGGAACCATTGGGTATGTTTTTTAAATGAAGCCTAGAAAGGGAACCATTAAAAAAATACAACTACAAAAAAAAAGATTTGGGCCAGGAACAAAAAGAAAGCTTACGCATACAAAAGTGTCCCAAGCCATAGCTGAGCTTGGAACAGGACAAGGGCCGCCGGAGTTGGCTATGCCGGCAGAGAAGTGGGTCCCCAGAAAGTAGCAGAAGCTCAACCATTCAGGCAGAAAGGCTAAAGGATCCAAATCCCTAGTGCGTGGCAGGTCTGCAAATGGTTTTTTTGGCTATGGTCAAAAATCAGCGCCGGAGGAGTTGGAGCTTGGCTATGGCTGCCCAGTGTCTAGCAGAAATAGTAACTTCGACGCCGTCAGTTCCTCGAGCATGTTAAGCTGGCTATGACTCTGTACTTTGGCGGTCCCCTTTTCCTTTTCAAAGCCGCATTTCCGGCAGGCCAAGTAGTGGGTTGGATTGATTCTCTTATTTCCCTTTCTTTGTAGAAGGCATCTGTCTTTCTCTGTGATAACTACATGCCTGAGTCAGTCTGAAGTTGAAATGACTGGGCCAAATTGGCAATACTCTGCCGAAAAGGGCCTAGAACATGCTAAGATTGAATCTGGGTTCTTAGAATCAGCCTGAAATCTGGCAAAGGGGTTTGAAATCCGTAGTCGGAAAGAACATTTGGGCTTCAATCCGTGAAAAAAAAAGTTCGAAGTCTGTGGTGGACAGGGACCAGTGGGTCCTTAAAAAAGGGTCTGCGCCATGCCAAAGTTCTTCCTTACTTACTTGCCATGGCTAAATTCTCGTTGGAAAGGGGAAGAATGTATTGGGTTTTAAAGCTTGTTACCCATTGCATTTTCTGGACCAAAAGCTGTCTAATTTAGAGATCACAAATCTATTTATGAGCTGCAAAGTGGTGCGATTGAAGAAATAATGCAATGCTGTGGTACAAAGCTATCTGACAAGCATCTAGTTCACAGTTTTACCGGAGTAACAAGCATGCACAAGTGCCATAGCTGGAGCTAAGAAGAGAAAGGAAAGTGAATGGCGAAGAATGAGTAGCTGTGAGTAAAATATTGCGTGTTTTCTCTTCAAGGAAAAGGCCTTTGGCCCTCTGCGAAGTTGCGGGTATCTTAGTGTTGTGAGTTATTTTTTTTTCCTTTTTTTTGGTGCTGCAGCGGCGAGGATGCGTGGTCCAACCCGAATTGCATTTGTCAGAGCTTTGGTTAGTGTTGCATTGTAACAGATAACGTTGAGTTAGTGATTCGAAAGGACGGGAGTGATGTAATATTAAGAAGAAGTAGAAGCTTCCGGCTTCCATAGTCCAAGTCCGAAGCAGCAAAGGAAGAAGAATAGAAAAGCAAGTTTTACAGTAGACAAACTACCGGACCGGCCATGAAGTTCATGAAACTAGGATCCAAGCCCGATGTTTTCCACTCGGATGGAAATGTAATGTAAGTTCCAATTTTCTGGGTTTTGTAGATTCTTCCTTCATAGCCGATCTCAATTTATGAAAAGCAGAGATGCCACTTTGCTTTGTGGGTTCTGTCAATTCTATTCCTAGTCCGCTGCTAATCAAAGCTTTATTCGCAGCGCTCCTTGGCTATGTGTAAGAATTGGGTCTTAAAATCCGTTTCCTTTTGCCGCATTATGGTATATTTGCGAATTGGGCTTTCCAGATCTACGAAAGTAGTTATTCTAGTGCTGCGTTTGCATGCTTGAAACTTCTTCTGCAAAAACTAAGAAGCCAAAAGGTCCAGATTGGTCGGCTTTAAACAATGCCTAGGAATGCCTGTCTCTTGACGAAGTCTAGTTCACATTTTTTCTATCATGTGCTACTTTTCCTCACGAAGTCTGTTTTTTACAGGTCGGTTTTTACAGACCTCTCGAGTGACATTGTTGTTGACGTGAATGGTGCAAGATTTCTTCTACATAAGGTAATCTATTCTCTAATTATATAGTTTCAACGCCATTTTATACTCATAAACCATGATTTCTTACTTGTTCTCTTTGGAATTGGTCTCTTTATACATATGCTTTGGACAGTCTCTCTATGGAAATGGTTTCTATAAAAATGTTTTCTAGAGAACTGACTCCTTATGGTGTTTGCAGTTTCCCCTCCTATCTAAAAGTGGCCGCTTTCATAAGATGATCGTCGAAGCTCGGGAGCAGAACAGAGATGAGATTCAACTAGATGATTTCCCAGGGGGAGTTGAATCATTTACACTCTGTGCAAAGTTCTGCTATGGAATTACAATCACGCTTAATGCGTATAACGTGGTAGCAGTGCGCTGCGGGGCAGAGAATCTGGAAATGACTGAAACAATTGAGAAAGGGAACCTCATATTTAAGCTTGAAGTGTTTTTGAATTCAAGCATTTTCCGCAGCTGGAAGGATTCCATTATAACCTTACAAAGCACCAGGTCTCTCTTGCCTTGGGCTGAGGATTTGAAAATCATAAGTCGATGCGTGGACTCAATTGCTTCAAAGACATCAGTTGATCCATCCAAAGTGGAGTGGTCTTATACATATACACGCGCTAACGCAATAGAGCAGAT
The DNA here is from genome assembly GCA_021234155.1 of Isoetes taiwanensis. Lineage (NCBI taxonomy): Eukaryota > Viridiplantae > Streptophyta > Lycopodiopsida > Isoetales > Isoetaceae > Isoetes > Isoetes taiwanensis. The sequence continues at coordinate 147,449 of JAJEKV010000304.1, read as the reverse complement.
TACTTTAGAGAAAAATGGGAGCCCTCCTTGGAATAATGGCCACCAAAGCAGAAGGCACCAGGCTGTTCCTAAAGATTGGTGGGTTGAAGATATATGTGAATTGGATGTAGAAATGTATTGGAGAGTGATGATGGCTATTAAAGCAAAAGGTAGAATGTCCCATGAGTTGATTGGTGAGGCAATTCGGTTTTATACATATCGCTGGTTGCCAGGGATCTCAAAAGATCAAATTTCAGCAGAAGGAAAGAATAATGGTAATGGAGCTGCTAACAGTGATTATGGAGAAGCAGCGGATAAGCATAGACTACTCGTCGAGACTGTTGTAAGTCTGTTGCCTTCTGAAAAGGGATCCACTTCCTGTGTATTTCTTTTAAAGTTGCTGAAGGCAGCTGCCATCCTTGATGCTGCCTCATCTTTGAAGACGGAGTTAGCAAAGAGAATAGGCCTGCAATTGGAAGAGGCTTCCCTCAATGATCTTCTTATTCCATCAATCTCTTATACAAGTGAATCTTTGTATGATGTTGATCTTGTCCAACAAATTGTGGAACATTTCCTGTCACAAGACCAGAGCCCGCCTCTTACACCAAACAGGGAAAATGTGGTTTCTGATCATCGCAAGACAAGATCTGCAGAGAACCTAGACTTTTCTGAAAGCAGGAGATCAGCAACAGCAACACACAGCTCAAAGTTGAGGGTCGCGAAGCTTGTTGATGGTTACCTGGCAGAGATTGCACGAGATACAAACTTGCCATTGTCAAAGTTCATTTCACTTGCAGAGTCTATACCAGATTTTGCAAGGCCGGTGCACGACGGAATCTATAGAGCAATTGACATCTATCTGAAGGTGAGAATCCCATAATGTTTCTTTTTTTTGCATCTGCTAATGTGCATTTTCACCTAAGCAAGTGCATCCCTTATTAAAAAAATTGTCTTCTTGTCTGAATATCTCCTTTGGCATGTGCAGGAACACCCTGGTTTGTCAAAAACTGAGAGAAAAAAACTTTGTAGGCTCATGGACTGTAAGAGGCTGTCAATGGATGCATGTATGCATGCTGCTCAAAATGAGCGACTTCCACTCCGTGTGGTTGTCCAGGTCCTATTTTTTGAGCAGGTACGATCAGCAGTGTCTGGAGGGCTCTTGCTTAATGATTTGCCAAGCAGTGTGAAAGAACTTTTGCCTGCTCATGACGAAACTACAAAATAATCTGGCACAAATGAAGATGGCTGAGAAGGTGTTCACCATGACTTTAGAGCATTGAAAGGAGACTTAGCAACAATGAAACAGCGAATTGAAGAAGCAGAAAGGGAACGAACACAAATGCAGAAAGAGGTAATGAAGCATAAAATGAAATCAAAGGGTCTGATTTCAAATTCTCGAAGAATATTTAGCAAACTATTTCAGAACAAAGAGCACTCTGAGACATCAAAAAGTTCAGATACATCAAAAAGTTCTGAAAGTCCCGTTTCTACGACAAACTCTTCAACTGGAAAACTTTCAGCTGCTCGACAAAGACGGCTTTCTATGTCTTGATATATGCAAATGATCTCTGTTTTCTAACTGTTAACGTATCAACATTGGTGCGTTTCATGATATACTTTCTTGCTTGGCTTTTTCATCTGGGTATCCCATTTGCCTCTTAGGTGGGATTGAAACCATGTGGTTGTACGCTCAGAACATTAACCTTGGATGGTGAAAGGCATCCATAATATATTTTAACTCTCAATTACATAAATTACAGGTCATTCACACACTCCAAGGGAGCTTGGAGATTGAAGTTGTATTTCTGGAAGAGGCAGTATTTAATATTGAATCAAAAGGTAGAACTTAAGTGCATTGTATATTTTGAGTTCAGCAATCTGATGCAGACAGGCGCTCTGTATTGCCTTTGTACATGAGATAAATAATTATATGACTTGATGTGTCGTTGAGTCTTTGTGTATGTAATTGTTTGGGTACATGACATAAGATAAACAACTCTCTGCATATATTGCATGATGATGTACCAGGACAGGTCCTTAAGGAATATCAAAACACAGAAATTGTCCACATGTGGTGTGCTCTCTCTTCTTTACCGTACTTAGCATACACAAATGTTTTACAATGGCACGTTGAATGTGTACTCAATGTACACAAGTTGTTAGACCAATATTTAACAAATGGTGCTTTCATTGTCGGGTCACGTAAAGTGGCTATGGTGCAAAGCCTTGTTAAGTGGTCATATTCTGAGAAGGATATGTACTCCTCCCTCTTAACTCCTATTCTACCAAAAAGAAAACTTCTTCACATAACCTACAATTAGATTTTTTTTTCTTTGTTTTTAAAATTCTAAATTACAACTTTGTCTCTTTATGTACGGTGAACATGTTCAATACTACTTCCTCTACTTATGAATCCTATATATAGCTTGCACTATAGTGTGCGTAAGACAATTGCACATGCAAAATTTATGAACCTAGGAAATAGCTGATGTAGCGTATGAAACCATGTGAACATGATGATCAATGAAGATGGCGGCAGTAAATGTTTGAAGCTTGTTCTTTCTTGTGTCTTACAACTTAAGCAAATGTTCAAATGGTTCAGTAGACAGACTGTTAAAATTTCTATCTATCTATCTATCTTATTACTTATTCATTTCGTTACATGTTAAAGGAAGGTTTTTGCAATGTAAAAACAAGCACAAGTGTGTTCAACCTTGCGAGATGGGACATTCTTCAGGGTGAAGTTTCAAAATAAGACAATGCCCCACATAGTTGTGAGAACTTAGGCTATATTCCTTTGCTGGTAAAGAAAAACACAATTGGTTGAGGGTAGCTAAGGTGGCACATCTCAAATTCCAAATTTGGATAGCTTCCAATCATACTGAAGGACTTTGAGTTGCAATAGCATGAGTTCTTCGCAAATTTGAATGAACTTAATGGAAAAACTCTATATTCCAAACGGGATCATGTTTGATGCAAAAGCAGTTGTTCTGTCCTTGCAAGATAAGGGATGCTTGAATTAACAAATGATCGATGGACTAATGCGTAAGGTGTATCCACCACTTAGAGATCACTGGTCAAGTAGCTGAGGTCACAACTTCTAGTATGACCAACATCAATCTAGTAATAGACCTTAATTCCATTAGATTGGGCTTACAAGTCCATGTTTACTAACATCGATCCTGTGATAAACACCCTAAATCTACCACATGTGGTCCACACACCAGAGCAACTACTAGCATAAACATACTGCAGCTGGTTGCATAAGGAATTTGCATCTTGATGTGCATGAAAGGCAAAAAAGAAAAAAGAGACGAATGAAGAGAGAAAATTTTGGGACTCACAAACCTAATGTAAGTAGATCATGCAAAACTATATGGGTGAAAAGTGAATCACATTCCCATACCAAAATACAATTTTAACTACACATGGAAAATGGAACAAGGTGTGCAATTTAGATGTAGAGGGTGAGTGAATAAACTAATACCTATTTAAATCACATACGATGATGTGCAAATTAGATGTAAAATTTGTAGAGGCTGAACAAACTAATGCCTAACGATCACACGTATAACATTGTGATGGTGAAGTTTGTGGAGGAAATTGTAACAATAGCAAGTGCAAATGCCAAGATATATATTAATTATAAGATAATAATGATTATTAGAGCCGTGATTAATAAATAAATGCTTTGTTTTTCCATGTCTAATATAGTTGCAAGGACTGCCATTAAAATACTAGTCATATATGAGATGCATCATGGTCATATTATGTCATGACAGTTTGCCGCATTGGAGTCCACTCACTTGGGTCATGATTTGTGTTTTGATTATTTAGTTGCAATTTGTGATGGTTGAGTTAATGGTTTGAAGTCAATGATACTTTGGACAATGCATTTATCACCCAGTCTTGTTCTTTTGTTTGTGAGCTTAATGTCGTGTTCAGTTTCATTGCCCTTGTAGCAACCCAAGGAGACAAGTGAAGACATATATCATTTTCTAGAAGCAATGTGACAGGACCATCTGCTAATCTAGGCGCAATGCTTTCATTATACTAAAGATTGTGTTAGAAAAACAATGACACATTAGGTTGAGGGTGTCAAGTTGCCACATCTACTCTCACATTAGTCTTTATGGTGGTTGTGACTTATAATAAGGTCATTAAGGACATGGAAGGCAAATCAGATCTGCAGCTAGTAGGATATGGCAACTACTGTGTGTTGGCTGGGTTTAAGGCGAGAGTTTGAGAATTGAAGGATTATTGGAAGGAAAAGAAGGAGGAGAAGAAGAAGAAGAAAAAGACTGGAGAAGGAATGTCTGACAGGGGATAGTTCGATGGGGGGCAGGAGACCAACGACTAACGGCGAGGTACGGGCAACCTAGTAAGTGCGGGGCAAGGGTGGATTGACAAGGTGGGAAAGGAGGGGTAACATGGGAGGCACCAGGGCAAGGGGGTGGCAAGTGGAGGCATGTGGGGTGAGACAAGGCATGTGAGGGGCCAACTAACCCAATGTTGAGAAAGAAAAAAAAAGGAAAAAAAAGGGGCAAACTTGAAACAGGTTGTCCAACATACGAGGCGGTTGTTGGTCGGACGACAGGGTAAATAATACGTATAACACGGCCCCCTGTATCCTGCTGCCAAAACAGACCCCGTTTTCAAGCGGCTCATGGTTCCCCAAGTCCGTCCTCTTGTTCCGTTTTGGTCTTGAGTGTATTTATTTCGCCTTTCAACATCCCACCAAACTATAATCCAAACGCTAAAAACATTTGACCATACCCTCCCATTTCCTTGCCTTACTTCATCCCTTTAGAAAATAAACCACATGTTACCCACTCCCCCCATTTCTCTCCTTTCTTTGCCCACATTGCTTTTTCCCTCAACCTCCATTTGTTAATCATCACAAATCTTTGTTAATCAATTTAACCGATTTTTTCCTGCTCCTCTTGCGGCGCAAGATCTCTGCCATCTCCCCTGCATTATCCACCTTCATCAATTCTCTCTCCTTTTCCTATCGTGGTGCAAGATGTTTTTAGTCTTCTGCGCATGATAATGCCATTAATCATCTAGGGAAATATGCAAGCTTTCAATTTCATTCACATGCCAATATCATGCATCATCATTTTTCCCTTCTTGTTCTTTCTAAATAGCACCTTAGTCTAGTGGTCAAGTTAATGCCATCCCATAAGCCACACTAGCCTTGCATTTTCAACAACATGATTCTGACACAATTGAATACTTGCCAAATCCAAGCCTCGTAGTGTCATTCCCAATAAAAATAACTGTGGATGCATTTGGTCTTCCTGTTATACATCTTGATCACCTTTGACTTCCTAAAACTCATAGTCACAACAATATTCTATTATTAAAAGCATGCCACTTTTTTAGGAGCAAGCGGGATGTGGTGTCGTGGGTGGATTGCAACCATTAGGTTTTCAAGAAAATCAAATTCCCAGCATCAGTATCAGTGGTCGACCCATGATACTACTAAGTGTAAGCATCAGTGGTCGACCCATGATACTGCTAAGTGTATTTATTTTACGCCCTTCGTTCCCTTATTTTTTTCGCAGTCATTGGCCGTACATTTCTAATCTTTAAAGTGGCCTTATAACATGATGTAGAGGTTCTATATCAATGGACTACATTCTTCTACCAAAAACAAGCGTTAATTTCTATTGGGGTCATCACATTTTGACAACTCTATCATGGTCATAGATCATGCTTCGAGACCATACATTTCAAATTGAAGTATATTTTTACGTAGCAATGATAGATTGGACATAATAGAAAGGATAGCTTCCATCTCAAGGAAGTACCTAATTTAGCAATATGTCATTGACTGGGTGTTGGGAAACAATGTACCTATTTTCAATGGAATTTCATTATTTCTATTACCAATATTTACGGTTCCATAAGAACCAAGACATATTTCAAATGATGGTTTGACAATGGCATAATCTATATCCTTTCTACACCCTTGCTAGATCCATAAAGTATTAGTAGGCTCACTATGCTGTTCCAAAGTCAAAGTCATATACAATCAATTGCTTATTTTGACCCAAGAGGGGAAACAAACAAATTTCACTATTTAGATGGTACAGAGCAAATGACCACCTAACATATGATATATGAAAACAAGTTGGTAATTTCTTACTTAACTTAAAGGAATGACTGTAGCGTAAAACAAAGATATTTTGTTAATTGTCTAGGTTTAAGATGACATTAACGACAAACACATTGACTCAAACAAACATTTCTTTATTAAGTGCCTCATTCTCCTAACTTTAAATGATTTTATCGAACATGTAGAAACAAATTGTGAACAATAGTTTGATTTGGCTATTGTAATATACAAGAAGACAACTTAAACAATGACATATTACCTTTTGGTATGATGACATCATTTATTTAAAAATATAATCTTTTCACAGAAGAGACAAATAAGCCTTTATATAATGGACGTTGGCCTTATTTTGACGAATCAAGCCAATGTCACCAACTACATCATTTCCCTAAGTATAGGATGGATCACATAGCTTTGTATTCAACAAGAACATTTGAAACATGTTGTTATGACCTGATATGATATGTCATGCATTTGCCAGCATGTAACATCATCTCTCGAAGTGGAGCAACTATTTACATCTAAGTAAAGGACATGTTTCGAAGTGAAACAACTTTTACATCTTGAAAAAAGTGTTTGGTTTTTATTGTTTCACTTTCATGAGGTAGTAAGGCTCGAACTTAAAATCTCCTAACTGACTAGAACCCGTTATAAATTATCTTATTTGTTTTAAAAAATACAATAGCTATAAGTCATTCAAAGTTTGACATTCGCAATGTTCACAAGGTAGACTTACTTTCACAATTATTAGATGAGTAGGAGGAATGTTATATCAGAATTGTCGATTTCACGACAGTATCTACCTAGAGGGAGAACTTTTAAGATTTGATCAGTTTTGAATGCCTACTATTCCTTAATAATATTTGGAAGTTATAATGTATAAAGTTTAAGGCATTTAAGCATATTTCATTTAATTTTCCAGCACAAGATAGACAAACAAAATTGTTACACGTTGATAGGATGCAGAACCAACGTGGGAAACCCCTCTTTGTATTCGCATGTTGCTTCCCATACGCAGACTCAAACTTCTATCTCAGGCACTTAGATGTGGACCTGTTGGATCGATATGTCAATCTATATGATGACATTCAGCAGGATAGAAAACTGGAGCATGTAATGCTAGTTGGAGACCTCAATGCACACACATGAACAGATCAAGAGCAAGATCAAGAGCATGGATGCCTTTCGTGGAGTTGGAGCGAGCCAAGGATTTGGTATGTGGTCAATCTGTAGTGCAAAGCCGACTTCCCGACTGGCATTAGGCCGAGTTAGCATCTTCTATTAGCCTTAGAGGACCTATAAATTCGGGGATCTCAGCCCCTAATGAAAGAACCTAACCATGTATGTTTAGGTAGATAGATTAGATGATATTCTATTTTTCAGTTCTATTGATGATTATGGTTGATCTCTTCGAGCACTCCTGCGTATTGGAAAGGTGGGTAGAGACACAAAGCCTTCTTAGTTGATGATTCTAGATTAGCGCATTAATTCCCAATTAATGCGACCTGTGCATAAGAGCCCACCTGGCTGTGGGTGGCAGAGCTAGACCGACTGACAAGGAAGACTTGTCCGGTTACAGTTGATCCCTTTGGTGTGTAAACCCTATCAGGGAACACTATGGGCTAGGCCTAATAGCTTTCCACTGAGCATGGGCAAGGTATGGGCTCGACACCTCTTGGGTGATGCGTCACCTTCAATGGGGCTGAAGTCGTAGATGAGTAATGGCTCTCTAGCCTGCCTGTAACTGGCATGCATCTTCTGGAGGGAAGTGATCTCCTCCTGCCTCATCAGGAACTGGGGAGATGTAACCCAGTAGTAGCCCCTTTGGCTATGCACCCGACAGGCTACGGTTAGGCTCCAGGACTTATCAGCCTACCTGCAAAGTATGCACCGGAGGGGCGGATGGAGTGGACTACCCAACGGCCATGTTCTTAAATCCATTTGACATGAATGCTGTTTACATTGACTTCTGGAGGTCCAAGCCGTCAATGGATCCCCATGAGTCTGAGCCTTGGGTAGGATTCCCCTTATGTTGATGTTACTGATGTTGTTACAAATGTTACGTTATAGTGAACCACCCTTCGAGGTGGATATATATGTTAGTTGATGCTATGTGCTCATGTCTGATGTGCTTCCGGAGCTAGGTAGGTCCCGAGGGAGACGGGATGAATGACACATCCATTCTTCCCCATTGGATTCTTGTATGTTAGCAACGATCTGATGTTAGATGGACGACCTCATGTCAGCAAGGGCGTTGATAGGAGGGATGAACTCCAGTTCTGTATGATGGGAGCATCGTATATGAGTAAGGGACGTCACAGTCAACCCTCTGGCCAGTGACATACTGGTCAAATATTTTGCTCCCATACACGTTGAAAGACAAGGGCCATTTGGTCAAACAATTCAGAAGGCAGTTGATTCATATGTACAATGTCTTTGACTTTACTTATTACAATGGTCTCACACAGTGGCCATCGTTCCCTCTAACAAACACTTATCGACAGGAGAATCAGGGGGGGTGAATCTAATGTTGTAGATTATGTACTGGTGCTCAAGCAAGATCTACACATCCTGATATAGATCACACCAATGATCCAAATCTTTTAGACCTCCAATCCCATGTTACAGGACTAGTTCAGATAAAAGAAGGTCTCACAATCTCTAAGCCATCTAGAGATGCTATAATACCAAAAATCTAACTCTTAACAAAGGTAAGAAATCTGTAATTACACGGAAAAGCCAAATGGGTACAAATTGCACTAATAATCTGACATCTTAACCAATTCACCAAAACCAGTTTAAGTTCCATTTGATAGAAGTTACTCCGGTAACTTCTAATAGTCAGACTTCAGTTCACCAAAACCAGAGAATGATTCCTTTGGAATGGATAAGGATAAGGTAATTGACCGCCTAACTGGGTCTACTCGAGCTAGGCAACTGGCAATTCAAGGCAAGGCAATCTGGCAATATTAGAAAGGCAAATACATAAGCGAAGAACCTTTTAGCTTTTATGTAGATAAAGCGGAGCTTCTCCTGACAAGACGAATTCACTGGCGAAAGGATTGTTACTGGCCTTCAACGAACTTCGGTTGAGCTTGAAATTTTTGGATATAGGCCGAATCTTGATGCTAATTTCCAAAGGCAATCGTGGCACCCGCTTCTTGGTTTGATGCAGACTGCTCCACTTTAAAACCTACATCCTCCTTTTCTAAATCTGATGGCTCCCCTTTCAGTTGTTAACTTCCATCTTATTTTTGGACTTGCCTTTTGTTTCTTATTTTTGGACTTGCCTTTTGTTTTTATTTATTAATCTAGGGAACACTAAGCTATAAAAATATGGCTGCCACTAAATTGCGTTGTCTTGTCCAATCAGTTGCCTTTATCTAGACTCCATGCTAGTCCACCAAGTCTAACGTCTAAGATCACACTCCCGAGCTACCATGTTCGTATCAATTCTTCCCTTTCTGGGAAGCAACTCACCTCAGCTATATTCATAAGGCACGAGTTGAGCGTAACTCAATTTGTTTCACTTGAACACTAGCTCAATCCAATTCTCTTGTGCATTAACTTAATTGCCAAAATTTGTTAATTTATCTTGAGCAATGACTCAACCCACCTAAGTTCTTTAAACTATGTTAAGCTGTGATATTGCAGATAGCACTAACTATGCTTTACAATCACAATTACTTTGGCTTGTTTAAGATTAAGATCCAGGAAAGATTTAATTGTTCTACCAAGATAGATTGATAAAGCTCAAGATCTATTGGTTGAAACATGAAGATTCGAGATTCAAAATATGGATAAGATTTAGGAAAGAATCAAGGTTTTTGTTGAAGCACCAACTCTAACTAGTAGCACCAGTCTACTATAATAAATACAAGTTCCACTAATAAATTGTAGTTGTCTAGCTCCAGTTCACCAAAATGGGAGGAGAAATTAACTTGAAACACAAAATAATATTATTCTTGAAGCATCAAACTCAACTTAAACTATAATTTGCATGATAGCAGATCCATGCAATCAACTTGTTTTATATTCATGGGAAAAACTATAAAACGGTTTATAGATTCTCTAGTGGCACCAACCACTTTAACAAGATGAATATTTAACATATTCTTTCATCTTCTGTATATAATTACACTTATGTACAAACAAACTTTAATCACTGTCAATATTTAAACATCTTACTGGAAGGAATGGGTCTCATAAAAAGTGCAGCTTACATTGATTTGATCCGCACGGGTGCACACAGTCTCCGAATTGAGACAGGGTGATGGATTGGGGAGCCATGGCAAGACAGGCTCAGTCGATGATGCCAAATGGAAGCTGTTGAGGAGACATACCCTACATGGCTGTCCGACGTAAGATCTAATCAGCTGGGCATGCTATGCTGAGTCAATCAAGTCTGGCTAGCCTCTACACGTGATACTGAGCATGACTTCAGTTCGGACGTTGGGAATCATACCTTCTGGAGGTCATGGATGTGCGAGACCAACTATGTTCCCGGACACTCGCCTGACTTGTATGTGTGTTACTTGATATGTATATTTGTACAGTTTGACAACACTCTTATTACTGCCACGGTTTTTCCCTCAAAATTTTTTTGGGCGGGGTTTTAACTCGAGCAGTAATAAGTCTGTTGCGCCCCCTTTTGAGATCTATAGGCTGATTGGTCTCCGTGGACGATAAAAACTCTATTCTATTCTATTCTATTGAACATGGTTTATTATTTCACCAGATTTCCTTGCCTTGCAACAAATTGTCTCAAGGTATCAGGAAGGGAATCAGAAAATCTGATATTAAATGCAACACAATTAAATTGGCCTACAAATCCCATGCCAATTTCAACAAACCCGCACTTAGGAAATCACAATGGGTATTAAACCAACCATATGAGTTGTAATCTGAAAGAAATACTATCCGAGGTAGCCTTTGGTCTTCTGTCATTGATATTAGCTGCTCCATTGAACTTTTACCTCCACAAATTCTAACACCTGTGCATTGCACTTAAACGGTATGCCTGTATTACCAGTTTCAAGAATTATTGGATATGATAATCGTTGTTCCAAAAGAAACTCGCATATAGCTATCTGGGTAACAAAATATGCCCTTTCAATTGTATATGCTAGCACCTTCAAAGGCGAATCAAAATTTATAACACTGCTTTGACATACCATCACATTAGCATCGTCACCTTCTTTTCCTTCAAAGGATGATTGATCATCCAAGCATGATTAAAAAGGCTCCATACGGTGTCGCAAATGATCCAAAAATCTTCTGCATGGGTCATCCGTTTCCTTCAAGAGCCTGTCAACAACAATGTCACCCATGTAATGGTACATGACCTCCTGTAGCATACATTCCTTGACAATGTCAAATCTTTTTTGACTGCTTTCTGGCTAACATGTTTCTACCACCATGTTTTCAATATTTTTTGCATGACTATTCTGCACTTCTTTCCTCAGTTCCTGAATCATTACATCCAACTGCCCCTCCCCCCCGCGCCTCTCCCCCCTCCAAATCACATGTCCATCTACTTTGTTTCCTTCAGTATCAAAGCCAAACAAAGTGATCACACCCTCTACACTTTTAGAGGATATCTTGTTAAACAAGACTTAAAAAGCTGTGCCACAAATGGAGTTAGCTCCCAGTCGATATCTTCCTCTTGATTGGCCCTCAATTTCTCTAGTTCTGAAAGCAACTGAGCTAGCATTACTGTCAACTCCATGTTTCAAGTAATAACCCTGTAAAGCCATTCCATAGTTGGCACTGACAAACACACGTGTTGGATTCCCTACAATGTGGTGCATTTCCTCTCCCAATTCTTGAATAATCTAATCCAACTTCTCATCTGTGATGGGATGCCGACTTATTTTGTTTCCTTTGGCATCAAAGCCAAACTGCCCAATCACATTCTAAATTTTTCTATAAGGATATTCACTTAAACAAGAGCTAAGAAGGTGGGCTATGGACTGACTTAGATCTTCACCATTTCAATAACCCAGCTTCAGCTGTTTAAGTGCAGAGTGCAATTCAGCTTGGGTTATGTTATGCAAGAGCTCCATTCCATCCATATGTAAGAAATTTGCAACCACCAATTAGTCCCTTGATTTTTCGGCCATTGAGCAGAAAAATAGAACCGCTAAGCATAAGTTAACTTACCCAGCTGATCAATTGTAGCAAAGGTGAACACTTTTGGATGAGATCCATAGATTAACGAAAAGCAGCAGTTCGACGAACAATTATGGAGGAGACCCAAAACTGGGTCATTGCTTGCTTCTTTTTTCAGGAAAACGCTTGTAGCAATGCATCTTTTCGTATAAGATCCCATGAGCTATGAATTGAAATAAGTAGGTGGGCGAGGATATAATTAAGGTGAGATTATGTACATGTACAGGTACAGGTTATTAAGGATGAAAACAAGACACTTCCAAGATGCCTTGATTTTGTGATAATGATCAGGAACTGTTATTTGACATTAGCATTACATTCCACGCTTCCACAACTTCTTAGAGCACATCTGTGCATAAGATGACATTATACATATCGAGGTACTAGATGCGCATCTTCAATTGCTAAGCAACAGCAGACACCAAGACCTTCTTTGGAAAAACTGATTTTTTGCTGATTGTTTATGGAATTGTGGCGCCATGGTTCTACAACAAATTTCTTGCTGCTGATTGGTCAAGTCACTTGGTAGATAGATTTTAAGCTTCAATTTGTTATAGCCGCTCATTTTCTAGAAGATCTGTTGAAGATTACAGATCTATGGCAATTTTTTTTATTAGGTTGTTCTTGGCATTGGCGCTCGTGTTCTAGATTCGATTGTTCGCGGTTACCTTGATGCAGAGCTATGTTTGAGTGATCTTAATGAAGATCCCTTAAGTTGAAATAATATGGGGCATCTATTTAAATCTGCTCTAGGTTGAAAAAGAGAATAGTACAAGCTTTGGAGGGGGGGAGGGGGGAGGGGAGGTAAAAGAAATAGGAAATACCCCCAAATTTTTTTTGCCTTGCATAATATTTGTGACGTTCCAGCACAGTATACAGTCCTGCCTCGTCATGCGTACACGCCATCCCGATTGACGTGTACGTCGATGTATAGCCAAGCAAGTAGCGCCCTAGGGGACAACTTGCAAGTGTGCACACATTTATCAATGTGCGCACTTTAGACCTCTAACCATTAAGTGGGCATACCAAGGGTCATGGAAACCCTAACCCTAACTGATAGCCTATGTAAGGCAACCAAACCCTAACTTTCCCTTTTTCGTCCACAGTCATTCCAAGCTCCGTTTCGCGCGCCCAAAGAGTCAATCTCGACTCCCAAGATCTGCCTGAGCACTCTAGCTCGTCAGATTCCCTTTCCGACCGCATCCCCAAGCAAGACAGCGACATGGACGCATTCGGATCAAGAGGAGCAAGCTGAGGACCAGGTATTTCATCAATTCAATAGCCTAATCCGCCTTCCAGGCATAGAATTAGCATGTTTAGCCTATTGAATTGCCCATAGCAGCCACATAGAACCCCAGATAGCGAGCCCTAACTAAAGAACATAACTTCTATGATGTAGATTAGATATTATTCTTTAGTTCTGTGATAATGTGGATGGATGGATGATCTCGGTGGACTCATTGTATTGGGAAGGGGGGTAGAGACCTACAGCCTAGTAGTTGATGCTCCTAGCTAGCCTCTTTAGCACACTGTAAATTCGGCCTGTGTACAAGAACCACACCTGGTTGTGGGTGAAGGGGCCAGACTGGCTTATAAGGAAGTTCGTGTTCTGACTCTTGAACGATCCCCCTGGTGTGTAAAGTCTACCGGGGATCACTGTGGACTAGGTCTAATGGCTTGCCACTGAGTGTGGGTAAGGCATGGGCTCGACAATCGTGGGGTGATGCGTCACTCTCCATTGGGTTCAACTCGAATAAGGGCAGTGGCCCTCTAGTCACCGTGAGTCAGCATGTAGATCTCTGGAGGGAGTGATCCCTACCTGCCCCATCGGGACTGGGGAGATGTAACCCAGGAATAGCCCCTCTGGCTATGCATCTGGCGGGCTACAGTCAGGTCCCAACACTCTTCAACCTACTCTGCAAAGTGTGCACAGGAGGGGCGGATGGAGTGGACTACCCTAAGCCATGTTCTCATGCCAGCCAAATCCATTGCCATGAATTACATGCGCAATGAACTCACGGGGACCCAAGCCGCCGGGTCATTCCCTTGAGTCTCGAGCCTTGGGTAGGATTCCCCATGTGATGTCTTGATCTTTGTCTATGCAGATATGTGATGAGCCATCCTTCGAGATGGTTATGTGATGTTGATGTTGTATCTTACGACATATGCGTTTACGCTTCGCAGACTAGGTAGGCCCCGAGGAAGGCGGGGGTAAATGACCCCTTCATTCTTCCCAATCGGAACTCATCAAGGTTGCGGTGTACGTGGAGGGCCCCCAGACGATATGGAGCTGGTATGGGGATGAACTCCTATTTGTATACCTGTCGCGGGCACCGTATATGAGTAGGGGCGTCCACAATGTGGTATCGAGCAATGTTCTTGGAGACCAAGAGCAAAGCACCGCCATGCTCCCGATAGTACTAACTTGATAGGATCCTCAAACCTCGAAAAGTGGGAAATTTTTTTCTCATTTTTGTAGTATATGCTAAGCTAGTAACAGTTAGGCGAATTGGAACATAAAAAGACAAAAAAAAAAAAAAAAAAAACAACCAGCCAAATCTTTCTAAGGCAAGAAGGTCTCACCGCGTCGGCGCCAGAGCAAAAACCAAGACTCGTGTTTTGCCACGGCGCAACGTCTTGAGACATTAGGTCAAAATCACCTTAATACTTGAGGAATTTTAATAAGGTAACATGCTAGATCGAGTTTTAAGGTAAGAATTAGTTAGATTTGTATATTAGACCCAAGAAGCATACGAACAGATAGAGCGAGAGATACAAGAAGAGGAGAGGGCAGAACGAGACCAGGAGACCAAGGTTCAAGAAGCGGAAGCGTAAGTCGGTCCAACATTTTGAAGACTCAACGACACACGGGTACACTCAAAAAGGGTAACCTCAATGAAGAAAGATATGGACTTGGGTCATATCAAAGGAGAGCCTTATTAATTTTGTAAATGATAAAATTTTGTTTAATACAAAGTTTTTGAGTAGATTATGTGTATAAATGTAATTAACTAAGTTGAATTAGCAAGTAATGGCTTTTGTTTCAGTCAAATTGGACATTTTTAGAGCAAGTAGTGAGGATGTCTCACACGTCGCGCCAGGAGCAAAACCACGACCCTAGGTCTTGACCTGGGCGCATCGTGTGAGACCTTCATACCTAAACTAGTCCTAGACTAGACCAAAACACCTCCAAATCGACCAAGTAAGGGGTCAATTCTGCCTAACTCGATGAGTCTAGCATGATTTGACCCTTAGATCACCCAAATTGGACAAGTTTGACCAAGATAGGGCAGATGTCTCACACGTCGTGCCAGGAGCAAAACCAAGACTCCAAGTTTTGACCTGGGCGCAATGTGTGAGACCTCCAAACTTTGAACCTCCATAACTTGAGCTACAAAGCTCCAAATTGCCTAAAATTTGTTGCAATAGGACCATTAGACAGCCTAGAATCCATTTATGACCTCAAATTAGGCTAGAAATGTCAAATCCCAGCTCAAAATGACCAAAATGGCTCAAACCCTTGAATTCTTTTTCCAAACTGTGGTTTGTTTGTAAATAGAAGCATACCCCATTAGTAGCTCGCAAGTATTGCTCTCGGCTCGAAGCTGATGCCTTACTCCTAGATAGAAGTGCTCAAGAACACCCCGTTGTTATAGTCATCTAGACCTCAGCATAGCAACCCAAGTTCAACTGTTTGTACATCACCTCTGTTCATGCCAAAGGCATAAACCTTGACCTAATTCTGTGTCCTTCTAATAGAGTTTGACTTATATAGCCGCCACATTAACACTCCCTATTGCCAGGATACCTAGAAAGGAGCTAGAGTCTAGAGCTGCCCAAGTCACTCCATGTGTAGAGATTGGACCCCCCAAACCAACTTTGCTAGGACCTTAGAGTATGCCTCAAACATCATGAAGGCTTTGCAAAACAAACCTCAATTCATGCCATACCACACGTCCTAATGCCCATAGACTTGTAGATTATAGATATGTCTCCAGTAATGCTGCTCAAGCCATCTTGCTTGCTTATAATAGAGCCCAAAATGTTGTAGGAGAGCCCTTCAAGTAGACCCTTAGACTCTAGAATATACGAGCGTTGCTTTCGAAGTACAGGGCCAGAGCCACAGAAGAGCTAGAGGCGCAACTTCTTGAAGACATCGAGGTCCCAACCGATGTACAGACAGATAAGGAGAGGAGACCGAAAAGGCAGACCCAAGAAAGGGAAGCACAATGCAAACACCTCAACCGACAAACGAGTAGAACAGGACACCACCGGCCTATCATCAATCTTCATCAAATGGGAAG
The DNA here is from genome assembly GCA_021234155.1 of Isoetes taiwanensis. Taxonomy (NCBI): domain Eukaryota; kingdom Viridiplantae; phylum Streptophyta; class Lycopodiopsida; order Isoetales; family Isoetaceae; genus Isoetes; species Isoetes taiwanensis. The sequence continues at coordinate 130,874 of JAJEKV010000304.1, read as the reverse complement.
AATATTTGGTAACCAACGGCATCAAGATTTTCTAGATGTCAACCTCTCGGCTACCACGTCCACGAGCTCACATCAGAAAGAGGATCTCGACGCCTTCACCAACTCGACGCACATGAGTTTCAAATGGAAGAAAGTAAGGCAGCAAAATACAGGTGCAGGAAGACGTTAGACATCGATGCCACGTTAGCATCACGAGCTAAGGCCAGAGGGCATAATCTTCCGTCGATGAGAGAAGTCATGGCGACACAGGAGCGTATAGAAACCGGAGGGAAGACCACCACGACCTTGCAACCTAGCAGCTCAAGCGAATGTTATGCAACGTCAACAAAAGGAGAAACCAAGCTAGGCAACCACAAAGCACCTAAGGCTGACCAGGACGAGCTTCCAGCTCCCTTGCACCAGCAGGAGAACTTTCATCGGTTCCAAAAAGTAGGAGACCATGAGGAGGAGGAGACGCATATCAGGGAGCATCTCCAACTTGAAGGCCTATATCAGCATTAGGGGCAGAGGAGAATATTCTGCTCGAACAAGAATTCCGGACCCAGAAACACCTAGAAACCAAAGGAAGGACGACTTTACTACGTCAGCCAAGGAGTGCGAGACTCGAATGGATAGGACCCAAGGGACGGAGGAGACGACCTAGCCAGCAGGTACAAATCATGCAAAGGCGACCCGGGAGCCATGGTAGGGGCAATGGAGATGACCACACTTCCGAGCCGCGGGAGAGGCACTTGAGAATGAAGCAAAGCCCAAGCAACGTGAGTCGCACTTTCGAGAAATTCAACTGCGGAGGAATGACAATGCACGCCTACCGACCCACGATCTCGAGCTTGAAGACATTCAAGAATGCCCGGCCAACAGCCAGGTGACCCTACTCAAGCTATCAATGGCACCGCACATCGGCAATCTTGCAACGACACACACAATCGCATGTAGGGGCGTTGAGCAATCACCGCATTCTTCACGACCGGACATACACATTAAGGAGGAGCATCTTTTTCAAGGGATCACATCGATGAACACTCTTCGCAACTTGGGGTGACGAGCTCGGATCAGACATGAAGCTCAACAATAGTAGCAGCACCTCAAGGAATCCCGGAGTTAACCAGAACGAAGAAGATGCAGCAAAACCGAAGAATCAAACACGATAGGAGGAGGGAAAATCCTAAAGGAGTATAAACATTCAAATAGATCTTCGTAGTTGTTTTGGAAAAGTGGATGAATTAAAATCCCAATGTAAATGCATATATGTCTATTGTATATCTCGGGCGTTCACAGATATAGTGGAGAAACATGAGTTTAAAGTCATGATTTACGGATTTAGCGCTTAGATCAGGAAGCTCCTTCACTTCGACTACCAAATGAGGAAGCAAGGAAGCACAACTATAGCCCAAGATCAAAATGGAAGAGCAAGTACGAGGGAGAAACGACCAGAGCCCAAGCAAACCTTCGACTCCAAACACTTCGGGAAGTGCCCTCAAGTAGAAGACCACTCGTCCACCCAATGTCAGAATAAGAGACAACACCGGTCATGTCAAGATCATCAGCGCTGCACCAGGACATCGTCAGGGCGCAACACTACCTCTTGTGGCAGCAACAACACTTGACGAACTTATGACACGAGTGGCCTCAACAATAGAAGGAGGAACCACCCAACGTCAACGAGCCAACTAAGAAGGCAACATCTCGACGACCATAATTCCACCTTGTGGTAATATAGGGTGATGCGCTATGACATGTGTATTAGATGGAGATGCACTTACGAAAGGCACTGCGACGAGGAGATATGCCTTCAACAACTAGGTGATGGCTTCGTCAAGTACTCCTACCAGTAATGAGAAAAGAAGCCGATCATATCTCTGACATGTGGCACGTAAAACGCCCAAGGTAGAAGCATTCGACACCTTAACGACAAGGATAGCAACTGAAGCACCTTCGGCAAAAAGAGAGTTCAAGATAATAGCCAGGCTATTCAACGACAAGAGTATATCTAAGGCAGGTACTTCTTCAACTCAAGGGTCAAGCTGCGCAGATATAAGGATGCATCATCCAGACAATATAGCCAGCAGGGAGGAGAGCCATGATGCTTTACTTGACAGAGAGACCGACATGCATAGAGGGACAAAGGTCAGGAACTGAAAGCTGGAGAAGTGCTAGCAACCGACTTCTTCCACGAGCTCCCTAGAGGCAACAGGAGGATCAAAACTGACGAGCACAATCAAAGCCACCGGAAGGTACCTCAAGACAAGAAGACGGCATAGCACTGAGGAATGTGACAACGGCGAGACTGACGTGATAGCTAACTACACCAATGAAGTGGATCAAAAATATGGGAGCAATGCAACGACCAAGTCATCTCCAAATTACTCCACGCCGGCTCAATGGGTGGATGCGTCCTAGCCTTAGGTAAGGTGTGCCCATGTATAATAAGCTTTAATGTGTCTTATTGACCAGTTAAATAGAATAGAATAGAATAGAATATACATTAACGTCCCTCAGGCCGTGAGGCCCCCGGACTTGTGTAGCATCCTGCGAGCTCCCAAAAATTAGGGTGCTGCCAACAAACAGACGCACATGATTATATAGCCTTCTAGCGGGCTTTACTTGTTCTTTTTATTACCCGCATCGTGCTTTTTAGTTGGCTTCTTTTGGCCATACACAATGCATCGTTATCAACAGCTTTGAGCTGTCCTTTGTGGGGCCTTTACGATTAAGCCTCACCGTAGTGCTTCTCGGTTATCGGACCCTTCTCTTTGTGCACCCCCCGGTGTCTAATTATCATCTCTTTTATAGCTTTCGCTACATCTGTAAGCGTCTCTTCTTTGTCCATCGGTCTTTGGGAGTGGGAGGTCCCACGACCTTGTTAAATTTGGACCTTATATGCGTGTAGGCCAGGACATTCTTTGACCATATGCCTCTCGTCCTCTATTTTGCACCTCATCACATAGTCGGCATATTCTCTCTGCTCTGTCTATATTTCTCCACCTATCTTTCTCGATTCGGAGATCGTGGCTTCCCATTCTGAATCTAGCTAGCGTTCCTCTGTTGCTTCTACATAGCAGGTTGCTTTTGTATGTAATGTGTCCTATCTGCCCCCGTGGATTGAAGACTCCCAATAGCCATTCCACTTTTGGACCTGTATGCTGTGCCAGCCAACTTCTCATTGCCCTGTCCGTCCATTCTTCTTCCCATCCATTTGCTTGTATGATATGATTTAATTGCAACCCCATGTTTGCCGTCCATCTCGCCACATCGTTAAACCATCCCTTGCCTTTTACTATGTGTTGCTTTGCTGATTCCTCCATTGCTAGTGATGATAACTTATCCTCTTTCCCATAACTGTTATCCTTTATTAGGTACCTTATTGTTCTTTCCCATGCTCTCACCTCCATTGGTTTTTCTCCTGTTTCATATATGATTGTTGCTAATGATGTACACGCTTTCACACGGAATTCTGTCCGGTACCCTTTGTCTCGGTATCCTTCCTGTTTCTCCCATTTTTCTCTGTTAGGCCCGCCCCCGTTTCACATCCGTGCAATTTTAGCGTCGATGCCACTAATGTGTTAAACAGGTATGTTTTGATTTCCCAGTTGGTGATCCTGCTTGTTAGTCGCGATAATTCATCATGGTATAATAGTTGCCCATCATTTGCACGAAATCATTTATGCGCCCCTTTTGACCACTTCCCCGCCATGTGTGTCATAGCCCAAGTACACATTACCACATGGTTTCCTCTAGCTCTTGTCCCTTGTATTTGAAGGGTTTGTGCTTAGATCTTTGTACCGAAGGTCACTATTTTGTTTTGTCAGTTGACCGTTAAACCTGTCTCCAAACAGAACTCTTCTAGAATTTCTAACATTCTGTGCATTCCTTTGACTTTGGTCGCCATCATACCTAGGTCGTCTGCGTATAGCATTATTGGGACCTTCATTCTCCCTAGTATTGGTGCTTCCTTATCTCCTTCTTTCTCCTCGAAGAATTCTGTAGGGCATCTATGTATATCCCAAAAAGCGTGGGTGATAATGGGCACCCTTGCTTTACTCCTGTGTCGCAATCTATTGCTTCCCCTTCCCCTCCCATTTTAGCATATACCTTCTGGTATAGTCTTGCGATTGCTCCCACCAACCCATCTGGTGCTCTTAATCCTATCAGTCTCAGAATGAGCTTATCTCTGGGTACTGTGTCGAAGGCTTTCCTAAAGTCCACAAAGCAGCATATGATTTTCTTGTTGTTCTCCTTTGCACGTTCTATCATTATTCTTAAGGTCACTAGGTGGTCCGTGAGTCGAGTATTCGGTCGGGGCTTGGCTGGCCTTGTGCTCTCGAGTTTCCACTGTTTCCGCCCAGCTCTTCAGTTTTTGGTCTAGTGTTTTCCCAAACCATTTCGCAAATATCGAGCTAACCATGATGGTTCTATAGTTACTTGGCTCCTCTCTGCTTCCCCCCTTATGAAGCGGGATTATCTTGTTGAACTGCCATCTTTCTGGGAGGCCTGAGTGTATTACCTCATTGAATATTTACGTAATTATTCCTACTATCGTGTTTGTACACTTTTTAACATCTCATTTGTTAGCCCATATAAGTCCGGTGCTTTGTTATTTGCCATCACCTTAGTGCCCATGTAACCTCCTCTGTGGAGAAAAGAGGGGCTTGTGGCGACCTTCCGGAGCCAGTTGGTGCAGCCCATTTTTTTTGTATAAGCGTTCGGATATTTTGTCCAATCTATTTACGGTTCCGTTTCTCCCCCTTCTTCTCTGTTGATGCCCCCGCCCTTGTCTTTGAGCCTTTTTTCATATTGTTCCAAAATTGCTTAGGCCGTTTTTCCAAATCCTCGGCCAGTCCCCATTGATGGGCTTTCAGGTCTCGAGCTCTCTTCCTTTTTAGTATTTTGACATATTTGCTCCGCTCGTCTTTGTATGCCTCAGTTCCTCTTGCTTGTTTGGCTTTCTTTCTCTGTTCTACGCATGCCTCGTCGAACCATACTGATCTCCGAAACGCCATAGCCCTTTTCCCTCTTTCTTTCCTTCCGAATGCTGTCCTTGCTGCCTCTTCCAAGAGGTCATTCATATCGTTCCCTCTGTCCTTCAGTCCTGTTCCCCACTCTTTGTCTCTCATTCTCTTTATCACCGTGTTTATGAATATTCCCACTCTGCTTTCTCTGAATTTGACTACAAGTTTCTTCTGTTTAACTTCTCTTTGCCTTTCTTCTGCCTTTCCACTTATTGCTCTTATTTTGAGCGTGATGGGTCTGTGGCTATCCCTTCCCCCTATCGGCCATTCTCCTAGCTCCATGTTCCCAATTTCTGCCATTGCTTCCTCGTTTGCTATCACATAGTCAACTATCTTTGTTTTGTTTAGTCTTGGCGTTTGCACTTGTGGTACATCTGAGGCTTGCCACCTTCTTAGTCCATTGCATATAATCAGTGCGTGGCTGTACATACCTCTATCAAGGTTTCCCCTCTTCTTGTTACCTCTACTTTGTCTCTCTGGTATTCCTCTCGCCATTCGTCCCCCCCCTATTCTGTTTCCATTGTCCATCCTCATTGTCTATCCCTACTTTCTTTGTCTGTTCTTGCCCTGTTCTTGCATTGATATCTCCTATTATTATCAGCGGTCCCTTATCCCTGTGCCTCATGACCACTTCCCCCATGCTTATTAATTCCAACTTGTCACATTGCGATTGGGTAATACACTATCGATAAATATAGTTTCTTATAATCAAGCATTACAATATCCATAAGCATATATCTTTTATTAATGTCTGTTTCTAGAATACATGCTTTCCTGACACTCCTATTCCTAATGTAGCAGGCTAGACCTGCACTTCCCCTACCTGCTTTGTAATTCTTTTCTCTCCAACATGTGAACAGTGTGTATCCTGGTTCGTCTGGTAGCCTCTTAGCTCTCTGTGCTCCCATGTCTCTACCAGACATATGATGTCCCGATCCCTTGCTGCGTGTAGGCGTTCTCCGTCATCCCAAAGGGTATCCGTGCAGTTCGATTACCGGACAGCTATTTCTTCCGTCCTTTCTGCGCCCCCCTGGACCCCTGGTGGTCTATTTCGTGTCCTTTCCTCACCTGTCTCCTCGTCCTCGCCCCCTGATCCCCCCCTGTTTCCCTTGTCGGTGTTATGTTTCGGTCTAGGTCTTTTCACGCCTCTTTTAAAACTTCCCCAACCTAGTTGTGTATGCGTGTGAGAATCTTGGGGCGGTTTCAGATCCACTTGATCCAGATGATGCTTTGTTTCCTTTATCGTATCTGTTGCTTTGTCCCAGCTAGATCAATATGAGATTCCGTCCTTCTTGGTCTTGTGGGTCCGTCCGTTTCCTTGCGTTATGCGTTTCACGTGGGCGTTTTCTCCAAGCCCCTTTTGAAAATCTGATTTCCCATTCTTTACCCACAGCTTGTATTCCTTGAAACTCAATTCTCGACCTTTGCCCGGTTCCTTGTGCGGACCACATCTCTGCATAGGCTGTTAGAAACCTCTTGTACCTTGAGTCCGTTCTGAGTTTGAATCCGCGGATAATTCTCTCCTTGGCTGCCATGTCCTTGGGGTTATATTTATGTGCCTCGCCCTTCCTCTCCATGCCCCCCGCCCGCCTTTGCTTTCACCATCACATTCACGTGCTCTTGGAAGACATTCTCCATTATTTACGGTGACGAAAGCGTGTCCCTCGTTAGGCCTTTTCGGCAACTCCTATCAATCTAACGTCATGCTTTATCCTCTCCCGCTCCTTGAATTCTAGAGCGTGGGGTTTTATCCTATCAAAGCTACGCCCGCATCTAAATCTATTTGCTTCTTCTCTAGTGTCACCAACCTTTGTATGATTTCCGCTTTTTCTTTCTCCACCTCGTCCATCTTCTTTCGAATTTCCACTCCTGATTCCTCCACCACATGCACCCGATCCTCCACCTTTCCTATCGCCTCTTTGTTCTTTTGCACTTTTGCCAATGTGTTGAGCGCCTCCATCCTCGGCACCCTGGTCTCCAATCTTACTTCTATCTGTGCCAGGAAGTCCTGCAGATCCTGTTGGAGTTCCTGCCTGCTGGTCCCTATCGGTCCTGCTTGATTAGCCATTTCCTCCCTCTCCCTTCTTTGTGGTTTATACCCAGCGCTCCCTTCTTCCGCCGCTTACTCTCTTCTGCGTTCTCCTGTATATTTGCCCTTCTTCCTTTGTTTGATATATTCTTCTTAGTTATTCACCCGTTTCCATTCACCGCCTTTCGTGATTTGAATTTCAAATTTCAAACTTTTCCCCATCTTTGTTATGATTAACTTTTTGCTTTATTTACGCCACCTTCTATATGTTCTTGTCATTATTCTTTGCCAATTCGAATTTATTTCCACGAGTTTTGTGACCTCCAAATATATGTAATATCATCTTTATGTTGTGTTATTTGAATAGTGGGTGTGTAACTTTGGTGCACCAATCGGAGGATCAGATCCTCACTGTCTTGGTGTACGGTCGGGGAGATGTCTCCCACTATCCCGTACTTGGCAGCCTCCATTTTTCCACTTTTCATTTTCATTTTGTGGGATCGGAGAGGTTGGCGTCTGTTGCTTAGTGGTAGGCACCAGTCGGCGGGCTATTTCCCACACTGTCCTGATGTATGGCGGAGACGTCCGTCTCACAGTCCCATAACTTTGCCTTCCCCTATTTGCGCCATCTACTCCTATTTCCCTTTGTTTGCTTGGTCGCTTGTTCGCTCGCAGGAACCGACGGCGGGACCTATATTGCTGCTTTGTGGACTTAGCCAAGCCTTTTGATACGGTACCAAGGGAAAAGCTGTGGGTAAAATTGCAAGACCTAGGGGTCTTGGCAGATTTGCAGAATGCGCTATATAAGTCATATGAGACATGCTCAGGTGGATTGCATCTAATAAGCCAGCCATTCGATAGAAATATTGGGGTCCGCCAAGGATGTCCTCTCTTCCCTACATTGTTTGAACTGTATATTAATCACTTGGAGAGCTGGTTTGCTGAAAATGGGAGCGACAGAACTCATCTCCTGCACCAGATTACCATGCAGCTGATATATGCTAATGATGTGGATCTCCTTGCTTACACTGCAGTCATGCAGCGCCATTTCGACGCTCTGGACACATTCTGCCAGATGTGATGATTAACTGGTTTCGTCCAAATCATCGTGGCCTTTTCGGTTAGGCTGCACGGCTACCACTCCAGAGGTAGTGGGTTCGAGTCTCGTCTAGACCCTTAAATGTGACACATTTTAATCGGCCCGACATGCGAAAGTGAACCTGGCCAAGACTAAGTGGTCCTCATATCATCCTCACGTCAGCCATGAGCCTCCTCCTTCAGTTACGGGGGGCAAAATGTGGAAGTGGCATCCACGTACAAGTATTTGGGAGTGGAGTTCCCTTTTAGTATGTAGTGGGATACTTCTATTTGTCTATGAGTAACAGCGGGCTGGATATGCAATACAGAACAACTAGAGCGAAGTTATATGACTGGGCCCATCAGTCGCATCTATTCAGGGTCTTGGTAGAGCCTCTCCTTTTATACGGGGTCGAGCTTTGGAGCCCGTGGTGTCATTCGCTACCTGGAATGATTTAGAGCAGGTACAGAAAGCCTTCTTGGCTTGGCACTAAAGATGAAGTCCACAGTCCCATATCAGATCCTGGTGTAGGAGATAGGTTTCTTACCCCTTTAAAGGGTAGCCCTGGATCGACATATCGTCTACTTTCAAAGGCCCAGAGGATTCACCTATATGTATTTTATGTCAAAAGGTGGTCACTATAGACGATGCTCGCCTTCCTAGCCTAGCTTCTACCATGGCAATGGGGGCGCCTCAAGACCCGTTGGAAGGAAAAGTGAGCTCAGTGGCTCATCAGATGGAATATGCAAGAGCACAGGTGCATACAAGTGCAAACAGAGGCAGATCGCCACAACTTGCAGCAGTACCTTGATGCTTGCTTCCTCAGCAAGCTCTGGGATGCCAGCACTCTTGGATAGATCAAGACAGCACATTACCAGCGCCAAGTGAATCCCTCATTGGAACAGGATTCGCGACGCTACCTGCATACCCAACTGCCTATAAAAAGGCGTTGACTCATTGCCTCGATCTGCACAGGTGCATACCGTCTCTGAATTGAGACAGGGAGATGGATTGGCAAGATATGGTAGGACAAGCTTCGTTGATGATGTCAAATGAGGGTCATTGAAGATGAATGTCATGCCCTACAGGGATGTCCGGCATATGACTAAATCCGAATGCGCTATGCTGAGTTGGTCATGCCTGGCCAGCTGCTACACGTGATACTGAGTACAGCTCCAGTTCTGATGCTGGGATCATACCTCCAAAAGGTCATGGGTCTGCGGGACCAGCTATGTCCCCGGACACTCGCATGACTTGACCATGTCTTACTTCATATGTATCTATACAGTTTTACAACACGGGGGCAAGGGTTTTTTAACCTGGGCAGTAACAAGTCTGTTACGCTCTCTTTGGGTCCCAAAAACCAATTAATCTCCGTGGATGATAAAAACTCTATTCTATTCTATTCTATTCTAACAAGATACTAGTTGACAACATTTACAACGGTCATCGTTTTCTAACCTTGACCTCGTCCCAGAGGCAATTTTGAAATGGGTCAAGGTTAGAATCAAATTGAAATGTCTTGGAATTTTGGGGTGAAATATGAGGTTTTGGATCACATCTACATCCAGGGCCAAATGCATAAGACTGAATTCAACTTAGAGTTTCAAGGATTCAGCCCGAAGTTTGTAGCCTACATTGCAATCAAATTAGCAACACAGTTTGTAGAATTTTACCCGCACCATGAGGTATTTTATACAAGGAGGAGATGCCAAAGCGTGAGCTCCTAGGAAGTTCTTGACTTCATAGCTAGGCTGATATTTTCCCCATGCATGTACTAAATGTTGAACTTCTTTTTTATTCTAATATCAAATGCATACGAACGATATGAGAATGATGCAGAGGACAGTTGCAGAAAATGAAGCATTCACAACTGCTCTACAATTGTATATGAACCATATGAGAATGATGCATACTTGCAGAAACCGAAGCATTAACAACTGACCTGTGATTATTATAGCATTCTGGCAGCCCCACATAAACCACTTTAGTCCTTTAAGAGTTTCCTGTTGAACTTTGAAGATTCTGCAAAAGTATATATAGTATCTTACTATCTACACATTTTGCTGTTTCCTATATGTGGAGCTGAAAACTTTCAATTTGTGAGACCACTTGCATTACTGTATATTTCTATATCCCAATGTCTTGCAACTCAACTTTCATGGTCCTTCAAAGAATAAGCTCCTAGGAGTTTCCAGTATCCCTGGAGGCCATGATTGCACCAAAGGATTTTCTGACTTCCAGTTTAAACCTACTCTTTGTTGCATAATGGTGAACACCATAGCTATAGAAAGACGCTCAGTTTAACAGGTCCATTGCATTTTATGAACATCCAAGTCAATTTGAATGCTGTGGTGGAATTGTGTTTACAGCTGGAATACATTCCATTGGATAATGTATGGCAAAAAGACTCCCATAATCTATGCTTCTCTATCATCTTGCATTGGACTTTGAGACCTTGTGTCCAGAAGTTTATGATGTTTTGGTTTCATACCTAACATGACAGCAACTTCATAGATTCTCCCCCATTTTTCAAATGCTCGAGCAAGATCGTAACGTCCTGCAAAGTGAAAATCAGCAACTTGGACTACATTGTTCTATCTTGAAATCACGTGTGAATATCATAATCCAAAACGGCTGCATGCTCATTACTTAAACTGTAAATATAAATGTGTGCAGGAATTGAAGTCAAGTTAAGCTAATGCAGGCATGAAGCTAATCTATGGCGAGACATGCGCTCCCCACTTAAAGATGTAAGCAGTGGAAAGATGCATCACCATGGGAGAACTTAACACACAACAAAATGACATACCCTTCTTCTCCAAAATCCTTCTGCTCGGCATTTGTGATGGGTCCTTACCATTACTTGTTTGGGAATCATGAAGCTGCATTTGAGGTTACATTAATAATTAGTAAACTCGTAGAGTGTATAGCCATCAACAATAGATATGAGGCAATAACAAGGTTTTAAATGCAGAATGAGAAAAGGGACAAACCTCCTTTCTGATATTTTCTAAACTATTCCAATATCCTTTGGGATTTCTTTGCTTATATGAGACGAATCCCTAAACGATCTGCAACCGCTTGAAATCCACCCATTCGTGAAATTGCCTTTTCCAAATCAACACGGCCTTTTTTTTTGAGGTCGCCGCGCACTGGCATGTATCCAGATTCTCCATGTTCTTCAATGAATTTTTCGTAACTCGTTTTCTAGGACATCGAAATCTTTCTGGAGGCCCTTTACTGGATCTCTTTTCTTCTTGACAGTCTCTCTCGCTTAAGCTCATCCTTTGCTGGATTAACCTGATGTGGGGCAGTATTCAGTACATCCTGTGGAGATATTTCAGAGTCCTTATCTGAAGTCATTTCCTTTTCATCTGAAACTGTGTGCTGCAGACCCTTTCTGGCGATTTCTAACTCATCACGGATTGCACATAAATTCTCAGGTAGGTCTTCATAAGCGACCTGCAGCACAGAGACCGCTAAATAACTTTTCATTATGCAATGGTGGAATACTATTTAAAATTAAAGAATAATCTCGAACACAAATCAAAGGATTGACATAGTAGCTTTACCTCTTCAATCATGCCGTCTGGGAGAAAACAATTGCTTTTCATTTTAACATTGACAACATATCTCAGTAAGGTGTGTTCACTTCCCAAGGCATCAAGTGAGCATTTCCCTTGCAGTGATTCAAAGTCTCCTTCTACTTGATGAAAGGTTATCTCAGAAAGTGGTCTTTCACAAAGTTCAAGAACAACACGTGCATGTAAAACCATATACATAAGGCGTTTGTACCCTTCCTGCATTCATAAAAACAGAAGCAACGTTCCGTGACAGAAGTTTAAAAGAGCGGCATTATGATGTTCATGACTTGACAATATAGGTTGTACACATTATTCATTTGAGGCGAGGTATTCTATCACTACAATGATGCATGAGCTAAATTCAAACAAGCAACATCACAGGCCCTACAAGTGGTAATGAAAAAGACCTGAAGTATCCGGAGATGATTATCTTCCCTTGAAAGAATTATGCTCTTTGCAAGATTTGGAAGAAACCTGTATGAATTGCAGTTGACCTTTAAGAAGACAATTTTACCGTTTCAACATCGACTGCAACAATGTATTATCGTAACAATGCAGATCTACATACTGTCCAAGATAATTTCATCAATACATACAGTCGCCTTACTTTGACAAACTTTCATATGAAGTTAGAGTTCTCCACACTTCTTCAATGGGTGCTTGGATTGTTATTGATGCAAGTACATGCCAGTGTCCACCATATCCCTGCAAATTGTAATGTTACACTAATGGATTTTACCATCAGGATATTTCGCATGGCAAAACTCACATTGGAATCGGATAGACGTCTTAAGTGAACTTCATCCACGCTACGTTGTCTTTTTCCACTACCTGCCTTTCCTCTTCTTTTCCAGTCCTTTTTATTTATACTCCAGCCACACGTATTTAAGTCCTTGATTGTAGATAGAACATCTTTTTTTCCTTTCCATACATTTACCACCTTTGCACTCGCTTCCATGGGTGCCTCTTTGTCTATGACGTGTGTACTTGCACTGACACTCCGTGTCAATCCGTGTGAAACCTCTTCTGCTCTCTTGGCCAGTGCATGAAGATTGATAGGAAGGTCTGCCTTAATTATTTTCTCAACAAATGGGGTGGGGAAAATGAGTTTTGGTATCACGTTGACTTCATAATGCAAGGTGGTTGTCCCATGCCTGAAGCATGAAAGCAATTGGAACATGTGAGCGCAATCATCCAACATCCTTAGGAGGCAAAACAGGATAGAAAAGAGAAACAAAATACCTATACCATATGCATCATCAAAACATGTACGATTTCTGAGGCATCTTAAACATTGGTTAGGTTACCCCTTCTTACTTAATGACATTCCCCAGGATACTCATTTCTGGACATCCTTCTGGTCATAGAAAGTTTCATAACTAAATCACTCCGATGTTAATATTATCCACTAGCCTCATAATGGCATCCACAAGAACAAAAAAATTCTAAAGCTCAGATATCCTCTCATTGTATGCTTATCTGGGTAGCAGTTTACTGCTAATCTATCAAAAGAAATTCTATTTTTTTCTTTTCTCATCCGTGTTTCTTGTCATTTTCTTGCAGCTACAAGTGCATTTATGAGTAGTATGCTTCCATTATTTCTTGCTTGATCAAATATAAGTAAAAGAACAGCCCTGCAAATATTACTTTTCACCTTGGACCGGGACGAAGAAACCATCTCATTATTTCTTGCCTATGAGATGATATAATAAAGAAGAGGAATGCTGGTAAAAGAGCAGCCCTGAAAATATTTCTATTACCTTGGACCAGGACGAAGAAACCATCTCCCAGCATATTTTTTGAAGTCCCCCTCAACCATATAAAACTGTAGCTCCTTTCCCTCAACCTTCAGAAAGAAAGAATTTCTTGAACTTTAGGAAATAGTTATTATTGCAAGACAAGAATATGTAATACAGTTGACAGATGTTTTCTGTGACAGCGATGCAGGCTTTAGACCAAACTGGCCTTTTGATTCCTAAAACGACTTAGAGTTCTAATTCTATACTTGGAATTCAATTGCGTGCATTACGAATGTATATGCATAAATATCAAAATCTAGAAATTTTCTTCATATGGAGGACGTTTTTACAAACTTAATGGCATCACTGCATAGTCATATGGAGTTCATCATTGGACTATTAAGAAGATTGTACATGTAAGAAGAATTGAGCAACCATACTAACCAAGTGAGGAAGCTCCTTGAGTTCAAGTATGGCACTGGCTTCTATGTGCCAATACATGGTCGTACGTGCAGCGCGTTGCAGCAACCAAACATGACCTGACTGCGGACATGGTACTATTTTGCTGTGGAACAAATTGCGAAATAGCACATCCCATATTTGTAAGAACTGGAGACTTATTAGTATTGAAGAAAAAACAACTGCAAGGAAACATCTAATAGGCAGTGTTCCTATCATAAGCAAAGCCGTGTAAAATTACTGCCACAGGTAAGAACTCCATGAAGTCTAGACACTATGATGCATCATTCACTGCATAAGAAACATGCATTCCCTGTAAATAATTTCTCCTATATTGATTTCTAGGACGGGGTATTTTGTCATGAAGACAGGCATTTTGGATGGGCAAAAGGAGAAGAGCATCTTCTGTAAGAAATCACATTGAGACCAAATGTTTTGCAGTGTATTTCTTGTACACAATAGGTCTTCCTTAACACTGGATGTTCTAAAAATTTAAACTGCCTACAGCTTACCTATGTACTAAATGTGGAATAAATTCTGGAAGTCGTTCATAATCTGTAAGTACTTTCCAGACATGCTCTTCACTTGCATTCACAAGGATGCTGGCTGAAATGTGCCTTTCTCTCCATGAAACTATACCAACTTGGCAATGAACTTCTTCTTCTCTGTCATCCTGTGCCATGCTTTGCATCTCCATGCTTTCCCTGTATGTATGAAGTTCCTCTCTTAACCGCCTAGGGATCATCCCAGAAATGAGAAACATAACATTTTTGTTGTTTGGCAGACTTCTAAGCTGTGGCATGGTTGAACTTATAAGACATGTATTAGAACGTGGAGATGTAGCCTTAGTAGCTTGCTTTCTATTGGTAGGTTCAGTCCCAGATCTTTTGAACCAAACATGTTTACTTGTTTCTGCGAAATGCAAACCACTAGTAAGGTCCTCAGGAATAATTTCCTGAGGATTATGGCCCTGATACGTAGCTACTAGGACTGAGCGTCTGGGGAGAACTATGTCACAGGTCTGAAATATACTGAATTGTGTTTTCGTATTGTAAAACAGAGCTAAGTTCAAGATAAGACTTCCAAGAACTGATTCCATATCCGTTATCAAACATCTAGAATTCCCACTTGGAACCTCTATTTTCTTATAATTGGCTACCTTTCTCTGTCGTTCTACAATTGTCGTGGTATGAAGATCCATGAGTCCTACTTGCACAAAGGTCTTTGAATCTTGCTTATGGCACAAAAAACTCCTTTCCGCATTAAACACTAAGAGTACGAGAATACATTCCTGAGCTTTTTTGAAGAATGGAAACAGTGCCACAATACACTCCAATGTAGCAGCATAAACCGTAGCCACATCTTGTAACATTTTAAATGCAATTGCATTGCTGAAACCAGCCCGATTGACATTGATGAAGCGAGCAATAGCCTCTTTATTTAACTCTTCGAACCCACATGCTAATTCATCTGATAAAGCACTCCGACCATGTCTGAGGAAATGCTTAGATTGGTTAGTCCGACACTGGGCTCCTCGGCAAAACAGGAGATTCGTAGCATTTGATCTGCGCAGACAGAACTGTTCTACAAAAGGATCAATATATGAGGGGCTTAATACAGGCAGAATCATACTTCGACTATCCATCCATAGCATGAAACGTGAATATCTACAAAATAAACTAATGAATGGCGTGGAATTATCCTTTTGTGACATGGCATTTCTTTTAACAGTTTTGTACTACCTGGCTTGTGTGTGGCGCCAAGAGCCCCTACTGGGCGGAGTGCCACAGAACGCCACCAAGGCTGTGTGTGCTGCCAAGAGCCCCTACTGGGCGGAGTGCCCCCTGCCATCAATTACGGGACGTAATAATGATTACGAACAACATAGAGCTTCCAGAAATTGAAATTTTGTTGGTTACAGGGGCTTTAATCTGTTGCAAAAGCAACAATTTTCAAAGCTTCCAGTGGATTTTCCAGAAGTGTTCATCTGCGAGCTCTATTTTTTTGCAGTGTTTGAAGATCTTCAAAGTTTTTCTTCTGAGGCAATGCAAAGATTTGCTACAATATTGCTCACATCCCTGTCTTCGACCTGCTGAAACGACCTGGCATATAATGCCCTGCTCTTCACGGTCTAGAAAATTTGCAGAAGAAAAATAAAGAACCCTCATGTGCCGATGTGCAAAAAACAATGAACCCTAGTTCCGGCAAAGCCATAGCCATAGCTCCAGCGATGCAGAAAGGCGCTTTGCCGTAGTTAGACTTGCAGCAAGGTTCCTGCCAGTTTGAGGGGTGCAAAGTGCTTTGTTGTTGCACTTTTAAAAATTGTGGACAATGTATATCATTATTAAACAACACTTCCGTTACACTGTACTTGAAACCTAAGAAGTTTCCATGAGCTGCCTTAATTTATTTGACAAATTATCATGGAACAAGCTTCAAAATAACTGAAGCCCATGAGCACAGAACAACCATCTCTTGGATTGACTGTATCGTTGACTTCCATACCATAGTCATCAAATCATAGGGTGATGTGGAAATGGCAGTTTGACCCATCTTCTTTTCGAGGGAATGGCTATGGTTGCAAGATATAGAATATTGGTAGATTCTGTGGATCAATGATCCAGATTAAACGAGTATAGAAGATAGACGAGTATAGAGTGAGAAGGAATTAGAATAAATTGTGGAAGCATTGTAATAATCTCTCTCTCCACAAAACTATTATTTAGACCTCAGTTCTAAAAAAACAAATAAAAATATATTAATAGGAAAATACTAATACAATGACGTCAAGGGGGGTGGGGGTAACCCCAAACCTCATCTATGATATCCGAATGTAACTTCGAAACCAAAAACTGGTCGTGTAGACGAGATTTGATTTCTTGTAGAGGTTCGTAGCAGGAGTATGTGACTGTCATGAACCTACTCAAAAACAAAGAAAATACGTGGAGAATACGCGAGAAATATGCAAGAAATATGCCAAGATCAGCAAGGAATCTGATATATGATGAAGAAACAAGAATACAATGGCCCGAAGGCAAGCAGGAATATAAGAGAGATGCCTACAAGGCTCAAAGCGTTGAACCGGAATGTCCATGCTAGTGTTGAAGACCCTGTTACATACTGGAAAAGGGGCCTCTTTTCTGCACGCATATGTGATATATGCGTCAAGTTCTGGAATGTTCCAAAACCTCCTGGGCACTGGTATGTATGGAGAAAGATGCAAAGTAATCTCTTTAACAAATATTCGTAGCGCTCTTGGCAAAGGTGCGTGACTCGCAACTAGAAGGTTGCGAGTTTAAACTTTGCCTCGTGCAACTATCCTTTTTCATCCATGTGATGACCATCTTTTATACATACGTATAATACTCGTATGATACAAATATCCATATGGTCGACACACCATCCCCTCATACGATGGCGACGAGTCTTTGGAGCCAGAGCCAGAGTAGTCGAACTTGGTTTATTTGGGTAACGTCGGTGAAACTCTGCAATTTTATCACATCAAACCCAACATTTGGTCCATAACCCGTTGGGTTCCCGTGGACGTAAAAATTCATCTTATCTTATCTTTTTGAAGATTACCAAAAAAGCTACACGTAGTTATATGGAGGCATTGTTTTTCGAGGATATGCTGTAGTTTTTCTTAAGAATGTGTGGTTTCTTAAGAAGTGTAGTTTCCCTTTTAGGCTAAGGATGTGTTGTTTTCAAAAGAGGCATGGTTTTTTGAGGTGATGTTTTTTTATTAAAGGTGTGGTTTTTTAAGGTAATGTTTTTCTTAGGTGTAGTTTTTTATGGTTTTCCAAAAATATGTATGACCAAGTTGTTCCTATGCCATTGCTGCCACAAAATGGCATGTATGGTTGACATGCTTGCTAATATTTAACTTCATACGTGTGTATATGAACTTGGAGACATCGATTGCGTGACAATTTGTAGAAGACACATTGATATGAAAAATCAAAGATGGGCGTTGGTTTGGCATCATATAGGCATTTCTTGAAGGACATTTAATCATATAGACATTTTGAACACCTAAAGTCAAAGGTTAAGACACCAAAGTCAATGTTTGGAAGACCCCCCAAGATTCAATGGTAATTTTCATGATTCAAGCTTTTAGCATGATGTTACTTCTTAAGGCATGGTTTGCTATTTCCCAAGGCTTTGCTAACATCATTCCACCCAAAAAGATCATCTCTTATTAAGTCATTTTCTCTCCTTTCATATACCATTGCCAATTTTCAAGACCAAAGTTCGCAAGACCATTTTTTCTAGCCAAAACTACACCATTCATCCCTTTGACATGACATTTCTAGAAAAGGCAAAAGGTTGGCCTTAAAATCTCAAAATCCAAGCACCGTTGCGCATACATGTCAAAGCTTCCATTATATCACTTCCACATCATCACACATCATCCATATCATCTCCACATCATCACCATGTTATATCCATGTCACACAAAGTTTTTGATTGGGAAGTAAGTTGTTGCTAACCTTCACATTGCCATGTTGCCTGTTTGGGTCCCATAGGCCAATTGGTCTCTGTGGACAATAAAAACTCTATTCTATTCCTTTGTTTGCCAGGACATTACCTTTGTTGCCAATCACCCATCCTTATCCATTTTTGCCCTAAAAATAAAAAATCCTTATTTTCCATTTTTTGGGTTGCCCGTAGGCAACCCTTGGGGAGTGTGGGGAGTGGCAGATAGAGGGCCACGATTGGAGAATATTGTGGCATATTCCTCGTCCACGGCTGTGGACTTTTGGGATTTGAGGGATGCCTGAGGATGCATAGACGGTGCGGATTTTATGGGAGCTTGGATGGAAGGTGGGGATGCGATCTCCGCTTCCCGGCATCGCCTAGAGGTAGCGAAGCAGAGGAGAACTTTGTCTTCCACCACCATAGCCAGTTCCGGCAGCGCCTTCTCGCCATTTTGCTCCAAGCCCACGTTTTATCTTCTTCAGATCTTCGCAATGGCCTTTGCAAGCAGAAATGTTGTCGCATTTTTTAATGCCGTTGCATTGATCGCCTCTGCCCTGCTATGCCAGTCCGTGGCAGTTTTTGCACAGGGAGAAGCCGAAGCTTTAGCCCCTACTCCTTCCCTTGAAGCCGGCGCTGCTTCTTTTGTCGTTCCTTCCCTTGCCTGAATCGCCGGAGCTGCCCTTGCTTCCCTTTTCCTAATGTGTCATTGATCTGCATCTTTTTGCCATGTCTTGAAGAATTATAGTCTTTCCGGATCTGCATGGCTTCATTCTTCGTGTGACGCGATTTGTTGCAGCTTCCACGACGTTTTGCACTAGAATACTCTACTATCTCATGGATTCAGTGACCAGGTTTTTTGTAGCAGCTATTTTTGTGATACAAATGAGATATGATTCTTATATGTTTTGGGTTTATCCCGCATTGTACATTTTAGAAGCCAGCAAAATTAGATGGTTTGGAGATTACAGGGCATGTGAAAGATGTCATCAAGGATGTTGTAAAACGTGAAATGTGTCTTCAATTTGTAGTCACAATAGGGGGATGTGCTCGAATATGGAAGTGGAAACATAAATTTGAGGTATATATCCTTTTCCAGTGCTTTTGTTGGCTGTTTTCTGCAAGTTTTGTCTTTGGGAAATCTATTCTACATATGTAATAATTTATTTTTACAAAAAACATTCTCATGTCCTTTAGTGTGAATTTATCGTTTGATTGGCTGAATGACCATCAAGTAAGCAAATAATTCCTCTTGCGCCTCGGATTTGAAGGCCTGCCATACTTGATTAAACAGATGCCATAGATGTTATATGCTTTCATAGTATTGGTAAATTGGGGTCGGGGTTTGGATCTTTTTGCGAATATTGTCTTTTTAAGGAAAATGATTAAAAAAGCTTATGTATGCAGTATGCTGGGAATTAAGAAGTTATACAATAAATGCTGCTAGAGTCTGAGGATTTCTTTGATACTTAAGCAAGGCCTGGAGTCATGGCTGGTGCTTCCTTCAAATCTAGGGTCAATGGGACTTGTTCATCTCCAAGAATATATTGTTATGCCAATTTGCTTGTTACATCTGCCTGAATTTAGCACAACTAATTGTTCTTGTCCTGGGTCCAAAAGCGGGCCTGATCCTATTTTGAGGGCAACTGTTCGACATCCTTGTACTAGGAGATTAGGTTGATCTGTGATTTTGTGATTGAGCAAGCCATTGTCATCCATTGCTCAGCATTGTAACTTATTGAAGAAAACATGGTCTTCGATATTTTCTTTTTTGAAGAATTATGGAAATAGGATGTGCTCGTTTTTTCTGTAAGTCATGCTAGAGGATTAATGGGTAGGTTGTGTGGATCTTCAGGTGCACGTAAACAGTGACATAAAAGTGGATCCTATTTTTCTTGACGTTTTGGAGCAAGAGAATAGAGTGCATATGGAGTTGGCAAATGTGGAAATCAAATGTGATATAGAGTTAGATGTTAGAACGTATATGAGAAGATCTAGAAATTTATGTTATCTTCTTGAGAGGGAATTTACATAGTTGAAATAAGAAGGGAATGAGCTTGAGGGAAATCGGACTATCCTTAAGGCTTTGGCATAATGGTACTCCTATATAATGCGTTTTCCAAGATTGCTTTGAGTTTATGAACTATCAAGCAAATTTTTAGTAACGCGAAATAGAGTTCTGGATTTTTCATTTTTTAAGGCATTTTTGTTTGTAAATAAACTTGAACCAGAACACCATCAGAGGTGATCAAGCCTGCTACCGTCGTCTTGTCCTGTAAATATGCCATAGCAAAATACGATACAAAAGTAAAAGAACTTCTTGCTCGGCATTGTCTTGTACAAACGTAAAGGAAGGGCATACATCTTGATCGTCACATTTCTGCATTATGTGACATGCTAAAACTTCAAT
The DNA here is from genome assembly GCA_021234155.1 of Isoetes taiwanensis. NCBI lineage: Eukaryota > Viridiplantae > Streptophyta > Lycopodiopsida > Isoetales > Isoetaceae > Isoetes > Isoetes taiwanensis. Next base: position 110,087 of record JAJEKV010000304.1, on the reverse strand, counting down.
TACAGCAGTGTATATGGGGCGGCAAAGAATAACTATCACACAAACAACAGTATAGAAGCAATGAGAAGAATGATGTGATGTTAACAACAGACAAAGCGTTGAGGAATGCCTTTGTTTAGCTCACAAATTATTGGAATGCCACTTGCTTGTTTTCTATTTGAGCGAACTATAGCCCATGAGCTTAATTGTTGTGCCTTTTCATGTTATGAGTCTGCTAAAACATTTAAAAAAAAATTGATTATTAACTAAACAAGTAAATTGGATGCAACATAACAATTATGTACGGTATGGTTCTCATATTCTTAATACAATACTATACCTGTCTTACAACACCTACATGTTTCATGTAGCGAAATCGTATTTCCTTAACCAACAATTGCATGTTCCATGGATCAAAGTCATATTTTATTGACCTTTGTCACTTGCATAGTTATCCAATGGGCAACCCCTTGATGCGTTAGCATCTTGTTTTCCTCAAAAGATAAGATAAGATAGAATTTTAACGTCCATGGGAAGCTCAGAGGTTTATGACGGAACAGTACAAAAGGGCAGGAGCCCAGACTAAACAAGGGGCTAAGGCCCAAATGGTCGAAGCCCCATCACAGGACAAACAATAAAATATTAAGATTTACATACAAAACACAATCAAAAGGTATAGCATGGAAAAATACATGCAATGGACTTTGAAAAATTGAATGGGCTAACTTTAGACCTCCAAAATCAACTTCTTGAGATGCATGCCATAATAAGAAATGGCAAAACTAGTCTATCTACTCCTAGCCTGCCGACGCCTAATCTCCTCCTATACCCCTTCGCCACGTGTACCACTGGGCGTGCAGGCAGCTCCGGGCCGATACCCACATGGAAGTCTACGTAAGATTTAATATTTGACCTGCATTTATCTAGTTATACGTTGAGTCGATTTTTAAAGTGAGCCTATGGGATATATCGAAGCTTCTTTCAAGAACCCTAAAATCTAAATCTAGCCAAGATTCACCTTTTTGGCAGTTAAGGGAGGCCAATCATGACTAAAACCTCCTTGAATGACCTTTTTCAAGCCAAGAGCCATTCTACGCAAAAATCCAAACAAAAATCCACGAATTACCCAAAACAGAAAATGAGGAGGATTTCTAAAAGGGAAAATCATCTCAGACTAGTTTTTTGAAGGCTCCAACGCCTAGAATCACGTGAATACCATTGGTGAAGACCAGTCTTCATGTTGACAACAGAGAATAACCTTTCTTAAGGGAAAAATGGAAGAATTTCTTATGATTTTTTGTTCCCATGACGTATGAGTTTGGGAATGACTGTGTAATGTCATGTATGATGTCAATATTGATAAAGAATTCTCTTTGGCGAAAGCTTTTTTGTGCATAGCATTTTAGAGTGTATATCCAAGGCCAAATCAAGATTTTATTGAAAGTACTATGAAGAATAGGTCTATGCATTGTCATAGACTGTGCATGCAATTATTAGATTGAAGTAGATAACATAAAAGTTCAGAGAAAATATAAAAATTACAACCATCTCTTGCATTGGCACATAAGTGTTAGTAGTTAGAAAATTAGAGTTTGATTTCAAAGTACATTGCACAAAGACTGTTTGCACATGTTGAACATAGTGCAGACAACTCATTAAAGGGCAAAAAGAGTTTCAAAAAACATCTTCAAAAAACTCAAAAATCTTTAAGTTCTAATTCATTATTGCAAAGTGACAGCCTGTCAGCCAAAAATTGGTTCTTCAGGTCAGACTTGCATATTTCTTGTTGAATGGACTTGATCTACCATGCTTGCAGGTGTATTAGAGATAGCTCCAGGTGTTAGAATTGGAAAAAGATCTCATTTGCTCATTCTGAAAAAATATGAATGCTGTTAGGAACATTGACTTTATTTCGACGTGGTCATATTGTCAAATTTGAAAGGGTTCTGAGTATTCTTTGGGGATAGACTTTTGGATATAGATTCTTTGCCTACTATAGCATCCTTGAATTGAAGTGGAATTAAAAGTTGAGATTGTTTGTGCATGGCATAAGTTTACTGAGATTGCCTTTTCTTGGTTTTGGAAAATCACTTGAAACTTGAGTTCTTCGCATTATTTTTGCAAGTTTCTTGCATAGACTGGTTGCCTTAAGCAACCTGGAGGTTCAAACCACTGAGATTGGAGGTTTGTCAAGAACACCTTCAACAACTATATACTCATTTGTACCACATATATACATCATCACAACCTCATGACATATACATATAGCATTTCATGGCACAGGCTGGTCTTCTAGAGTCCTATTCACTGAAAAGGGGCTATGATGAAAGCCCCTACTCAAGGGCTTCAACTTTCAGATCCAACTGTCGAATCCTTAATTCCTATAAGATACATCTGTTGAAGGATATCATTAATAGTATAGTACAACGTACTATGTATAAAACTGCTTGGCCAAGAGGCGATCTTCTGCCCATCCTGACAGGTGCCAAATCCTGGTCAAGTCCGACGGAGGTAAGGGTGCCAGAACACCATCCTCCTTCTGGGTAACCTCTTGTTGGGTAGGCGAGTTGGTAGCCTTCCCCATGTCGAACGGGGTTAGGACTTTGCACTCCAGCCCCAGGAGAGAGAGAGGCCATACCCCAGGAGACGTGGCCAATTTACATGGTCAATTTTTTCAAAGAAGGGAACATAGCCGCCTTACCAAGTGAATATTCGCAGGCACCACCTGGGCCAATTGACTACAAGTGTGTTGGATTTGAGGTCCTTTGGTGCTTCTTGGCCAAGGGGTGGTCTTCTGCCTATAGAACTTGATCCCTAGGGTAATGTCGACATCATGAGTTTGTTGGCAAAGTTAATTCACAGTTCCGAGGTGGAAAAATCACCCATCCGTTGTATTTTGACATGCATTGACTTTTTGTTTACTTGATTTCATTCTGCAATTTCTCCTAGCTCTCAGATTATTTTACTCTTGGGTTTTTTGGCACTAGCACTTCTGGTCATGTAATTAAAGTGCCAATTGACCTCTTTGCAAGAATCCAACCATAAGAAATTTTAAAGCATATGACTGACCTTTTTTTTTTTTTTTTTTTTTTTTTTTTTTTGAAATTGGGAATTACAACCTGCAACATTTTTTAGAAGTGTTTTGTTTAAAAAAAAATAGAGTGATTACCTTAAGTAATATGGAGGTTCTTGCCATTTTCATAGATCCAGATGAAAAGGAGCTCGCTTTCAAAAGGAGCGATTATCTTAAGTAATCCGGGGGTTCAGTAATCTAGATGAAAGAAGCTCGCTTTCACCTAGGAAAGCAGTACTAGGAGTTGTTGTTGCAACATCCGTATCAAAGCATGTGTACGAACTAACACTTGATTCTTCATCCCGCCATGGGGCAACAATGGAATTCTTACATGTATTGTCTGTTGTAATATTTGTTGCTTTATATTACATGCATGGTGAATGACAGGAAACATTTTTGCAATCTCCAGCCCATTGCAAGGAGAAAGACTGATGTACGATTTTAAGATTGAAGAACTGAATTTAGGAACTGTAACTGCTTTCTATACTTTATATTCCATACTCTATCAATGCTTTCAAAAGAGGATTTTGTTGATCTAAACCGGCTTTGCCTTAGACCGATTGGTCTCCGTGGATGATAAAAGTAACTTCCTTCCTTCCTTCCTTTCTCCAAACTTTATATAAACAACTAGATCTCATTACACATCTAAACCATCATTGTAATAATAAGATATCTAAAATGTCCATAATATCTCTTATATGTGTTCACTCTTCTCTAGACCATCGATATAGGTAGATAAGTATGTGATCCTAAATAAATATTTCTCTCCTTATTTCCCATATACGATTTGCATAAGCAAAATTTGCATTCGACGGAGGTCATGCATTGAATCATCCTTTGGAAGGCAATTAAAGAGCAGATACCCAATGTACTACAATGTTAATTTTTCAAATTTAACTCAATACAAGGTTCACAATGCATATATATATGAACTCAATAATATTGTAGCACTTTTACTGTTCATTTGGGATCAAGTCAAACACTGTAACAATATCAAATTTCCTTCGAGAGCCCAAGTGCTTAATTGAAACAATCCATCATCTCTGGATTTTCCCGACATGCACAATTCACTACTCAACTCATCTTGGTAAATCCTTCTATATCATATTCTCCTTCAAATTGTGATAAACTAATGTGTGTAGTTCAACGGTAAATGTCTACGTTATCTATTTCCTTCTGCAACTTCATTACTATAACAAAATTATCATTACCAACTTTTTTCTCGCCCATTCCTAATTTTTGCATCTACCAGGTGGCGACTGGATGTTAGGATATAGGACTTGAAATCGGCACCAAATTTAAATTTTATGAATTTAGAGACTCCCCCCCCAATTGTTATTTCCTTTCAAAAAACTCCCCCCACTTCTCATGTCCCTTGCCACATCAACGATCCAGTGCGGTTTGTCTTTTCTGCCTTTTCTCGATGGTCGCCTTGCCCTGCTATGGCGATATAAAATCTAGATGTGCGGCTTCTTCCAGTTTTGACTATGGCTATGTACAGCTCTAGGCCCGTTGCAAGGCCAAAACAGCTATGGCAGTCCATTTTACTTGCGGCCAAGCTTTCTTGCTCCAACGGTATTGGTTATGGCAGATGGAGCATGGGGATGGCAGATAAGTTTATTTTGCACTTGGATTTGCTTTGTAACCACTGGCTTAAATGTCGCTGACTGAAATTTTTATATGAAGGTTCTTTGTTCACGGAATAGAGGTCTCCTTAGCTTCCCAAACCAGCCATGGCATTAATATTTTGAACTTCAGCAAACTTGACAATATGCAGCTATGTCTTTTTTCCCTTACTTGTTCCGTGCGCGAGGAGCCAAATCTTTGCTTTATGGTTCTGCCACTAACTCTGTGCACTTTCGTCGCCTGTTCTTAACAGATAATAAGGATTACATGCAATGGAAACTGGGCATTTTCGGCCAAGCTCACAACTCGGCCTATTATTTTTTAGGGTATGCATAGATATTATAAGCTTTGTTTTCCTTTTTGATAAGAGAAGATGAACGAGATAGCAATATTTTCTGATTGTATTTGCTTTAAGGTGCTTGTGTCTACTTTTTCAATCGTTAAATAGGTTTAGTGTTGATTTTTTCTAGTCTTAAGAGTGCATAAGTTTCAGTTTTAGATAGGGCTTTTGGTTATAGATTTAGTTAGATGGCTTGCTCTTTGTGGTTAGATTTCCGTGGTGCTTGGTAGTAGTTAGTTTTGCTTCTAGTACTTTTGTAGTGTTAAGAGTGTCTCTTCTTTTGTATATAAAAATACTATCTATCTATTTGTTATTGCCATGCTAGTGTAGACTAGTGTAACGTGGGGGGACTCGTACCTCCACCATGTAAAAAACAAGGTGCTGCGCACGGAGGGTTGCCCTCCATGGCCGGAGGGTGAAGTGGCTTAAATCATAAACTCTATTCTATTCTATTCTCTTCTATAAAATAAATTGTAATGATATTATTTATGAATAAAAATTCATTGCATACTACTAGCACTTTATTTGGAGAAAGTAAACTATTTCATTGGTTTTGGATGTGTTATTTAGTTTCTTGATTCGCCATCTGCAAAAAGGAGGCCATTTATATTCTAAGTTTTTTACTCACACAAGATAAAAGTCTTGAAGACAATAATGGGACCTTAAACAATTCACACATCCTTTTGGATTGAAATAACAGGGTTCTAAAAAAAAGTGGGAATTGCATGAGTCTCATTTTAATATAATGCAGCTTATAAGGGTAATTTGAAGATTTTCCCTCATCAAAAAGAGACTTTTCAGAAGTTTACCTCCTCATAACTCAATGATTGCCTCGCATTATGAACAAGTTAGGGTTTCCATAAATTTTGAACTTACACACATTGGACATTAATAGTAGGTGCAACCCCATAGGTTTGGAACCAAAGAAATGTTCGCATAGGTCTTGGCTATTATGTCTATTATACCTAGCTACCTTATATTCCTATTGGCTGCTCGCTACCTTATATTCCTATTGGCTGCTCGATTTCTAACTTTAGTTTCACATGCTGGGTCGCGGTTGTAATTCCTCGTCTTTGTCGTTATTTTTGAAGTAGAGGCCAAGTCAATGAAAATTAGGCTTATGGAATGGAACCAGTACAATATAGAAGCACAAAGTTAATGCAGCACTTAAACTCATAAAAAGTCTTTCAGTTTGTAAGCATTATCAATCAATTTATTAGGTAAAATCCATGATCGTATAGTATATCCTACTAGAATACGAGTTATGCTCAAATAATCAAAAGAGCAATAACTGTATGAGGTTCATGAAAACATGAATTGAGATTATGATATAATCCAGGACAGAAAACATTATCGCATCGCAAGTGATCGTAATAATTATAGCACTTTCTTCTATGCTCGCTTATGCACTATACACAAATGGAGCAACTTGGGCAAATGTTGTTTCATCCTTGACATTGAGAGGGATGGTCAAGGAACCAGGGTTGGGGATTGCAAGCACACTGCAGTCATACGGCAAGGTAAACTCCTCGACTTTGAGGCAATAGAGATGAGCATTCTTGTAGGAACCACCCCTTATTTTGAATTCACCTTTGAGGCTAGTGGAGCCAGACTTGGAGAAGCTAAAGGGTCCACAAAGTTTGACACTAATCCATGCTCATCAACAAAAGAGTTAAGAAAACATGTTACGACCTATAAGGGAGGTCAACAAAGCAACGTACAGAACAAGGGGACGAAGTCATCTGATGTTAACTTGAAGCAAACCACCCTGAGAAGGACAACCAGTTCCTCATCATCGTCAAGGTCTTCTCCTTTGTCGTATTTAAGAGGAGGGCGCCATGCAGCAACTGATGCAAAAAGGGCTACAAAAAGGAGGAAGTAAACAAGTTTATGTGCTGCCATATCTAAACTACAAAGGCTATGAAAATTAAGAGAATAAAAGGAATGAGATGAAAATATGGTGTGGGATGTGGGTGTTATATAACAGTGCAATAGGGAACAGGTTTGCGGGTCACCTGTAGGTATACGATGGGAATAATTGGAAGTCAGGTTTTGGCCAAGCACGTCCTTCTTGGCATTCCCTAGCCGGCATAATAAGCGAGCATAAGTTGCCTCTTGGCACAGGTTTCGGCCAAGCACGTCCTTCTTGGCATTCCCTAGCCGGCATAATAAGCGAGCATAAGTTGCCTCTTGGCACATCTTGCACCTTGACCATATTGTTTCACTAAAAAAGTCAAGACACCTTCCTTGAAATAGGCAATCCTTGGAATAGACTTTAGGGTTTGCATTCAACAATACTTGCCTCCAGATATAACCTTTCTATAAGATGCATTGAACGAAGCTTGCCCCATATTTGGCTTAATTCTTCCCGCTTAACTACGCGAGAGGGTCCAGATCATGCTGAACCGACTTTCCATATGCAGCTCCTTGCCTAGAAATTATCCTTCCTAGCTAGCAAAGCCAAGTTCCCAGAAGCCCACCTGTGATGGAAAGTAGTAAAATAGACTGAGTGGAAACATTGTATTTAAAACTCAATTCCCCCCCTGATATCCCAGGGTTAGAACTAAAAAACAGTTGTTTGTACCTTCCCGATGTTCATAAACAGGGAAGTACAACGTTGAATCATTTTTTAGTCTACTACCACTAGCACCTTGCCTGTAGCATTACCCTCCATGCTCTTTGACAATGACTATGCAGCCTCTGCCAGTGAGAACTTTAAATCAACTACAGCTGTTAGTGTCTTTTCTTTGATAAGATTGACTAGAAACTCTAAATCCTTCTGATTTGCTGCCATGACAAATGGCACTAACTTCTGCTTGGAAAAAGTAAGGATTGTAGCATCTCGTACCATGCCATCAAAATTAGGTGGGAGGTCAATAACCTTCCCCTTTCGAGCAAGAACAGGCTGAAATGTCGACCAAGGTATACCTGTTATACAATGAATAACAGCATCAAATCTGCAACCTGGAGGACTCTTCAATGCAGCCCCTTCTGGAGTCTTGTAATCAAGCACCTCATCAGCGCCAAGGCTTTTCACTAGCTCAATGTTCCGATAACCGCATGTTGCTGTTACATGAGCTCCTCCAAGCTTTGCTAGCTGCATAACATATGATTTGTAAACACATAGTAGAGATCATACTCTAATTGATATATAGAATTATCAACATGGAAAACGCCTCATTCTTATGTAAAATAAACTCAAGAAATAACTGCTCTTTGCCATGGAAAAACATCAAGAATGCAAAAACCTCTACTTATCCTTGTACACAATTAACTCAAGAAATATAATTGCTCTTTGACAAGCATGAGTAATCCATGCAACCAACCTGTACGACATAAGTGCCAATACCTCCAGAGGCTGCAATAATAAGTATATTTGCACTATAGTTACTATCAAACTTAACTCCAGCAGAATCTTTGAGACTCTGAAGCGCTGTAAGAGCAGCCACAGGAAGAGCAACAGCATCTAGAGAAGACACCTCCGATGGTAATTTTGCAGCATATTTCAGTGGTGCAATTGCATACTCTGCGAATGCTCCACCAGACCGCACTAAAATGTAAATGCTTCAAAAGTTATTTTGGGGGTTTTATTGTAATGTTACACAGGACACTTACTCACCCAGATAGAAAGCCAGCTAACAACTCTATCTCCAGCCAGAAGCATCTGGCCCACACTTGATTACTTCCCGAGCAATATCTGTCCCTTTAAAGACCTCATGCATGCATGAAGTTCAGAAACTAGCAAAAACCTCCATATTTAAGTTACATGCATGAAAAGCATCAAAGTATATGGCATGATACATACAAAGCTTCAGCAATCTAATTTCTATTCCCTAACAAGATGTATGAGGAATGCGAGAAAGGCATGAGGCCTAACCAAAATCGTTCATGCAACAAACAAAATTGAGATGACAATTTATGAAACAGAGCACGCACACTCTAAAACTCTGAATTGCAAACAAACTGACCGCCTCTGCGCGCCCAGGTCTCGCTGTTGTCGTCCCAAACCCTACTGTAGACTAGGCAGCACTTGCAAATCCAGGTTTCGCTATAAAGAACTCAGGCTATGTTGTGAATCCAGGGTTTGCAGCAATGGCCCTTCTATATCAAGGAATTCAGGTTTTCACTGTAAACTCAGACTTTACTCCAGGTTTTATGACAACGGCCGTTTCCCATAGTCTCACTCATTTTGTTGCCGGATTGCTATTACCTTTTGAAAAAAGTTCGCTCCAGGGTTAGTTTGGCAGAGAGAGCTTAACAACATCCTATCTGGGACATCCAACTGCTGAGATAGATTTATGAACTGTTTGCTCTTCTAAAATAAGTCTTTATGTGAAGGATTCCCATTACAAATCACCTCAAGAACCAGATGGACGCATACCTCGAACACATATAATGCCAACCGCACTTTGATTTCCTTTTGGCCTGAAGCAACAAGAAGAGCTTGCTTTGGCCATATGGGTGCCTTGAATGAACAGATTGCACCATCACATAAGGGGGAAACCCATTTTGCTGTATCTCTTGGAAGAAACACAAGATGTATGTGTTCAGTATCTTCAGTCTCTGATGTATTGTAGTATGTTAGAGGAAGTTTTCTGTTCGAAGAAGTCTCAACTTTATCGAATAAATATTGGCATATTGTTTGATGTCAAGAATTAATATGTAAATACAGCCTGCACATCATAAGTATGTCTATCGGAACTCAAAGTTTACAATTTGATTATGAAAGAATTGACAAATTGTAGGTTTCTATAATGCTTGGCCATGTTAGTATATAAGAGGTCAATATGCAATAGGAGTCTATCATGTGCCATTATGAACATAGGATGCCTGATTGCCATTGTGAATACAGGATGCGTGATTAGATTACACAAATTCCATCCTACAGTGTCTTTACAAACCTACCTGCGACCGTCTCTTCAGGATACCTGTGAAACATTAATACCAATGATGGCAAGGCTCTCTTAGTTGTTGGAATACAATAGATCCATCTGGTATATCTAAGACAAAAAAACTGCAATCACTTACACAACTGTCAAATTTGGCCAATCCTGGTACGGTGACTCGTATCGATCTCCGGGTAAGCTACTCCAACTTTTCTCGTAATGATGACATGCAACTGTTACAGGTAGATTCGGAGATATATTATTTGAATGAAGAAACTTGCAAGAAGGGAATACACTTTTTAAAAACTTCAAGGACAACTTGCCTACACCTTACCATAAGATATCACTAGTAAAGGTTGCTACAAATATCTCCTTTATATCTTCCACAAGAGCTAGAAGCTCTTGAAGTGAGATAACTGAACATGAATTAGATGCTGAATCTATGTTCTCCAACCGATTTAGGAAAAACCCACACGATGCCCCAGAGCAACCTAGATTGACATTGGCATCTTGAACGGAATCAACCTATGGCCTTGGGATTGGGCATGAACTTCAACTCCATTTTCATCTATTCTTAGCCTCCGGCAGCCTGCAACGCATCTAGAGGCCCAAACACAACCATGATTTCTAAGCCGCATTTGCCTCTTTGAAAGAATAACTCACAACAGAATACATCCCTGGTCTGACAAATTGCTCCGAAATCTGGGCCGTCGGAAGGGCCCTGTCAAAGAAGGGGCTGCTTCTTACATGCAAGGGGACCCAAGCTGAAGGAGATATTCCTACACTAAAACGACAGGCTTACCTTGCCGATGGCCTCCATGCTACCGAACTTCTCTCGGTCAGCCGGTTTGCAAAGCAGCCACCAGGCAACAGGGGCGACCTAGCATTTACAGCTTGTAGCAAGTTTTTAGCAGTTTTTGGCATATTCTAAGCATATGCTAGCATATACCATGAATATACCAAAAACCCACACAAACAAGGGATTGCCCCCCTATGGGCAACCCAATACATATGACAACACACATCACCAACCAACTTTGTTTATGTTGGAGCAATCCCACCATGAACCTACGACAAAGCAAGGGTTCGAACCCTTGACCAAGCTACCTTGGGGCATATCCCTTGGCACTACAGGCTATGTTTATAATACAAAATATACACCGCCTATTTCCCCCTGTATATGTATAAGCACCCCCCCTGCATACATACTATTTGCCAATGGGGGAACTCTTACTGAATCCCCCACCGTGGGGTATAAAGTTACAGGGGGTACATAAAAATAGAATAACTAGGCGCTCCCCTTGTATATAGAAATGGGGTCGCAATTTTTTGCCCGCGTCCATTCCCGTGGCGCCATTTAGCACCTCTCTACACTGCAAAATGGAACTAGGGTAGATCCATTCCGCTCGACCGGCTGCGTAAGTTCTAGGGTTATGACTTTAATTTTTAGTGTAGTTTTTCGAAAATCCTTAGAAAATTTTATAAAAGTGGCCTGAAAAGCCGCTGGAATTTTTTTTTTGTCATCAGAAATTTTTTAAAATGGCTGGATTTTTCAGGTCGAACCCCCCCAATTTAAAACCATGTATACCGAAGTTAAAGCATTTGCCCATGGGGACTCTTTAAGGGTGGCCACATGATTATCTTTTCCTTCCCACCGGCAGATTTTCATGTAAAAACGGAGGTGGAGGCCTCCGTTTCAAATCGGAGGCCAGTTTTCAATCTTCCACTCCTAAGGGGGGTGCATCCAAAAAAACTAGTTTAATTTATTGCTTCCTCTCTCTTCTGCAGCTCTTCCCCCTTCAATTTTCCCTCTCTTCACCTCTCTCGTAGCTGCTCTCGTATCAGATTCAGATACGGAGGTGGAGGCAGCAAACATTGCATGTGGCCACCCCTTTTACCTCCACGATAGAGAAATAAGGTGTTTTGGCACCTAACTTTTAATCCCTTAACCATCGGGGTAAGGGGGGAAATTTGAATCTAAATTACCCCCTTTCTTTCCCTCCTTTTTCGCCAACAGAGGCCAGGTTTTGAAGCTAAGGCGCTGTGTTTGCGGCAGGGACTTTGCGATCTTCGTCAAGAAGTGTAGAAGCCATTGCGCCCTGCTTGTGGCAGGAGCATAGCGATTCTTCCATGATCTTTTGGCTTATCCAAGACACTTGGCATTTGCATATCTTCTTTATAGCTCTGTTTTACTACCAGTGGAGACACGGAGCGGCGAAGATTTGAGGAGAGTTAAGCTAAGTGATACTATGTCCATTTGTTGCATGTCTATCCCTGTTGTTTGAGCTCAAGGTATGGCAGATCCGACATTACACCCTAGGGTACGAATGTAATCACTGCCTCACAGCTCCATTTGGTATACAGGAGTTCGTTGAATCTTCTAGAGCTAAAGGAAGCTATGACGATGGAAATTTTTAGCCAAGAGGTGGCTTCTAAGCTGATTCTGGTATCCCAATGTCTCATAAATACATTGCTTTTCCATCTGCTCTTGAGCTGCTTACATTGTGCTTATTTTGCAGGGCTTATCTTGCAGGGCTTAGGCAATGGGACTTATCTTGCTAGGCTTAGGCAACGGGGCTCAATTTCTTACTAGACATCTTTCCTCTCATCTGTTCTGTACACCAGCAAGCATGCAACCATTATTCAAATCTTTTCAAGTACATAGATATGGAGGCGAGGTACTTTTATCATATTTGTTCTATCATTTTACTTCCTTCCAATTCTCACCTTGTTAAAACTATTTTGCACTCTTTATTGATAGAATCCAGAATCTCAACATGCGCCCTGCTCTTGTAAAAGTAGAAGAATATTTGTAAAAGCTTTTAAAGGCAACCCCGTTCTGTGACTGCAGCGAAGTAAGTAGTACGATAATGTTGTAAACTTTGCCTCGTGAAGTTGTTTTGGTTTTCATGTAGCTGCAGAAGGGATGGAGTGATACCTCAGATGCTATCCTTGAGATGTTCCATTTACTATTGGATATCCTTCAAGCACCAGATCCTGATTTATTGGAAAGATTCTTGGGAGAAATTCCAATGGTTTCCAGCAAATGTTCTCGGCGTACCAAACACTAGAGGCCAGGTAATAGCATAGCTAGTTGTTGCTATCATGCATGAAAGTTATATTGTTTTGAATCTAGTTGCTATACGATGCAGGCACTCTATATTTTGGATCAAGTTAGGACATTGAATGAAGAAATGCTTCAAAGGATCAAAGGTCAAGGACTTGATATAAAATCTCAGATTGTTGTGGTATGTCTTAAACCACAACAGCTTTTTCCAAAGTATAATAAACTCTCAAACAGAAGTGTACATGTCATTCACGTAATGGATTCTTATTGTCAGGTTACTCTCCTCATCCCAAATTCAAAAGGGACAATGTAGTCAGCATGTGGAGAAGATAAGTGGCACCGAGCATGGCTTCATCTTAAGGGTCCTGTTCTGCAGTGAGAAAGGATTATTGAAAAACTAGGTCTCATGATTTATATTTTACATATTCTAAATTGCATAGAACCCAAATGCTGAAGCTAAAGCAAACATCCATGTTTAATTTATATGTAATGCAGGATATTGCAAACGAGGTTTGTGCTCAACTTAAGGGGCATCCAGATCTAGTGACTGAAAACTACAGCGATGGAAATATTGTTGCATCATTACTTGCGCACAGGCTAGGCGTCACTCAGGTTGTTGTCATCAACTATTTTTGGCTTTTTCTCTTAATGATTTACCAAGGATAACCACTGATAACTTATATGTTAGTGTTAGCTCATGCGCCGGAGAAGACAAAGTATCCAAATTCTGATATTTACTGGCAAAAGTATGTGGAAAAAGTATGAAGAGAAATATCATTTCTCATATCAGTTTACTGCTGACTCATTGCCATAGGCTTTTAGTCAAGACGAAATTAACTACAAATTCTTATAGATGAAATGGGTACTTTGTATTTGCAGTGAAGATGTTGGTTAATACAAAAACCATGCGGCATTCAGCTTGATAAGACTGTACAGTGTTGTGAATGGAATAAATGTCTTTGATCCGAAGTTTAATATTGCGTCACTAGGAGCAGACCAAAACATTTACTTCTTTGATACTGAAAAGTCACGATGTCTATCAAGTCTTCACAGGGATATCGAAAAGCTGTTAGTCCAGATAATCATATGTAAGTTCACTTTAGACTAGCACTCTCCTTGCTGCTTGATTTTGTAAAAGAGACATCTCAGATTGTGCATTATTCTTGTATTTGTATGTTCTTAGAAATTCTATGCAAGTATCTTTACACAAGGGAATACCCACTTACCACTTGATAAAACATTCTATTCCATTGCTTATTTGTATGTTCTTAGAAATTGTATGCAAGTATCTTTAACACAAAGGAAGCACCCACTTACCACTTGATAAAACATTCTATTTCATTGTTTATTGCGTGAATGCCTGAATGGATTTATTTGGGTTCGATTCCCAAAAGGCTTTTTCTAAATAAACTATAGTAATCTTACGTGTATCTCCCGTAGCTTTTATTATAATGTTGTACTATTAGTTTTTTATGTATTGTAATATTTAAAACAACGTGTCTTAACTAAAGAAAATTCAAAGGCTATGTTGGGATATGACCCATAATATTTTTTTTTGTCAGTGTTGTAATATTAGAATAGAATAGAATATGATTTTATCGTCCACGGAGACCAACTGGCCTATGGGACCCAAGTACAAAGAGAGAGCAGCAGGCGTATTACTACCAGGATTAAAAAACCCCGCCCGAAGGGTTTTCGGAAAAACCTTAGTAGCAATAAGGATCTTGACATCTTGCACCCCAGGATATATACATAATCACAAATCTGGTGAGGGTTAATGTAGGACGGGGGCATAAGCGGTCGGTATCCATTACCTCACGGATGCGATCCCAACAAACCTACGGTAGGCCCGTGCTTTCGTTAACTCATGCAAGGCCCGATGGGGCCTGACTAACCGAGCATACCGAGCAGGATATGCTGCAAATGGGGTGAGGCACGGAGGGCGTGACTTTCATCCTCAATGGCCACGGTGGCGGCATTGGCGGACTACGTCCTCCAGCGGCTCCCCAATCCATCTCCCACGTCTCAATGCGGTGGTGTGCACTGTCGCGAATGGAAAAACAATCACCTGGCGCTTTTTCATGGGTAGATGGGTGCCGCGGTGGTGGTGTAGGCCCCTCCGTGTGAGCATGGGATTAACACTGCTGTTCGATAATTTGCCACCTTGACATGTGATAGGGCCTCTGCATCCCAAAGCTTGGCCATGAAGCAAGCATCAATCTTGCTTCAAAGGCGTAGCGTTCCTTCGGTGTATGCCGGTCCACATCTGTGTGCACGCACATTCCATAGCGAGAACCATCGCTTGCTTGTCTTTCCAAAGCGGGCTTTGAGTCGCTTGCGGGCCCATCGCCATGCCAAAGCAAGGTTAAGCAGCCGGGGCTTCATCCATAGCCCCCACCTTGGAAGTAAATAATGTGGCGTTCAGCGCAGCCCTCTGTAATGGAAGGAAGCACGTCTCACAGGCAAAGATCGATATGGGGCCGTGGATTTCACTCCGATTAGGGGCCAAGAAGGCCTTCGTACACCGCTCTAGATGGTTCCAAGTGGTGAGGGATATCAAGCCCCCACATACGCCCCATAGAGGAGGACCCGGTTCAACCAAGGCCACGAACAAGTGTGCTGGTGACCCCATGCATCTGACTACGCGCCTTGTGTTGTTGTTTTGCATTTAGCATCATGGGCTTTCGACTGCGGTGACCCGAAACACGATGGATGGATGCATCGGTGTGTGGTAGTAGAAAACTCAATGCCCAAATACTTATAAGGCCCGAGCCACCTCCACTACACGCCCAGTAAGTGAATGAGGGAAAGCGTGGAGTGCCGGGATGATGGGACCAGCCCTGACACCCTTGTCTTGGCCAAGTTAACTCTCATGTCGGTAAATTAGCGAAAAGTGTCCAAAGCATCCGGTGGCGTTGCATGTCCTGCAGGGGTATATGCGGCGAGTCAACATCATCGGCATATATGAGTTGCGGATTATGTGGTGCATCAACCGGCGCCTCCCCAGGTCTTTCGGCTAGCCATTCTTCTAGCTGGTCAATGTACAAGCCAAGAGCGTCGGTGATAGAGGGCAGCCACTGGCGCACCCCAATGCTACTAACAACGGGCTCCCCGGATGTGTGAGGCGGCCAGGAGCAAGCCTGCAGATGAATGCGGATATAGCGTTCGCAAGTCGGCCGGGGTCCCTAGGCTGTCTCAATCTATCCCACAACTTATCAGGAGGCAGCGTGTCAAAAGCCTTTGCGAAATCCACAAAGCAGCGACAGTTAAATTAGATTAGGCTATCCTCTATGAGTGTTCGCGGTGAAGATATGGTCAATAGTAGAATCTTGAGGCTGAAGCTTTGCACTAGCGTGAGCAGCACTTCTCCATCCCTCTCGCCCAAAGTGTCAATGCGCCCGCTCAAGAATCCGGCAAGCAACTTGGCAAAGGCGAAGCCGACCATAATGTAGTGCGATGGTTAGGTGGGGGTCCCCACAGCTTTGTATATGGGCACAACTCTACTAGTAGTCGGTCGCGGGGGAAGCCTTCTTGCAATGCCACCACGGTTGAAGAGTCTTTGTGAGAACCCGGCACCATTGGGGGCCAGACCCACTTGAAAGCTCTGCACTGCATACCATCAAATCTGGCGCCTTCCGATTAGCGTTTTACGGGCCCATTATGACATCCCTTCGGTAATGACCGATTACTGCCCACATGCGGAGGCACTTGTGCCCTTCCCATTGGGTCATCACAGTACAAGCAGTATCTCACCCATTGTTCGGGGTAATATTTCACAGTGGGGCGTGCGGGGCTTACTCAAGACCTTTCTCGAGTAAGGCCTAGGATGGCGGTCTAGAAGACCAAACATCTGTTCTTTGGTGCTTTCTGCAAGGTACTTTCTTGGTCTTGAGGAAGGATGGTATGATGGGACGGCTGCGGGCAAATGGTGGGTCCGACTTTGTGGAACCATCGTTTCACTCAGACATTGATCATCGAACCCGGTGATTCGCGAGGAAGGTGATTGCAGCCAATGGATAGTCGAGGCGGCCTCTCCCAAAGCATCATCCCCTACCCTCGAGAAGAATTTGGGTTAACCGGGTCTCTGCCGTTGAAGTGTGGGGAGTTGTAAAGCCTCCGGCGGCTCATGCTCAAGCATCCTCGCATAGACCGCCCGCCACGATCATAGTCGAGGCGTAGCGAGTGGTACATGGGGTATTGGGGCAATGGGTGCTTTCGGTTGGCTCGCCAATCTATCTGCAAAACGGGGGCTGATGGTCTAGTCTACTTCCTCGTCCGACCACCTGTCCGAATCTTGAAGCGAGTGATCAAGTGTAGGCATTGCTGCGCCGCTAGCACGTAATCCACCACCGGTGCCGCCCCCACTGGTTCTCCCTCTACAAGTGAAGCGGGTGGAGGGGCGGCCACAATGCCGACCCATTGCAAATGACTAGGTCAAAGATCTTGCCCGACAATGCGATCTCTAGGCCATACCAGGTATAACACTGGTCATCGGCCCTTGGCCAAACCGTAGAAACAATGCCTTTCATTTGAAGGAAAAACAATGCTTAGTGGCATCAAACAATGTTATTAATTATTTTCCACGTGTGGATATGTCATGTAATTTTTCATTCTAATGTAGTAATATTATTTTTCTATGTGTTGTAATGCTTAAAACAATGTATCTTATATTGAGAACAAACAACGTCTGGTTGCCCAAAAAACAACATCAAAACAAGAAAACAACACATTGATTTTTTTTCTTAAATGTGTCACTTTCCTATACATAGACTTTTACAAAAAAACTACACGTTGTTTCTAGCATTTTCGAAACAAAACTATGGGTAGTTTTTTAGTGTTGTTTTTCTGCAAAAAAAGACATCAGAAAACTACACGTTGAGCAGATTTTGGGGTTACTGTGTATCATCAGCGTTAGTCAGATTCTCGGCAGGCTCCCAGGTTCTGTCACTTGGAGAATATCCTTCCCAATCGACCAAATAATAAAGATGATGATGTAAAAACTTCGGAGTCCAAGATTTCTTGAACTTCAAATTCCTCGTGATCATTCATCTCGACTGGTGGTGGAGGTATACGATCTGGAAATGGATTTTCCACATAGGGTCAAAGACACATGGAACACTGGGTGAAGTCGAACTGATGGTGGAAGCTCCAGACAGAAGGCAGCATCACCAACTTGGTCAATGATCTGATATGGACCCAAGCGTCAGTAATCGAGCTTATTATAGGAAGGAGATGTCGGCAAATCCCCACGCAAGAGCCAAACAAGGTTACCAACTGCAAAAGGAGGAGCATCTTGTTAGTGCTGATCTGCATGATAACGATAACGTGCTTGGGTCTAGAGAAGATGGTGCTAAAGATTATCTTGGAGCGTGCGGAGGTTCTCGAGCCTGGCCTCGGCACTGGAATTGACTGTTATATTAGGAGCAATGAAAGACCATCAGGGATGCATGCCAAAATTAACAAAGAATGGTGTCTGACCCTTGAAGCATGGACAGAATTATTGTAAGCAAATTCCGCCATGGATAACCAATCAAACTAATCATCCTACTGATAATTGATGAAGCATTGCAAACACTACTCAAAAGCTTGATTAGTGCGCTCCATTTGCCCATTGGTCTCTTGGTAACGTTTGGAAGAGAGCGAACATTTCACATGCAAGGGCTGCAGAAGACGCTTCCAAAAACTGGCAACAAACTGAGGATCGCAATTATTGACAATGATATCTAGCAAGCCATGGAGTCGGACTACCTCTCGAAGCAAGAGAACAATTGTGGCTTCATTAGAGATAGAAGTGCTGCAAGGAATAAAATGCGCCATCTTGGAGAAACGGTCAACGACAACCAGGATGGCATCAAGGCCCTAGGAGGATGGAAGCTCGACAATGAACTCCATTGAAATGCTCTTTCCAAGAACTGGTTGGAACTGGTAAAGGCTAAAACAAACTATGTGGAAGATGCTTGGGATGCACGACGACAAGTGTCACATGAGTCAGAACTTGAAGTCGAGGGGCACCATCAGGAATATATAGAAGTCCATCACGAAACAGAAGTCCATCTCGGATCTCAAAATGGTCATAGTCCAACCGCATTTGCTGAGAAGATGATGTTGAGCCAAGTGTGAAAATGCTGGAATATCATGTGGATTGTTGATCAAGTGCTGGCCCCCTCCCCCTTAAGTTCAAAATAGGATCTAATAAAAAGAGCATCTTGTTTTTCTTGAAGCGTGCCAAGCTAAAATTTGATGACAAAATCAAAGCGGGAATTGATCAACTGGTTGCATCATGACATCTCCATTAAGTGAATTATCAGAAGCAAATCCCGAACAATCCATATCATCTACCACAACAGAGGATGGATTTACATCATCAACCTGGTCAGCTCAAGAAAGATGCTGAGTGCATTTATGAAGCCTCTAGACCGCACCTCAGTCCAGTCCTGTGGAGTAGCTGAAGGCAAAGGAGGAGAGGTATAGCTGATACCATTGGCAATGGACGAGACTGGGCAATTGGTATCAGTGCCACTTGCTGGGCAATCCCGGACTCTAAATACGGCGATCCGGCTTGACGGACATTCGTATTTAGAGTCCGGGATGTGGTATTTCCGGACTTTTTTGATGGTATTTCTGGACATCCGTTATCAGCCAGGTGGTATTTCCGGCCAAAAAGGATGGTATTTATGGCAAAAAAAAGTGGTATTTACGGTCAAAAAGTGGTATTTCTGGCCAAAAACCAAGAGCAAAACTGCGCGACAGAGTTGAGATCTTTGGTCGGATCGTTCTTGCAGCTCCGTGGGTGGCTTCAACTGCTTCAAACGCCCTTCTAATCACTTTATCTACCTCTTTAACATTAATTTGATGAAGAGAGAAAGTGATTTGAGCTCAGATAGAGCCGGATTGATCCAAAAATGTCCCAAAACAGTTGGTTCTGGGCTTGAAACTGTGAAAAGTACAGTGGCTGATAACGGGTGGCTGAAAATACCACAAAAAAAAGTCCGGAAATACCAAATCCCGGACTCTAAATACGGCGAACACGCAGACGGAGGACGAGGATGAGTTCATGATGTCCTCTTTATTGCCTGTGCGAACAAAGGATATGGCTTCTGATACTCTGTTGCTATGCTGCGGTGGCAAGTTTTTTTTAAGCCAATCACGAAAGCTTGATTGGGATACATGCCAGACAAAGTCATTAGTCTTCCATGCATTCTAAGGTTTGCATGGCATGAAGTTTGGGATCACTCTGACGAGCTTGTGGTCGCCCACAATCAGATCCTTTGCCAAAAGTTCTGATATTGCCCTGGACAAATTGTGTGGAGAGGCAGGTGAGTCCGTCTCCACTCGAATTTTCCACGCCAGGAGGGGCATAGGAAGCCTCTCCGATACTGTGTCCTGCCATAGCTGAGCTTGAAGAAATTGTTGCACAGGAAAGTTGATGCAAATTTCGTGCAGGCCTAGGAACCCACCTCCCAGCCACAAGAGCAATAGCAGAGGTATCCGCCACAATCGTCTCCTGTGCTCCTCCATGTTTGTGGACTCTGAAATTTTTCCTGAAGACACAATTCTTGAGATGCACACGCAGCAGGGATCGCCCCGGGACCGGTTTATTTTCACTGGGATCGCCTTGGGCTGGTATGTCTGTGCTGAAGGAGCCGTGAAGAGCTAGTCTGGCACCCTGATTACATCCCGATGCCTGACTGCAGTGCCATCCAGTTCTCAATTATTGCAGCCCTAAAGGGTCAATTCTATGGCGTAACAAGACAATGTTTCTAAAAGGGCAATCCAAAACAAGGATTGCTAGTGTACAACGGCAACAAGAAGGATTGCTAACATATAAAGGCAAGGGCTTCCTAAATTGTTGGCATGCTATGTATTTCCCTTGCAAATGGTTCTGACCATTATGATCAGCCAAATACCTACATAGTAAACAGCATTCAAATTGAATATTGTGATACAAAGTATCATTAACGAAGTTCCAAACAAAGACATCTAACTAGCACAAGCTACAAAATTGCCAATTAGAGTAATCCCTGAATAAATCTTTAGCATTTTAGTTGTACAAGATACATATTTTTCGTACATGTTAAGTTAAAGGTTCCTCATAGAATTTATGTGCAGATATTTCTCAAGAGCTAAAAATGGTTTAAACGCTCAACATAATCGAATCTTCAACTTCCGCAAAAAGAATACTCCCATGTTTCTGTTAGGTCATGGAAAACTCAGAAACACCGCACCTCACCAGCTAATATTGGCCGGCACTACACGATGATTGCAACATCCAGAAAGTCTCCTGCCTGATTATACACAAGTAATCAGTCAATTTCAAGGAGATTTTAGAAAGATTTAAAAACAAAAACATAACCAGTGGAACATTGCCCCCCTAGAGGAGACCCAATCCCATTGGCTCCCATTTGAAAAAGCTTAGTCCATTTGTAGTCCAATAAACTGACAGAAGATTGGGATGGCCAAAAATTTATACTACCAGCCTAAATGAATTTCCAAGTAGCACTTAACTACAATACACTAATGAACCTGGACCACACGATGGTGAGACTTGAGCAATAAATGACTGAAGCACAGATAAGATAATTAGAGCATTGCAGAATCTAAACCTGAAAACTAAGTTCTGCCAATGTCCTCATATCATCACCTCCTCGTCTACTGGCATTCAATGTTCCAACCTGCACAATTGCAATCGGATATTAAACAAAAACGTCAGACTCAAGCAACATCGAAAAAATATCCTCCCCTCCATTTTCATGCAATGTTGACAAGATGGAATGCCAGTCTAGGTTCAAAGGCATCTATTACATGCACGTTCTTCACTAGACTTTTATTCGAATGTTTGAATTTAGAGAGTGGTCATTTGGGGTCCGAATTTAAAACAAACAATATGCTTGTAGCAAGCATTTTCACTGAATTCAGCAAGACAACCATATTCAAATCCTGGAGGCTTCGTAGGATATGTTTGTTTCTGCATATTCTTTGGCAGAGAACTCTCATAATACCGCTAGCAAAAGATTACAAAGAATTCTAGGAACTCCCACACCAAAAGCACTTACAATTCGCATCACATTTCGACCACGGATCCAGGATAAACAAATGCAAACGAGAGTTTAGCGTCCGCCTCCTTGCCATTGGAGATACTTCTTTCACCTGTAACTCGGATGTTATTATCCCTTAAGAAATATAAATGCCTTCTAACAAACATCCGAGGTAGAAGGAAACGACTATACAGTGATTATTGGTTTCTTGACATTCCACAACAGATCGACTGCATTCAATAAAGGCTTAGGGGCAGAGATTCAAGCTTTATGAGACAAAATACTTATTCACTACTATTCACTCTAAAACAAAATCCTGCATCACATTCCACAAAATTCTATAAACTTAAGTCAAGATATTTTGCTAAATAGGTCTCCAATAATCCTGATAGTGAACCAGCATCCTTGCTTGGAATTAAATTAAGTGATCATTTTCATATTAGCTATGCCAATTCTTTACTTCAAATATTATCTCATGAAAGAAACAAATCAAGCAGCAGTCATGCATGTAGTCGCCCACAAAATATTGAATGGGGTTGACACGGATAAATAGTTAAGCATTGTCCCTTTTTGGCTAAAAGGAGATATGATTCTTTGACCTCATATAAACTCTCCCATTATTCATCACGCGTTCCCCAAATATGAAGCAGATTTCCACTACATAACTTGAAGGTTTTGGTTCATCATGATATAAGGGTGACATGCAGTTGCTTGGCAATAAAAAGACAAAATGGGAAACCAGTCCTACCAGATCAGTGAGCTCTCTCAATGTTGCATCACGCCAAGTGTAAATTTGGACCTCGTCTTTCGGCTCCTTGCCTCTCACTGCAAATTCCTGTATATCATGATGTCCTCCGACCTGATACCACCAACTAGTTCTAAGAAACATAAAAAGAAAATCAATAACGACCATACTGCAGAACCCAAAATACCTTTGTAAAAACGCGAAGCAGAAGGGGGCATAGCTGCCGATCAAAACAAACGAAAAGTTAATCAAGCTGAACCCTTGCACTGAATCACATAAATGGCACACATTTTTTTCCCATGCGAAATTTTAAAGCATGATCTTTTACGTTATAAAGAATGAAAAAAATGCCACCTTTTCGCGGTCCACAACGAGAGGCATCCGATTTTGGGCTGGCAAAGGTCTGGAAGGCGGGCCAGCATTTCTGTTAGGGGGTGGCCTGGGAGCTTGAATATCTGCCGCCGCTGCTGTAGCTGCTGAAGACATAGCCACAAAATCAATAAGCTTCAATGTTTGATCGCCGGACTTGATCCTCCAATTAGGTCTCCCAATTAATTTTTTTCGTTTTCTTGTTTTCCTTTTCCAAGAAAATAAATTACAGATATCGGGGTATATTTCAGCAAATAAATTTGGGATTTTTGTGACCATCTAAACTAGAGATATGCTAGATACTTTTGCAACTTAAGCATAATGCTACATGCCACGTTATATTCCCTCTCCAAGAACCACAAAAATGGGTGAAAATATTTTTCCCCTAGTTTTGATGATTCTATCACGGTGACTACTCTCCCGCGGAATCACTAACCCTCCTGCCCCGTTATCCGTACCCTCTTGCCTCGTTATCCGCATTTTTGCCCGTTATCCGTGCGACATGCTCCATTTTATACCTTCCCGAGCGTCTGCGAAATACCATTGGATGGAATCACCAACCTTTTATTCTCTGCGACGGAATCACATGGAATTGATCTGCGGGGTGGAATCAATGTGATCTGTAATATTCTCCCCGCGGAATCACCGCGTCGACGATAATATTCTCCCCCCCGGAATCACCGCGTGGCGTAAATATTCTTCCCCGGTGGAATCACCGCGATATATTCTCCCGTAGAATCACCGCGTACTATTCTTCGGGGAAGGAATCATCTGAGACCTTTGAATCACGTAATAACCGCATGCGGGGAGGAAAAATTGGCGAGATGATTCAAATTGAGGGCAGTTTATCTTGGGATTCCATAAAAATGGTTGAGGATGGTTTAAGCGAAGCCTACATTACTTGAAGATCATGAATGATAAACCAATGATGGAAAAAAAACAAGCTTGGGCTACTCCATTTTGTCTCGAGCATGTCCATCGTTATGCTCAAGCGCCCATAATTTTTTTACGGTTGGGATTTGAACCCCTTGCCAACATCGGCAATGCCCTTTTTCGTTGCATGGCACGCCCTTTGAGAAGAACAAAAGCGGGATAAGTAGTACTTTAGCCTTTGTAAAACAAACAAACATGATATCTTTGTAAAAGCGAAGAAACATGATATCTAAGAAGAGCCCCGGCAATAATCTGGTTTTTTTTCGCTCATAAGAAAGAAATGATTTTGGAGAGAAATGTCACCGCCATAGCGAGCTTGAAAAAGCCAAAGAAAAAGCATTTTTTTTATCCCTAAGATTTGATTAAGAGTAGCGGATACATGCTCAGGAAGCTAAAATCGTGAGGCTGTTAAGATCCGGAGCCAAAGAGGCCAAAAATCGAGCCCATGAGGCAATGCCTAGGGCTAACAAGTCCGTTGCCCGGTTGCAAAGTTGGGCTCGAAAATGAAGGCGAATAATGCGACCACAGCCCGAGCCACGAGCCCTCGAAAAGAATCATATGTAATACACCGCCTCTTTCTTGATTGCGGGAGATAATAGTTCCTTCTACTTGGGTCTCGACTATGATTATGGTTAATGTTCAGAAATTTAATATTTGGTGGTTGGTTCTAGTATCTAGTAAACTAACCTTTGCACTATATTGAAAGCGTTAATCTCATAGTCTACAAAAAGTCCCACCTCATACGCCGTATGCAATTCAGCTGAAGTTTCGACAAATCTGGCGCTCTTTTGCCAACATACTTATCTAGTCATGCGGATCTGTACGATCTAGCAAAAACGAATTCAATCTGGCAAAACCTCCATGAAAAATCACAGCTGCTTTGTCCTCCTCATAATTCAAAGTGATCTAAACCCCCTTTGGTCTATGAACCCTAAAGTAGAAGGCCTCGATGTTTTCATGGAGTTTATGAACTATAAATAATTGATTTCTTAAGGAAGGAAAACATGCAAGGCAAAATCATTACAAAACTATAGACAAAATGCCATTCATATATGAGAATATAGTGTGCACTCTAGTTATACTGATTAGTAAGCCTCTTGCAATATGCCGTAGGTATATACATGCCATGTGGGTTCTCCCTCCAGTGGGCAGGAGTACCCTAGCATCGCTCGTCTTGTACTTACTCTATATTAGTATTAGTTAACTTGATCTTTCAAAAAAAAAAACCATAGGAAAAGTACAAATATTACAATGCACGAATTCATTAATTTGAGAAAAAGGCCATTCTCAAAATGCTCCAAATTGCTCTTTTGGTCGGTTTAAAAGCATGTTTTCGATTTGATCTAGGTACCAATAGAGCTATTGGCATGTGAATATGACTCAAATCCTGCTCAGTGAAGCAAACAAGACTGGCTCTGTAAAAAAATTCTATACTATTTCGATGGTTTCAAGGGCCGAGCAAGTAAATAAATACATTATTTTGATCAGAAAGATCGCCATTGCGATGTTTTGAATGCAAAATGTATGGGAAACATGAAACAATTTGACACAAACATCAGTTATTAGTATACTATATGCTTTAAAGCAATTATATCAACTAATATTATATCTATGTGATAAGCATAGAAGCTAAGATTTCCAAGTGTGGTGAGGATATAATATCATCTCAATAATAGGCACATAACATTATGAAAATTACATATGATATCTTACAAAAGAGGTTTAATAGCATATGCAGAAAGCAACTCAACCCACACACCAATTAACGTCAATTGCAGACACTATTCATGAGGCATCGATTAAAATAATGTAGCAACAACCTACGATTTAATACAAATGCATATATACAATTGTTTAGAAGCATATCTCTGGCCCTAAATATGCCTCATGCATTTCACCTACCGTGTCGTGTTCCTCATGCAGCACAGTTAAATCCAGATCTCCAAACTCGAATGGAATCATCTAACTTTCTTCATTTGTTTCCTTGAAATTTTTCTGTCTCTTAGGTGCCAACATTATCCAGATATTTCATAGTCCAATTTCTCACGAATGATCTCTTTCTAACTTGCATACCATGTACTTAGAATCTTAGGGTCCAATCACATGATGCCATCAACAGGAATTTTTTCCTGTTGTCATTAATGTTTTTTTTTTTGCTCAGAGTCACATGATCCTATCAAACAAAGGGTTCCACTTTCAAAGAAAGAATGGAAGCAAGAAAATTTCGCGCCCTTGTTTGTGATCTGGCAAAAGATTGCTGCCAAGTGTTATAAAATCATCCACCTGTCCTCAACTCTGAAATCCTGGTGGCGACAATGTTTTAATGAGATGCAAGAGCACGTTGAACAGATTGCTATCAACAGGGATTCTTCCCTATCAAAATTTTGCATGTGACCTGTTCTATTTCTATCATTGACAACATGTGAACCCTATTGACGGCATCATGTGATCGGACCCTTAGAACTTATATACATGAAAATAACATGATCCTTCATTCCCCCTTCATGTTATGCAGGTGTGCATCTGTAACTCCACGGAGAATTTTCAACACATCAAACCTTTTAAATGACAAGGCTTTGTCAACATATCTGCATACTGAAACTCTATGACAAGATTCTTTGAATGTGCAATACAACTCATTTGTCATTGTGTGATCTTCAGAAGAGCCTTTTGGAAAACTCCAATTTCATCCAACAACCTTCTTGCCCACAATATTTCTTTGGTAGTCTCTGCAGTAGA
The DNA here is from genome assembly GCA_021234155.1 of Isoetes taiwanensis. Taxonomy (NCBI): domain Eukaryota; kingdom Viridiplantae; phylum Streptophyta; class Lycopodiopsida; order Isoetales; family Isoetaceae; genus Isoetes; species Isoetes taiwanensis. Next base: position 83,295 of record JAJEKV010000304.1, on the reverse strand, counting down.
CATTGCTATACTAGTATGCTTTTCGCATTTCAAACTTATACAACCTCCACCAAGCAATAAGATAAAATCTAAATCCGATTTCCTATTGTCCAAATCTCTTGCCCAATCAGCATCATAGTAGTTTTGCAAGATTAGATTATCATTATATTACACAAGAAATTTATAGCGGCGGCCAAGGCCAGCCAACACATTCTTTAGCTCCAAACCTATTAACGTTTAATATTTGATACTGCAATGCCTAATTAGAGAAAAATGATGGAATATCATAGCGGACATTGTTGAAAGATATCTAATACCAGGCTTGCTGTCAGACTAAAACTTCCAAAAGTTGGACAGATGCAAAAGTTGGCTTACTTCTATTAGTAGTTTAACCGATCACGATGCATGCGACCGAAGAAGAATACCACGGTATAAGGAACAAAGCAAAAGTTCCAAATACATTATCCCTCTTAACTATATACACCTCATAGTAGCCACCTCTATTCCTTTTGAATTAATAGAAAATTTAGCACCATCTTTATCGTGCTCACATCATAGAAGCCGCAATAAGACAAATGTATACTTGCATCTTGAATGCAAGGTACGCTATATGTAGTATTTAAATCTCTTAGTAAATCTCTGACAAAATAGCACCACCACAATTAGGATTTAACGCCACCTGCAGACGATCATCCCATCGCACTTTCGCCGACTTGCATTCTAAATTCATCCGACCACCTTTAAAAGTAAACAAATCATTATTATCAAGTAGTTCGGGCTCTCGGTTGGATGCAATATGAAAATGCTATAACACATGAAAAGATCACGTAGAAAAGCCTTTGATAATAGCATGGACTCTGCGATGTTGCATCTGCTCAAATATGTCCATGAATAGTACATAGTAAAAAGAAATCGACATGTGTGGTCCTAAAATCTGAAAACGATATCGATTTGAGAAAAATTATTTACATTATACTATATTGCACAGATGTAGTTTTGTCATTTACTATTGATTAAATGTTTTGAAATTGAATTCTTGAAACAAACCTTGAAAGCCTTAAAAATCTTTAAAAAGCATATAGGGAATAGATTCTTGCGGGGGTAACAATATTGCAAGTTTAGATTTACAATGACACGGGATATTAAGGTTGTGGAAATCGTGTCCACTAATGCCATACTGATGCCTAATTATGTTCCTGCTCTAACATAGATATGACATAGGATCTTAGACCCCTGTGGGAAATTGAAATCAACAAATAGAAGCCGCAGACCTTGGGCCCCGATTTGCACTTCGGACAAAACCGCAATATATTGTGCATGCCAAAATTATTTCGACCATTTTCATTTTCTTGAGAACACTTGGAGTTGAACTTTCTTTTACGCTCCGTCAAGCTTTAAAGACAATATCCGCATCCCGACAATATCGTCGCTGGGATTTAGGCCAAAAAAAAGAGCCTCTGCAAACAGAACATACACAATGGAGCTTCAAAATAGATGGATAATTTTGACGAAATCAACAAATAAAATGAGTAATATATTGATTACGTGCATTTGATCCAAACAAAATCATGAGGATATACACCAAACAGATGGCATAAACCCTACCACTTTTAGTATTTTGCTATCGATCTATACCACATTTGGCGTAAATGCTCAAAGCAATTCACCTAATCAATACAACACGTCATTGATCTTTGCTTCTAGCAAGCCAAGTAAGAATTTATCATAAAAACTCGTATCAAAAAGCAAGAAAACCGGTCGCAAAGCAACACAGGCCTTGTCTTTGTTTTGGGCTTTGTAGATCCGGTCCATTGCTTGGTTCCCATCTGTTGCCTCAACAGCTTAAATATTCGGCCCGATTTGCTTCCTCGGTCTGAGGCTCCCTATCCAATTAAGCCCCTATTATTGTTTCTTAATTCATCGATTCGTAGCGGTTTGGCCTTTTAGCGGTGATCTGCGTCACGGAATTCTTTAGAAGTGTTTTGATTCTTGGGTTCTTGTTCTTCTTCTGAATCGAAGCTTTCTTGGATTCAATTTTTAAAAAAATGATTGAATATCTGAGTTGGGTTTGGACTGATCCGGCATGGATGTTCGTAGCCCTTGGATTCTCCTCGGAAGCAGAAAAGGGTTTCATTCAGGACTACAAATGGGCTAGACTTTACATTACTCCCGGCCCATGGGTATCTGAGCGGGGTAATGGAAGAATGTGCTTCGCCACATACTTTAAGACTTGGAAGATGGAAAAAGCCTATTGCGGATCTGGCTAACTTGCTCAACCTAAAATCGTCACGATGATAGATTGACAGACATCTGGTTCTATAGCCAGCATTCCAACTAACACAAAATGAAAACTCTAACAAAAGCTATGGCAGTGAAGACAGACCTCAAAATTCTGGTTGGCGAAAGAGCATGCAACAATAGGGCCTTGAAAAAACTGTTGCCATAAAGCTTGAAGATGACTTGCTCTGCTGAAAAAACAAACATATGCAAGAAAAAATCTTCATGTGGTGGCGGCATTCACTTCCATCGCTATGGCAGTGCAAGGTTTTCACGAAGCATTGGCTATGGCGGTGCAATATTTTTGTGAGCATCAACATGTGGAAGCCTGGACCTGAAGAAAACGTAGCAGAATATTTTGAATGCATTAAATGGATGTGTCATTTAAATGTAAAAAACACGTGTCATTTAATAACGAATTTAGATTGCCTTAAACTTTTAAAAGGAACAAAAAAAAAAAGAAAAATTACAATGTAAATTATATATGTAGAGATTACATTATGTTATGTTATGTTATGTTATATTATTCCTTCTTGTTGACTACCATAGAGATATCTTAACAGTAGAGTGGTCAGGTGATGGACCAAAAATGGTCCATTTGAAGTGTTCACTTTAAAATTCATATAAAATCAATGGTACAAAACCTATTCAACCCTTCTTAGAAGCCCTGGGATGCACTTATATAAAAGGGGTATGCCATGTGCATCTGAAGGGTGACCAAAAAACACCCCGATCACACGTTTTGAAAGGCAAATTTGACCCCTTCCATACAAAACTTACTCCAATAAGTGGTCAAAAACCCCCCTAACTCCGCCGTATACGTGTGGAAATGGTCCAAAAAACCCCCTACAAGTCACTGAGGCACATTGTATGGCACCCAAAAGTGAATCCCCTTTGCTTAGAAGTTCATATATTGCAGTCATGATCCACTAGAAAAATACCTAAAAATATATATACCTCCATTCTTGTAAGTTATGCGCTAGCAAACTCAGTGAGGTCAAGTACCCAAAGCTTCATATTTACATAAAGTCAAACTGTCTCGACAAAACAATTTTTTCAAATTTTTTGATTACCATGCTATTTTTTTACACGAGACAGGAAAAAACGAAACAAAAAACCACATGTCAGGAAGTCTTGAAGAAAGATAGGGCCATTCAAACATGACAGGGTCAAAACTGCTTTCTGCCTCCTCAGAACCAATTATGGTTCCCAGAAGGCAATTGTAGCTTAAATACAACTACTTTCACAGGGAAATGCATTTTGAGCTAATATCTGATATATAAGCAATTGACAGGTTCCTCCAACCCATAAAAATGTTGGTTGGCTTTGAATTTGATGTTTGGACTTTCACTTTTGATCTCAATTTTAGGTAACTTGTAATAATGATTAATATTTCCCCATATAGAGCAAAACTTACTCTATGATGTCCTCTGAAAAAATCATAATATGAAAGTTCAAAATGATATGAAACCAATGCAAAAACAAACTCATTAAAATGAAAAAAGACATGGTCACAAGAAATCAAGAAAGGTTTTTGTACCTGAGCCCATTACTGGTCCATAGGTCCATTTAAAATCAATAACTTTCTTATATTCTAGGGAAAGGTCCTTATGCACAAATATCAACATCCGATGTGAAGTGGTGTTCCATTGAGCTGAATGAAAAAAATAGTACAATGACCCATAGGGAAACAAACCCGATGAATCCCAAAATGAGTGAAGAGGGGAACAAAATGATGAACCCCAAATGGGTAAAATCAACAAACACAACCTCGGGTTAGACCACCCGATATATAAGATAATGATATACAATAAGTACAAGCCCCACGCGAGAACATCTAGAAGGCCGTTTATGCGGTAATGCTCCCAAAAGCGCAACAACTGCAAAAAATCGGTCGCCACCCATCCAAGCAAATGACTCAAATCCGCCCCTTTAAGATACCGCTCCATCCACCCACACGCCACTTGTATAAAAAACAGTCCCATGCACATCAAAGAGCTCCAAACCGCAAGACCAAACCACATGTGATTGTCAACCGTGTGTTAGGAGCCATCTACGCCAAGAGTAAGCAAGCTACAAAGTGGGACTAGAAATACAAGAGCACAATATCAAAATGGAAAAAGATGATCCATGAGGATCCCGGAAACCATGAGGCTACTGTAGAGATCGGAAAATATAAGCTCGAACCAGAATCATATAAAAAGCAGCTACATGCACATGAGTGAGCTCAAAACCGCAAGACCGAACCATATCGACTATCAAATGTGTTAGAAGCCATCCACGGGTCAAGAGTCAAGAAACTATAAAGTCGGAATAGAAATACAAGAGCATAACATCAAAAATTGAAGAGATGATCCATAATGATCCTCTGAAGCCACGGCTCGCCGAGATAAAGAAAAATATAGGCCCGACCTGGGGGGCTTCCCCTTGGTGCCCTCCGGAAAGCGCCATGTGCTTTGTTGGGAAAAATGCAAAAGCCCATCTACGGCCAACACTGAAAAAGTAAAATCCATATAAGAGAGTAAGAGGTGGGAGGGGGACTCCGACAACAACAAGATTCACTCGGAGGAAAGCGCCGATGAGGAATGAGGAAGACACAAGGCTTTTATGGGAGAAAAGGCCAAAGAAAGCATGCGCTTATAGCAGGCTTGTGCCAAAGAAAGCTGCAACTTATAGCGGGCTTGTGCCAAAAAAGCTTGGATCCAAAAGCGGCCGGGCGCTAAATCCAAAGCGTCCTATCCCTAGAATGATGGTTCTCTTCTATATAAGAAGAGAAACCATTTGCATTCTAGGGAAAGGTCCTTATGCACAAATATCAACATCCCACACACAAAGAGGAACCTCCCTCAAAACCCTATCATACATTGAGACCACGAGAGATTGTAAGAGGCACACTTTGCTAGGAAAGTGTAACGATCATAAGATGAGGTGGGATGCACACCGCAAATAGAGGGAAGGGGCAATAAACCCTAAGACAACCTGGACCGCATAAGGCAAAAGAAGGCATGAAAATCGAACACAAACAAGATCAATGGCCACCACCAAAGCACATGAAATCAAATTGTAGAACCAACGTACCAACAAACTACAGAGAATATCTAACGACAAGACGCTATGGAAGTAAGAACAAACATACCTAACTTATGTTTTCCATGCAGAACAGACTCAAGCGAACTTTCGTGAAGACAATGCAAACCCCATAATAAGAAAAAAGACCAAAAACTATGCACCATGGAATGCATAAAAAGAGAAGACATCGAGACCGGACATAGTCAACAAGCTAACAAAGAGCCCCTGGAACCAAAATTCATGAATCAACATATCATCAGTGAACTACAATGAATACCATAATGACAAAACACTACAACAAACAAGGACTAAAACCTAAACATATACACTACATGCATAATCAGTTCAAACAAACTTTCAAAAAATAGAAACAACATGACCTACGGGAACAAGACAATAGGGACCCTGAGACACAAGAACAAAAAGGTTTCATAAGGTGACAGAACAATTATGCAATTGAGAACACCCCAGAGAAGCGATGCCACGAGAGGCATGAGGATGGGATCAAGGCCAAGAAAAAGAATGGATGAAGAAAAACTGAGTGTAACTGAAAACAAGAACACATACCATTTAAGAATGCAAGATAATCGGACCACAATAACCACTACAACATGCATGAATTTCGCGAAGATGCAACCGCATTTTGAAACTTAAAAAATGCAGGCCAAATGGGAGAATGTTAAGGAAAAGGGAATACCAAACAACTCCTTTACTTTGTAAGAGGTCAACAAAGAAAAGGCCTGACGACTGGACCAACAAGGCAAGAAGAACTACGTCAAATCAAGGGGAAGACAAAGGAGGGAATCAAGACAATAGCAGAACAAAGATGTATCTCGAGGGATAAAAATGGAAACAAGAGGAAAGGAACAAACATAGGGTGAAAAAGGACAAGCGGGAGACCCGAATGAAATGGATAGAAAAGGGATCGAGAACAGAGAAACAAAGCAAACGAGACAAAATGGTCGAGGGCACAAAAGGAAATAACTAAAGGCCGCCAAAGGCACTAATGAGACACTAAGAATCCATGACAAAGAGCGAGTATAGGCCCTCATAAGGGCATCCATGAGAACCACTGAGAACATATGAGAATATTGGAGTAAAAGAACAAATAGAGCAACAATAAGAAATAGCAAGGACAAAAATGGAAATAACTAAAAGGCCCTCAAAGGCACTAATGAGACACCAAGAATCTATGACTTAAGAGCGGTATAGGCCCTCATAAGGGCATCCATGAGAACCACTAAGAACATAAGGAGAATATTAGAGTAAAAAAAACAAATAGAGCAACAACAAATAAATAGCAAGGACTAAAATTCATGAATGTATACCCACATGCATAACCGATCCAAGCGAATTTTCAACGTAGAAACAACGATAGGGACCTTGAGACTCAAGAACAATCTAGAGGACTGGACCAAAGAACCCATTATGGTGAGAGAAAGATGGAGAAAGATGGGTGCTATATGACATCGTCGGAAGAAGCAGAGTTAAGAGAACAACTTCGGTGAACAACTTGCAAATTTGGTTGACGAGGGTAAACCCAGATCACGTAAAACCAACAAGAATAAAAAGGCTAAGCAAGGTGGATGAAACAATTGGGGTCAACATAGTAAAACAACATAATGAATGGACACCACTAGGGCAAAAAGCACTATGATGAGTCAAGAGGCGAGCAAAAGGAGGGAGTCAAGACAATAGAAGAGCAAAGACGCGTTTCAAGAGATAAAATGAACAAACAAAGAGAAAGGGACAAAATGCAAAATGAAAAAAAAAAAGGAATGCAAGATTATAATGAAATGGATGGAATAAGAGATTAGGAATAGAGGAACAAGAGCAAATTAGGACAAAGGAGCTAAGGCCACAAATGCAAATAAAGCCCTCGAAGGCATTCATGAGAAACTAAGAATCAATGATAAAAGAAGAGTATGGGCCCTCATCGGGGCATCCAAAAGAATATGAGAAACAAGCATGCACTTATCTCACCTAGAAACAAAGCTCAAGAATCTTAGAGCAAAAAAAGAAAGCAAAACAAATGAAATGGATGGAGAAATGGGATAAAGAAAAAGGCACTAGAAAAATCTCCTCGAAATGGAAAGACGAGGAAATAAATTGGGCAATCGAACAAACTACAACCCAAAAGACCCGGGAAAAGCACGAATGAGAGGAACAAATCATGCATGTGCAAGTGAACAAACTATCACGCTGAAATCATGAGCCAAGAATGCTAAGAGCAATCGACCGATGGGAAAACTCAGGACAACTTGGACAAGCGAAAGCGGCCAGAACGACGTATGGAAGCTACTCAAACACAACCGGACTGCAAGAGCTGGGACTCAAGGGACACCATAAGAGCTCAACGAGACAACCGGAACAAAAGTCGACAAAAAGGAATAATGGACATCATGTAGTAAAGGGAACGAGTGCATGGCTAGGTGGTCATCACAAGTACATGGCTAGGGGCACATGGCTAGGTGGTCATCACAAGTACATGGAACTAGCCACCTAAAGGAATATAAAAGAAGATTTGCAACTAAATGACACAAGCACCAATGCAGCAAGAATGCAATAGCTCAACCCATACAAAATGTAACCGAGATATGGCGGCAAAAAGCCATGTATACACGAGCCAAATGATTCTAGCAAATACCACCAATTGTAAAAACTCCTGCAAAACGACCAAATGTAAGCGACCACCACAAATGGTACCAATAAACCAACGATGGGGAAACCTGAGATCCTCAGCAAAAAGGGACCACATCTAAGTATGGAAGCAAAGCGCATTAAAAAGGACTAATTATGGTAGAAAATAGAGACGTTATGGACCACAACCGGTGTCTCAGATTTATTTGAAAGTGTCGAGAATAACGAAAAGCAACATGGCATGAACTAACATGAATCATCAAACTCATGACGAATGCAACTAAGGAAAAGTTCATGAGTAGAAAAATGCCGAGAATATCCAAATGGAGAAGGTTATAAACAAGATACTAGAAATACCTGACTCGCCCGACAACTCGCGCTAAAGTCCTTAGGACAAGTGCCAAAATGTCAACAAAAGGGGGCAACCGGCATGTGTTGATTAAATACCGGATATAGTGAGGAATTGCCCAAAATGCAATGAATGCAACTAGATGCAAAACTAAAACAACATACAAAGTAGTTAGTCCTTGTTGAACTACGTGGACAAAGAGGTTACAACGATCCCCATCAATGTCGACTAGAGATGGCACCACCCCTTCATAATGACAAGACGAGGAAAAATACCAAGAAGCCAGACATTGACCCCTCTAGTCGCCAAGTCAAAAAATGATTCTTATCAGCATCTACTCGAGATGCCATCCCCAATCGAACCATAGCTCGAATCTTTTCCACCCAAGAACCCTGCAACTAAAACCAACATTTGCAAAAGGAGGGAACCATACATGGTCGCCACCAAAGGAAAAACCATCAACTCGACAAATATACTAATCTAAACACCAACCGCCCAAGAGAACCCGATAAAATCAACATCTAACAACCTTACTTTTACCCACTACGTAACTTACAAAACAAGACGGGTTTCAAACCTTCAAATCCGAAAAAGAGAGAGCAAAAGGACATAAAATAGACCACCAAAGAGAGAAACTATCACTAGGGCGCCCACCCAAGGAAACATACAACCACGACAATTATACAAAGCTAAATGCAAACCGACCCAAGAAAAGAACCGGGGCGACTCTTAAAAATGAGCAATAACCCATCATTTATACATTTACAAATACACGCAAGTAAGAAAGCCAAAAAAGGATTTGACCGCGTAAGATGGTTAATCTAGATCTGAGAAAAATAGAGACAATGAGGATGGACACCATAAATCGACCAACCCAAAAGCTGAAAGAAAGAACAAAGAAAGCGATACCATTAAAAGAAAAACAACAACCTGAAAACTACCTAAAGATCGACATAAAGGACAAAAACCCAACGCAGAAAAAAACTCCTAGGCGACAATGCATCATATATCCAAGCGACACCACCAAACGAAAGCAAAAAAATCGAAACCAACCAAAAATACCATCAAATAACCCAACCTAACCCACCCATGCAAGAACCGGGACAACCAAAGAAAGCAAAGCAAAACAAAGACCGACTCTAGACTCCAAGTTCAAGCACATCCAAGGCAACCAAAGAAAAGACAACGCAAAAACGAGAAAATGCTCTTTTTTGGGAAGGAGGGGGGTAGGGCACAATGGACCCAAGCACAACGACCTATGCACCTTTGCACCAAGACCTTTGTGTTAATAATGGCTAACGTTTATAACAAAAATAAAAAGGGCACAATGGGCATCAAAACAATAAGGGGAAAGATGAGGTGTCGATTAGGCGGACCAACTCAACCTAGGCACAACCGGCCCTGCACCGGACCTTTTGTTATTAATGTCTAACAATATGCACCAAGACATTTGGTTATTAATGTTTTAATTAAGCGACCTATGGAACCCGACAGGATAATAAAAAGCTGAGGGCCAAAGATGACTTGAAGAAAAACGGAATCAAAGTAGTGGGAACAAAGAAACTTCTATCGATGGTGCAAAAATGGGGCGGATGGAAATAATGAAAACTTAGCAAGGGAACTTATGCCATATCAGGAACATCCAACAAACATGTACGACTAGCCAACTACTGACAGCTCTAGACCACAAATAACACCAAACAACTAATGCAACCATGACAACCATGCAAGAGGAGAAGAGACATATGCAATGCAATACCAAAACACGAACTATCCCTTAGACTGAAACCCTTAGGACACAATAATCAAGTCATAACATGCAAATCAATTCAACCATTAGCATCAAGCACATAGCACTTGTATCCACAAAATACATCATCGGACATAAAAAACTGACGGACAACTCAAACTACTATGGGACGAAGACATTACCAGCCATATGTTAAAATACCATACCCAATCATGCTACCTGGGTCAACAAAGACGAATGGGTTCTAAAATGCGAGAACCCCAAGCAAACAAATAAGGAAATAAAGTGAAAGAAAGGGTAGAAAGATGACATAGTCATGAAACCTTCATATAGAAAAGGCCCAACGTGGCAAACAACTGGTGAATATGTGTAAACCACTTGCAAACTAGTAAAATTACATCGAGACCATGAGAAACCACAACCGATATCATGATTCATGCAAAACCACATGAGGCAAGCCCCACCACATGATGTCACCTATATAAACTATGATAATGGAATAATGAAACAATTTGAGATAATGATAATCCAAAAACCATGACGCTTCACGCAAAAAATGTTTAGTATAACCCATTACAACGACAATGGTTCAAAGACTTGAAAATTGACGAGCCAAAATCATGATGACAATCATATAAAGCCTATGAAAATTCAATTTTGTCGTTAAGAGATGACAAAAATGTTTAAAAAAGGGGCATACAAGTCTAAGGTCTCAATCTTGTGTAACCTATAATGGTCCATGCAAACCAGGACGAAGAAATGAATGGTAACCATGAGTTTCCAACTTACACAATGATGAGAAAACACAAACATGTATATAAGAAGCAACTAGACTCATCATAATGAGGCAAGAACATAAGAAACTAGATTTAAGGGACAATCCAATGAGGCATCCTCACATGAGATCAATGTTCACTAAGGCAAATTCGAAGAGAAATGAAAACCTTCTTCAATATCAAAATACAAAAATTCAACCACACAAGAATAAATCTCGAACCATGTTTTCAAGTATATTACATTTGAAACATACCAGCCGTCGGGTTTGAACCTTGGTGCATCTCGAACCATATTTTCAAATACAATATACTCCGCCTCACAAATGAAATACAAAAATCTGGAAACATACATGTGCAAATCGAGATTTGAACCCCGGTCTCCATGACAACAAGCGTAAGCATATACCAACAAGCTAACACAACAACATTGAAAAGGTTTATGATTTCATAACTGAATCAACTTTATTAGCAACCACCTAACTGTCCTGATGCATGCCGTAATCGAGAGGATGGCACAACAGAAGACAGGGCCGGAATTGGCAGACAAATACCGTAGGTTGATCTGCCTACCTTCACTGAAACTCAAACCGCACATTGCGCCAGAGAAAACCAAGCGGTGCGGTACTGCCCGCCTCGATATGGGTATAATTTAAAGAATGAATCTGCAATTTAACCAAGCATAGCGTGTTCAGAACCCTGATTCAAATCAATATACAACAGAATGGAGTTTGTAAGTATGGATTACAAGTCCAAATGAGATTTGAAAGTCGATTAAAATCCACGTGATCCGAGGATGGCACAACGAAGATCGTATCGAATTGGCGACAAATACCGTAGGTTGATCGCCTACCTTCATCGAAACTCAAACCGCATTGCGGCGCGTAAACCAAGCAAATAAGACCGCCTCGAGATATGGGTATAATTTAAAGAATGAATCTGCAATTTAACCAAGCATAGCGTGTTCAGAACCCTGATTCAAATCAATATACAACAGAATGGAGTTTGTAAGTATGGATTACAAGTCCAAATGAGATTTGAAAGTCGATTAAAATCCTGTGATCCAGACAGAATTATAAGGGGTGAACAAAAATAGAAAGCCTTTAGCTGAAGCTCATGCTATTCATCCATTCATCCACTGACAAAGACATTCTAAAGAAGCCAGAAACAAAGGGCAAACATACACTACAAAAACACGAATAACATGTCTGGCCTTTCCTGTGATAACCCGCATGTCCAGTGCTCTCGCCGCCTAGATTGTCTAGAGGACTTGGTTGAAACGAAAACGGCCAGCAGCAAGTCGAGACATCGCCAAAAGCCAAAAAGCTAGAGTCAGACTGGAGAATCGCTTCCTCAATGAATCAAAAGCAGAATCGCTTCCTCAACAAATCAAAAGCTGAAAAGCAAAAATCAAAAGCTGAAAAGCAGAGCTGGCGCCAAAACTGGCGTCCCTATCCCTAGAATGATGGTTCTCTTCTATATAAGAAGAGAACCATTGCATTAATTGACCTCAAGTTGAATTTTGGGATATGAATAGCTTCTAATTTACTTTAGTAATGAAAATATTTGTTGATCATAATCTTGAGATTTGGATTAAACTTTATAGCATTAAATTCAAATATGTCTTCTATGTTTATTCTAGATTTATGTCTCGAGATGTGACTTTGAAAAATCACATTCTCAAAATGTCCCACGTCATGAAATCAATGCAAAATTTTTTTAAGAAAAATATGGAAGTTTATGACTATAAAAAGTCAAGTTAGACTACTATGTGCAGTTCCACTTGCACACCATTATTGGTCCACAGAACTGGAAGTTTAAAAATGAATAGAGACAACATCTTAATCAATTTTGATCTCAACTTTAGAATATAGTTTATGCGTACAATTCTCTATAGGATAAAATTAAATGGTTAGACGAGCTTGCATAATTTGAGGGCAATGTTTAAGCACAAACAACTGTGAATTTATGCAGTACTTATTCGCCAATTGAATCTACATGGACTTCCACTCACACCTTTTAAAAATTATATTATTAAAGGTAAGAAACCATCGTATCATTATGGGGACAAAATGGATAAGGCTAGTGAGAGATATATGCTCTATACAATTGGTCTACTTATGGACCATAAATGGTTCATGCTTAATTATATTCGTATCTTTCAAATAATACGTTATTTCAATATGAAAATAGAGAGTTATATTGCAAAGGAAGGCCCGCATTCATGAAAAAATACAAAGCAGTACATGAAAGGTGACCTATTTGTAACATTATCCTACTAAAACTCTAATGATTTGTAGCAGCAATGGATATACCAGTTTTATACTAGTAAAAAATAACCATGTTTCTCCGTATGTCTTTGCAAAAAAGCCACTCAACCTACATAAGGAACCTATATATATGTCCCTTGTCATATTTTGAACCATTTGGAAGGCTTATTTGGAGAAATATAGCATGTTCTCTACAAAGCTAAGAAAGACGCATCAAAGGTAATATGATTTAATTTTTGATTCTTATACTTAAACTTCATGATCTTCACTTTCATTCATCAATAACCATCAGTAGCTAGTAAGTGATGAGTTTTGAGCCTATAATTTTGGAATTAACTCAAATGTTTAACCTCTAATGTGTTAATCCTATGGATGTACATCATCTTTAAATCTAATTAATTGGATTGTTAAACCCAAATTACACTATATGCAAGTTGATAGAGTAATTTTCTATGTAGATATAAGAAGAATGCAATATTTGTTACCCTCATGATACCTACAGGTGGTAATTTTGGAGCATTTTAACATAAAATTTTGTCCTAAATTCTGTATAGAAAATTCTCTTTTAGATTTTGAAGTTGATGTAACTTATGAACACTCCAAAAAGACATAAAATTGTACTTCATATAGTTAAGAACCCATGGCCACAAAGTCAAAACTTGTAATAATAAGAGAGAAATAATTCCTAAACCGCAAACAGCATTTTTGAACAAAATAGGTTTGCCGGCTTCCACGGATGTTAGATGATAGTAACCAAAACTGAAAACATACAAATCAATGTGTTCTATCATAAATAGACAAATACTTCCAATTCTAGCAAGATTTAGCCCTGCTTATGCTAGGAAAACCCAAGAATGCAGTTCTGGACTGTTGCAGAAACTGTCAAATTCTCTAATATTTGGACAATCACTACAACAACATATAGGGAGGTTCATTGGTCTTGAAATTCTCAAAGCTCATTAAGAATCAAGTAAAGATTGATATGGTTGCGATATATCGCGAAATTGAAACTTCTATTCTCAGATATACTGGTTTAAGTGGCAGTGGATCAACTGGATCAATTCTGGCCCATGGACTAGGAATGGTCTCCGGGACCACTCTAGTGTTAATACTCTCTTTGCTGCATTCCAATGCATTTTACCAGTACTCTCACTCTAACAGCTCATCAAACTTACTGCAACGGAAATATCCAGTCTCATTGAATTGCTCACATGCAGTAAACATCCTATCAATTTCTTCCTTCTATCTTCTCCGCCATTGCCATTCAACAAAAGTCTCTGCCAAAAAAATCTCTGCCGAAAAAAAATTTACCATAAATAATTTTAGCAAAAGTTTATTACATTTGATATTTTTCGGCCGTTGGATCTCGGCCGAAAAAAATTCTTGGTGGAGCCGCCAGCCTCGGTGGCGCACTCGCGGTTCTGCCTCTCGTGCACCACCTCGAACTTTTACTGTCCAGAATCTCTCCAGCCGAAAAATTATCAAATACTTAACCAACAGGTGTGTTCATTATTGAAAGAAGGAAACCATTAAACAACTCATGAATGCATTATTGGAAAAATGGAGAATTGGAAGCCAATTCTATTTCCACAATTAAATTCAAAAGTCATAATTTTAAAGCATTATGGTAAGGCCATTAATGTGCCTTAATCCAGTATTTGCAGCTCTGAGGACAAACATGAATATTTTTGAATCAATACATGTTTAAAGTTGAGTTAAGAACTATGCTTTTAGAAATAATACTGCCAACTAATTTGGATAGTATAGTTTTTTAGAAGGTGGGCATTTGCAGGCATAATTTAGTGGTCCTGAAAATATTTGGTCTGCTTTGAAAAGCATATGAGAGTGTCGACCTTCCCACTTACCGATTCTAAAACTACTGGATTCCAAACAGTTTCAGCTTTGTGTCATTGACTTAGGGAAAGAGGAACTAGAAAAAACGGTGTCCAGTCAGTTTTTTTACTATAGTCTGATTTTCCGTTAATAAAAACACTAAAAAAAAAACGATTTATATGACGTATTTAAGAAAAAAAAGACGTATTGCTTCATTTTATGAATATTTGAAGTTTTAATTTTTCACTCATTTTACTTATAACAAATAAAAAATGTTCGTGTGCTACAAGGCCCCTGCCCTCATATACATTATGGTTTGCAGATGACACACAACGTTAGCATATATGATTTACAAATCTATAGTGGTTCTATAGTGGATTGCATTTCACATGGCAAAGTCTTGGCTAATATGGAGTGTATGGAAGCGAAGGCGAAGAAAGGTCTTTTATGATAAGCATATTTCTTCTCAGGTGGTGCTTCAAGAAATTCGTAAGAAGTTGTATAATTGCTTTCAGATCTCCAATTGGCCTGATCGTATTAAAATTCCAATATGGAGTGATCATCTAAAAGTGATTGATGCTTCAGGGACATTTCTTACTTCTGGAAGTACTTTGTAATATTTTGAGTGTATAATATGAAGTAAAACACGTTCTTCAAAAAAAAATCTATAGTGGTTCTAAGGGGACCACCCCCTTAATTACAATTATGTTAACTAAGGATAGATGCAAACATTTCTTGCGGCTACCGCCACTCGCCAGGGCTTTCGCCCCAAAATCAGTTCCTTGCAAAAAATTACCCTTCCAAACTTTTATTCGTCATCCTTGTGCATTGGTTGACCCGCAACTATCTCGATTCAAAGGCTATCGTTGTCATTGGCGCCAATTCAAATTTTAGTATTTGGCATCGACTATATTGCTTAAGAGCTTTCATATAGATGAGAATGCTTATGTTGTGTATTGAAGACATGAAGTGGAAATACTTGATCTGGGTGTTTCTATGCTATTTAACCAAGGGCATCTTCTAACAATTAATTACACTCTTAGTGAAGATAATTTGGCATGGAATAGGTATCTTCTTTACCCATTTTGGGATAGCAGTTCTAAAGTCATGCAGAATAGGTCTTTCTACTTGGCTTTCCACCCACTCAAGAAGGCATTTGGGGTATTTGTAAGAACTGCGGATCTAGAAGCCGTGATGTTATGGGATTCTGGTGCTACTATAAGTTGGGGTTCCACATTAGTCCTAGAACTGGAACCCTTGTACTGCGGGATGGGTCTAATTCCAATAAAAATTCTTGGTCTGCTGGCTCATGTATAGAAAGATAGGAGATGGAATGGAATGGAACGGTAATTTGGTGTTGTATGATCGCAAGAAGACTGCAGTATGGCAAAGCATAGATCATCCATCATATATTGTAATTTTGGGTCAGAACTTTACCACGCTTTTCAAGGCAAGTTATAGTGTTGTGATTGTGAATTGTAGCTTAGGATAATTATACATCCACCGTTATATTAGGTTAAATATTAAAATTTTAAGATAATGCATTCACACCCATTCCAAGAAGCCGGACAAAAGAGCATAGCAAATAAGCACAGACCGTCTGAGGGATTCAAAGTGGGAGATAGCGTTTGATTTAGGATAAAAGTCAAACAAGTAAAGCTACACATTGAAATTGCAAGAAGCTTGTCAAGATGGGCGAACCATTCAAAATTGTGCAACGAGTAGGTAACCAATCCTACAAATTGGATCTCCCCGCTCACTTGAAGGTTCACAAAATCTTTCACTTGAAACTCCAATGTTATTGAAAATGACTTAAGAACAACTTGAGATTGTTTCGAAAGTTCTTCTTGATAGAGCATATACAAAAACAAGAAGATCACAATTTCTCTAGTATCTAGTCAAGTGGACACACTTTCCCGTGGAAGACGCAACTTGAGTATCTAAATCAGATCTCGAAAAGCAGTACCCATATGGAGCAATGCAAGAGTTGAATTGTTACTGAGGTAGTCGACAACGGCACAATAGATGAGTCAAAGGTCCATGCCAACTACAGTCGGGCTAGAGAGCCATAGTTCACCAATGCTCGTACACAAAACCCCATTGAGGCAGCGCACCACCTAGGAGGTGTCGAGTCTATACCTTACCTGCACTCAGTGACAAAGTATTAAGCCTAGCCCACAACGCTTCCCAGTAGGCTCAACATGCCAAGAGGTCAATTGCAGTCGGACAAGCCTTCCTTATAAGCAAGTCTAGCCCCACCACCCATAGCTAGGTGGGCTCTTATGTACATGCCACATTTAATTGAGAGCTAATGAGGATATTCTAGGTACATCTTCTACACATGGCTTTGAGTCTCTAGTCCCCTACCCAATACACAAGAGATGCACATAGAGTAATCCAATATCATCACAATGAATCGAAATGATAGAAGTATAGATCTAATATATCTACTCTAATCACACATGTTTAGGGTTCCTTTGTCTTCAGGCTATTGATTAGAGTTCTTGGGCTCTAGAGGTCGTCTAGAGCCAAGAACAGATACAAATCCGGCCTACTATCTATCGGTAGCATGCACTGGGTGTCATATCATCACTTACTGGATCTTTGGCTGGCTTCTATACCGTGGAAGGCATCCATGCTATTGTCACATTCGAATCTTGAGAAGATGCCTCAAGTTAAGAGCTTGAGGGCTACTAGTAAGCTGAAGTATGTCAGATGCTCTTCCCAATTCATGCTTCTTCGAAAAGAGAACTTTTAGAGTTCGTGCCTTTCGAACATGCTTTTAGAGCTGGGGTCTAATGGGCAATATGGCTCATTGGGGTATTGCCATGAGGCAATAAGGGTTATATTCACATGTTTAAATGAACATTTGCAATATAATGGCCTTCAATCGTTGTACCGATTGTACAACTTTTTAGGATGACGATATACATATCGATTATACGACATGTACCAATGACGTGGCAGTATAATATACGTATTTATATCATATATTGTCCTAAAACGTCACGTTCTCCCCACCTTAAGTTTATGTTGTCCGCAGCATCACGAGTTTCCCCACCTTGGAAACCTGCATGATCCCTGCCAGACTCCTTTAATGCATGCAATTATTTTCTACATTAACATTACGATTGTGAAAGTTAAGCACAACATAACAGGGCACTTAATGCGCCTTAATTTATATATCAAAATAATGATTAATCCGAACAATACTTTCAAAGTTTTAGTTCCTTTAAAGGTTTTATCTCATGTATACTTTGTGTTTGTGATACACAGTGTTAGAATTGACGTGCATTTTTGGATTTATGGATTTTTTGAAGAAGCGTTGAAATAGCCTTTCAATTGTCCATGCCCCACGCTAAAGGCTTATCACCAAGGGTTTTTGTGCAAAATTTGAAAGGCAAGGTTTTTTAATCTTGCTGATAAGCCTTGAGCAAGTACACCATCTTTTGGTTTTTTGCCAGTTCAATTGTGGAGTAATATATTTTACTTGGTAGCTTGCAATATGAAGCACCTACCCACTCTCAACCAATGAGTAGGTTCATATTGCAAGCTACAAATGTAATTCAAAGTTTGAAGGTACTTGTTCACATATTCTCAACAAATTTGTTACACTGATAGCTACACATTTCACGTTACCCATAACAAACAAGGTGCTACGCACGGAGGGTTGCCCTCTGGGGGCGCGAAAGTGTATTTTCATAGTTTCTGTTTCGTCATTGTCGGGTCTTTGTTTGAACACACAGTGTCATTTTCTCAGTCCATGAGTTTTGTTTACGAAGCTGTGCAGGTCAATTCATAGAACTGAGGGAGGGTTCAATTTATAGAATTGAGGGAGGACAGATCCTTGATCATTGTGACAAAGCATACGATCGTGGATCTGTCCACGCACAACAGATCATTGCATTCGAGAGAGTCTAGATTGTTATTTCGCTAAAGCTTTTGTTTTACATGTTGAATTTTTTGCTTTTTTAAAGCTTGGCAATATGATATTCCACAACTAGTGATTCCGTAATTTTTTGTATCAATCAAGTTTATCAATTTTGGAGATTCATACAATTTTGCCCTCCACATCTGTCCAGTTGAAGAATAAATACTTGTGCTGAGTACCTGGCACCAGTGGAATAAAACCGATGTTATAGAGAGCTGTTGTTTTCATCCACTTCATACTCAGAAAGCATGGGCACGAAAGTGCAGCAAAATGCTTCCTTGTCTTTCAAAAGCAGGGATGTTCCATCTCCACTTGAGGTCATATACAACAAATTGGGGTAATGGAACATTTACACAAGGTGTCATCATGTACAACTGAGACATCCCAGCGCAAAGTGCTACTCGAGGAAAAATGGGATCCCAGGCTACTGTCTTGATTGGGTCCTTTTACAGGATGTATTTGAATGCTCGTGGAAACATGTCTAAGGTGAATAAGGTCCAAACATTTTGGACTTAAAGTATATTGTCTTAAAGGTTAATTCAAATGCACGTTGAAGGATACTCTTAAATATCGGATACTCCTAAATATCTATAATAAAGATAAAGGTAAACCTTTTATTGTCCCGAGATAATGTGATCCTTTATAGACTCTTTGGTTTTTTACTTATCTAGGAATGACAGTGATGGAAGATCTTTTATAGTTCATTTCATCCAACTTAAACAAATAATTCGACCAACTTGTTTGGTTTGCACATGCTTCAATTGTTTAGTCTAAGTTTATTATGACTGATATTTTGTTTCCATCTTTAGCGTGTATCATCAAACAACATTGAATTATCAAGTAACCATATCGTAAAAACGCCTCTTAAGCAAAAAATGAGACCATTTACCATTTGCCCGCTTTAGATAAGAACTAGTCAAAAGCACGCTTTGATTACTTTGCATAGCAAATTGTAGGATGTGGTATGGGTAAGGACAAGAGCTATCACAAGAATGCATGGAAAGACATGTGGATTGCTATCTCAAACAGGGCAAACTAAAACAATTTACAACAAGTTGAAAGATCGAGTTTCTTTGAACATGTTTACAACAATGTTCAACAAAAATAAGCAAAAGAACCTGCACCAAATAGCATGATAAGTGTATATATAATAGTTGTACATAACAAGATAGCATCAATGGTCTATACTCTTGCCTTTGTGGTTTACAAACATAAGTTTAAGATGAGGCTGCTTGTAAACATTGGCCATCTTTCTTTGGAATAGAGATCTTTGAAGTTGCATGCTTCTCAATGACATATTCTTCCTCGATTGCATATTTTGAAAGCATTTCCATGAATCCTTGCTGGATCCATTCTCAAAGATATCCGTAAATTAATGTGTTCTAGGTCACAACACTACTTAACCGATAGCTTGTCTAATACATGTTATCGTCTAGAAGTGAGCCATATTTGGCACACATATCAACTAGAGTGCCACCCATGAAAGGACCGCCTTCCAAACCCTTATATGCAATTTCCATATGTATTACCCTACCCTTATGTCTTGCACCTATGCTTTAACATGCATTCAAACAACACACTAATGTGACTATCAAATTCACTTTCAACATATGCTTGCAATCAGTGCGCCTAGCAAAGCAACATCACGGACTAAAAGTCTGTCAAAAACCTGTTGTGCTTCAATGGCTTGTTAAAATGAAGTGCGGGCATATGCATCTTGTCAACCCGTGTTGACAACAGGCTAGGCCTATAACTTATAAGGTTCAATCTATAAAATGCCATCAAGAATAGAAGTTATCTCTTCTAGACATTTTGTCAGAAATGTATATAAAAACCATTTTCCCTCTGATTCTATGGCTTGAAATGCAATCGAACACCATTTGCTTCCTAGAGTTGACATTCATAGAAAGCTCCACATATAGTTTCATCCAAAATAGTGATATTTTTTTATACAAATATGCATTTTACACAAATTTAGGGCCAACCATGTAGTATTTTGGCACTTGCATTGAGTTTCCCTAATATATTTAGACGTTTGACATCTTCAGTTTCCTTGACCTTGTATTCCATGATAATCTCTAGGCCAACAGCCCAAATAGAAAATGAGAGCTAAATTTTGATTATATTTCAATTTCAATTTTGTCTTCTGAAATGCTTGTCGATTCACTAGCATAGAGCGGATTGCAAAATATAAGAGCTTGTTGATTCAGGATCATGCTTCCTGGCTAGAAGTAGCAATTTTTTAAAATTACCTGATTGTGGTGGAGGCTTGAACAATGTATGTGCTATGCCAAGATCCATCTTTAATCTTTAATAGAAGTTACTAAAGTTATGTGCGAACTACTGAAATTCAGCTTTGCAAGTTCATTAGAACATTGGCCTCCTAGCTCCCAATTGTAATGCAATCTACAAACGATGAGCATTGTCCAAAGCTAAAAAGTACCTTGCAAAGGGATGTGTGGCCTCTTTGAAGTATCCAATGCAGCCCATATGGGTAACCATATAACTGTAATGAGATCTATTTGATGGTAAGCTGGCCATGTCCCATTGATCTAAAATACTAGAGACCTTCATCCATTATGCCAGAATGACTACATGCAGTTAAGATACCAAGATACCAGTGGAAGCCATACTATCTGGCTTACTGCCACAATGCTCCATGTCCTCAAGAAACTTAATAGCTGGCCCTACATCACCGAAATGGACATAACCTACAAACATTAAGCTCCTTGATAAGTCATCACGATTCAGTGGTCAAATACTTTGTTTGCCTCCATCACATAACCACACTACTATCTGCAAGGGCTAAAAATCAAATTGCAGTCAACGATCTGCTCATGAATATGTTTTTCATTTTCTAGAACACTGATATTGCCATATGCTTTCAGGATATTCACAAATTGAAATCTATCTCGGCTTTATGCGATCTCTACCGAGAACTTAAGGGCAAAGGAGGCATTCACAACACTCAAAACATATCCACGAAACCATGTTACTCTAGCATATGACATCTTGAGATGGCAGGTTGCAAAGATGGCCAATAAAGGAAATGAAGGAGTATTCTAGTGCACAAAAGTTTTCTGATGCCAGAGCAGGACCTCTACTAAGTTTAATGTATAGCAGTTAATAAAGTGACAGCTCATGCTTCCACGTGAACAAAACTTCCATAAAACACAGAAAAGAAGATATCCTTTTGTACAGGATGGTCAACTTATTACATGGGGAACAAAGAGAATCCCTTGCCATACCGCCATCTTTGTGGATATCTGGACCAAAAATGTTGATAAAGACCATAAGCAAAGCATGCAAAGCATGCCAAGCACTTGGAGGACTGTTAATAACATTTGCAAAGCACCACTAACTGCCATGGTTTAAGCAGTAGTCTCTACACGCTTCATGGAGTACATAAGACCTGCTACTAGTTCTTATTTTATACCTCTAAGGCGATGAAGACGATACACCTTGAAAAAAACTAAGGTGTAAGTCTTCTCAAATGTAAATGGATATATACAAAAAAACAGCATAGGACATGGAAGTACAATGAACTGCGACATTTTATAGTTGGACAGATGGAATGAAACATAATTGACTCAAGTAGGAAATCAGTAGGGAAGCTAAAATAAATGAAGAAAAGAGTACTTTAGAAATGCAAGACATTTTTCTTTGACATGCCTGTAGAGTTGCCACGATAAAAAGCCAAAACAAGGAATACAAGATCCTCAAAATGCAAGATCATAGACCTGGACTAAATAGATGCATGAAAAACAAGGTAAAGCCATTAAAATGTAAAACATGATTGTGATTTCTTGAGGATAAAATGAAACCAAGATCCACACCGCTTGAAGCCATATATTTCGGGGAGATGAGTGAAACAATGATTTGCAAAAACAATTAGATATGTGAAAACCAAAGGGACTTGGCCCACCACTAGAAGACTTGTACTAGGATTTGATCGGAACTTATGTATCAAAATTGAAATATTCAAATCTGAGTTGCCATAACAATATGAACCAACATTTCCAATCGTAAGATAGAGAATCACGAAGAAAATACAAACTATGGCATGTTTGGGTAGAAGCACGAAAGCAGCTTCGAGCAAATAATCAAAGAATACTGTGATTCTAGAGTGACTTAGAACTAGTACCTATATCTGCGACTACAAATTGCGCCCCTGCTGGATGCGGAAGAGACAGCTCCAAAAAGCATTTGAACCTTCTCGGGACTTGGTGCCGTAACCTGAACGTAGCATTTTCTGATGCATTGCCTTTAGATACACCACCACAAGAGAGAAACTTCAAAAGTGCATCCACAACTCCAGTTCCAACGAATTCAAATGTAGATACTCCATCACCATTTCCCAGCTCAGTAAGTATATCAGATATCACACTAATTATATGCTCATCACATGAAGGAGATAAAGGAATTGTCCTTGCTTTCCCTTTTCCCTTGCCTTTCACCTCTGCTAAGCCATTGGCATTCAACTTTGCACAAAGATCCTTAAGCTTGCACAAGCTATCACTAACTCCTATAACGAGGCCAACATCTGCAGAAAAATACGTGTCCTTGAGCTGTTTAGCCAACAACATCTTGGAGGCCACTACGAGAAGGCAGAACAACTTGCTCAAGACCAGTTGGAGGCGAACCAACAACGTCAACACTTGAGCCACTTGGATCCTCAGGCATTGCATCAACATTAGATCCAGTAGGACGACGTCTACAAGGAATACGACGAGGTTTAACAGAACTAGAAGAACCATCTATATTCCTCCCTGAAGGTGAAGTAATGTCTTTGATTCTAGAGAATGTGTAACAATCATTTGGTAAATCAACAAAAGCCTTTCCTTTTTTTGGGGATAACCACAACAAATGCAAGCATAGATTTCCGATTCTACACATTCAAGCGCACCTCCTCATGGAAGAAGTCGGTGTTCAAAGCAAACAATGGGCTCGTATGCCTTGTTATACGACAACTCTCCATTGGCTAGTAACTCTTCAGTATACTCTACCCCTCTGTTGGGTACTATCTCATGATCAGAAACCTCACTATCCATTATAACATCCACCTGAGCTTTCATCATGCATTGAGCCAATTTTGCCTTCCTCGATATGCTCGCTAAATTCCTATGCTATACCTATTTTTCCAGAACTGAAGACAGGTATTCCTTGGGCATCAGATTCTGATCAAACCCAGGCAATGGAATAAAATACCCAGCACGACATAGGATAAGCAAAATCATTGTAACAAACCCCCGAGCCAACTTCACTTTTGCAAGTAGCTTCGGCTGCATCACTTATTTCGGAGCTTAGTTTGACCCATCTAAGAAATTTATTGTTGCAGGCCCTGGACAAAATTGCAAATGAGCTCCAACCCGAAATGTCCCATATCCAAAGTGCCATTGGCATGTTATCATTGCGAGTGAGAAGATAGTGATTATTTACACTCCAAGATAAGAGACCTGCAAATGAAATTGACATAATGAGAATAAGCATTTTGTAGCATGTCTCAAAATCAAACAATGTAACTCCACCCTCTGAGTTAGGTAGGCAGTAAATGGATGTGTTTTGCAAGTATGGAGATACAATGTATGTCGAATGTTGCTCAGATATGAATAATACTTGAAGGAAAAAACCAGAAACAAAGGCACTCAACATACATGGATGGAAATCAAGCTCTGGACAAAATTGCTATATCCGAACCCTTTTAACCCTTGGACATATTGCAAGGCTATTTTCTACGATTTTTATGCTCAAATGCCACAAACCTTTAAATTTCTCAACATAGAATGCAAAGAATCGTGCCATTACCTCTTCATGCTTGTCGTGGTCGCATTATTCCACAACTTGATCTCCCATCCCAAACCGCAAGTCATCAAACCATTTTGCAACAAAAAAGACCATTTAAGACCCCACCGAATTACAAGAATGGAAAATAAAAAACATCAAATCTCCTAAATCCCTCTTCAAGAAAACTTATTTATGAGGATGTAAGTCGTCCAAATGCCAGGGTACTCGAGCGTTCTTATTCATCAGTTGGAGCTTGGGTCTGCCATGCCAGTTACCCGGTTGGAACATCCGGAATCGAGAACACAGGTGACCGCCAATTTACAGGAAATAATGGGTTTTTAGCAGTCACCAGCATATCCTGGGTATATTCTAGCATATACCCAGGATATGCTACAAACCCACATAAACAAGGGTTTGCCCCCCTAGGGGCAACCCAAAAACGATATGTAAGCAACAATCCCTCAATAGCCTTCTTGTTCCATAAAACAATTGAGCTAATCATAGATGGAGCTAATCTAGTTACGATATGTTCAAGCTACATTGCTCAATAGCCTTCTCGTTCCATACAACAATAGAGAAATCATAGATGGAGCTAATCTAGTTATGATGCAAAACATTGAGCTAATCACAAACTTCGTACTCCAGGCCATAACTTAATACTTCTTTTCTTTTCTCTCTTTTTAGCTAAATTACTATGGAGGCAATTGTATGCTATTTACATATGTTGCACTCAAATATATGATACAAAGCTGTAATATTACACCACCACCTTCATTAATGCTTGCAATATTGGCCTCAAATGCCCTTTTCACATCTTGCAATGTGCATGATTATGTTGACTTCCACTTAGTGTCAAGCTATGCAATTCTTGGGCAACTTCTTTGAGAGTGAGATTCACACCCTCAAACTCGGAAAATTCTAGCTGTTGTGAAGTGAAACAAGTAGGAGTGAGGGAGATTTCCTATGCTACTAAAAATATATACTGCAGCATTTACTTACATTTTCCCCATTTTTCAACTCCACAACTACTCCACTTGGGCGTAGACCTCTTCTCTCAGCATGAATGCTAACTATGCTTCCATGATCAATTTGTATTTGCTAGTTATATAAAGATTACCAAATCAAATAGTTGTAATATGCAAATACAACAAAGTAACACCCCATAGTTTAGAAGGTACCTTTTGTTTATCGTCTTGAGTAAAGACTAGATATGTTGTTGACACAGCCAATGTGCCATGGTATTTACATAGAAGGGCTTGGCGACGACATCTAAAGTCTGCTAAATATATCTTGTTAGTGTAGGATTCAAAACATAGGTTTTTAAGGACTAAAGACTGCCACCTACTTCTTAACGCAGAAGCTGGATCCAGCAGACCTTTTGTTGCGCTGCCAGCCCAGAAAGGGGCCATACTCTTTTCCAAATGCAATCCTGTACCTAGAACCTACGGTACGCACAATCATAAGATTCTGGTGGTGTACTAAATAAGAAAATCAATATGCAAGCTTCAGTTTTGAACTTTCATCGAAAGGTTTATAATCTTTTTAGCAAGCATTCTTTTCAAGAGTAAAGAACCTGGCTGAATATGAGGCGACAAACTGCATCACGGTCGGCAAATTTTGTAAACTCGACAGGCCGATGATTGAAAGGAATAAACAATATAGAACTGTTCTCTGAAACATCGATCCGCATGACACGATCTATTTGCAACACTACGAGCTGCCGACTGGCTGCCAGAGTCATGTTGAAATCTGCAAAGCAAATATGCTTTGCTGTTATGTACAATGTTCCCCGTACCTTCCTTGCGTTCCTGCAAAATAAGTCCATGGCTTGTTACTTCGTATCATTTACTACGGAAACATAACAAGTGATCCACAATGCGGACATATATTTGAACTGTTTGATCCATAGGTGTCAGAAAAAGACCGTCTGTCAGTGACCTATTGTAGGGTAACACAACATCTTCACGAGGAAACCAGAACTTGCCAGGCTACCCACTAGCCTTCACACAGTGAAAAGTTATACCTGCAAAGAAAGGACGCCACTAATTCTTCTTCTCGAGGGAGGCCAAACATAAACTGTTAAAGACAAGTGAAGTTATTACATTTGACACAGTATATGTGAAAATAATTTGGTGGAAGTGGAAATGGAAGTAGTCAAACCTGCATAAGCTTCTTATTTGCAATACTATTCTGACGTTCAACAATCTCTTTTGCTTCATCATCCTTCCTTTGCCTAAGAAGCCATAGATAATCAAGTAGGTGAAGTTGGTACCTGCTTGGATCATCATACTTTTTGAAGCCAGCTGTCTGATCCTGAACATACTCATCATTGAACTTGTCCCATGCTTTCCAATACAGTGCGCAAAGTTCCCGAGTCCCAATATCCCAACAGGCCAAGATGATTCGTAACCGGGCACATATTACATCCATTTCATCGTTGCTCAAACCAAGCCCCCCTCCGTTGAAGTAATCATAAAATAAAGGCAAACTTCCTTCTAGCCACTGTCTTTGCTTAGATGTCATTGGATTAGGGTCTTCATCTCGATTCAATGCAAACTCTTCCATACAGAAAAGTAGAGCTTCAGCAACATCCTGAAACCCAACTACAGGGTGCTTTAATGAAACATATAATCAACATAAACGTTTCATCTATATAAACTTTGATGAAGAACTCATTGTTGCTGTGCATTAGATCTTACCCTTAATATCTGCTTAAAGAGTGCCGGATGAAGAAAGTCATTCATGATTGATAGGTGCTCATCCATGTGAGAAGTCAATGGGAACAGCTGCTGTTCTGATGATAATTCCTTTTCCCCAGCTTTCTCTTGTAGAATATATTGCAACTCACTAAAAATTTGACTCTAGTGTGGCATACAATAATGTTAAATGCCAAATCGAGAAGTTTAACTGTGCTTTTGCATGTAGAAAAGAAGCTGACTAAAACTTACCTTTAATATCTCCACAATTGAATCAATTACATTAGAAATTGTCTGCTTGGTAAATTGCTGAATTTCTTTGAATGCTTTTCCAAATGCGTTCTCTGAATCTTCAACTACGCCAGAGGCAGCATTGTTGTCTTCCTGTGGAGCCCTGTTGCCCTAAATATTAGCTCACGACTTTGCTTGCTTCAAACAGACTGGGTAGAGCAAAATGCCAGCACCTTAGATGATGCTCAACATTTCCATGGTTGGTAACATGTATAGGCATATTTTTTCCATTTCGTATTGAGCCTTTCTTCCAAGTCCAAGTCCTTCTCAAGGACCACATAGACGTCATTCATCTACAACAGAGGAAGAAAGGGAAAAATGAAAAGCATAATATTCCTGTCTCAGTTATGGCTTTAACAAGAATATATAATGATGAGTACCTTCACACATAGTGACCTTGAAATGCAAAGATCTGAAGACACCTCTGTATCCTTCTTAATGACGTGTTTATGCCTGGCAGACTCTTCAGGAAGTTCTTGCAAGCAAAGCTTTTCTAAGATTTCAACATATGTTTTGATAGCTGTGGAGATGGAATCTTCAACAAATTGGAAGTATTGCCTACTTGAAGGAATGCTTCCCAACCTTGTCAGCATTTCATCTATAACCTCTCCAATCATGAAATACAAGTCTGATTGAAAATTTTGGATGGGATAAGAACTCATATTTAAGTCCAAATTTGAATCTATTTTTTATCGTCCAGACAATATGCAGAAGCACGGTACATACCCACTGCTGAGAAGGAAAACAGTGCCCCACTCTGAAGAGAAAGTGGCTCCCATTTTTCGGTGCTTATACAGGAGCTTATCCAACTGGAAGGGACAAGACATAGCAAAGAGAGCAAGCAGAGGATTAATACCAGACAAAACAATTAAAAGGAAAATAAAATTGAATTTGGGAATAAATCTTACTCAATCATAATGTTTTTGCAGTACTTATTAATTGCAAAATATGATCATGGAAAAGACTCTGAAGGTCAATATATTCACATTCCTGGTTACTTTGAGCAATCTCTGCATGAAATAGCAACAGTTCGGTCGCTAGATCCTGAAAGCTATATAAGTTAGTCCATAAATTTCTCATATAAAAGAACCATTGCTAGAATGACAATTACCTCGTGATCCTTTGTAAACAACTTTACATCAGCAGCATGCATGGTATTGAGAACATAAGCTGAAACCTACAATTGAGACCATATATGAGAAATGTAAGCCAGCTTGTGGAAGTTTAACGGGACAGTTTCAGCATGGGCATCAGGTTCTTATAGTAGTCCTTGGTTGTATTTAGTAGAGAAAGTTTTGGATGGTAATACTTCGTAAAGAGAACATGCATACAAGAAACAGAAATTTACCAGTTTATAATATGTAGGAATTGATAGTTCTGACAGGGAAATTGCATCTGGAAAAGTGTTTACAAATGATGTCAATAGCTCGCTCAGGTCCCTACGAATGAGCTTCACAACTTTTGTCAATGAACGTACAGTAATCTTTATGGGTTCATTTTCTGAACCAGCATTTCCATAAAGATGCTGGTAGAACCTTCGCTCACAACAGTTCTGTCATGAAAACAGTGGCAGAAAGTGACTAAATGTATTTTATTTGTGCTTAGCTTACTGCAATGTTCATTCCCGATACCAAAATCACCATCATACCTTTATCCAGCTTTTGATGGGAACAATAATTTCATTTGGGTTAGGGTCCCAGCGAAGGACAAGCCCAAGAAGGTTTAACAAATATGGCAATGCTCCTCTTGGCCGATTTCCTGAGAAGATTGTAAGGAAACTCTCAATTGCCTCAATTGCTGGTTTCACTAGCACTGCACTAGAAACACATTGTGTGAAAAGTAGGCATCAAATTCATAATATCATAATAAACTGACACTGAGTCCATTCGAAAATATAAATATATCCTTTCCTGGAACAATCTCAAAAAGCACTCATTTTTCTAGAGTAAAACATGGCATTTTAAAGAGACGGCAAAATAATCAAAGAAAATTGTTCGCCCAAATTGAAGGTGACCCCCAATCTTTCTAATAAGTCACCATTCATAACATCTATCAGATGACATCTCAAAGTGGCCTTGGTTAGTGCCTGAAAAATACTTACATGAAACAACATCACTGTGAATTGCAAGCTCTTCTTTTGTTAACCTGCCATCTTTAGCTGCTTCGCAGACAGGTAACCATTCATCCACAATTGCAATTAAGTAGTGCCAATCATCTTGAAACATTTGAGCCAAACTCAGTACTATTCCCAAGCTACATCTAAGTCTACGTATTCGATAATGGTTTCCAAATCCATTCAATATTTTCCTCCACTGCATTCCAATTCCATAACATCCTGTAAGTTATGACCATGATTTAGATTGAAAAACATGAATGCTAAAGTTCACACACAGCACAGAAATGAGAGTTGTACATTGATGAATGCTGACCTTCCTTCCTATTACGAAACGCAAGGGAAACAAGGGTATCATAAGCACTTTCAATATTATCAATCGGAGATTTTAATAATTGCTTGTTCGGAGGAATGTCCCTGTAAATGTTGCAAATATATTATCCAAATTAGCATTTCTTCTATTCATAGGCCATCACGAAACACCTAAAAGGAGAGAAAAAAAGGATAACACGCCAACCAAAAGAATTGGGAGGACTTTCCTAAGCTAGCATTAGGTTCAGGCCAGCACGGAGTATAATCCAAGGGGGAAAATGTCGAAGGCATGTAAAAATCTGAAGCTGAATCCCGAAGAATTCAAGAAGTGCATGGTAAAAGGAAGAAGCAATACAGCGGCAACAAGCTGTTAAAAGTATAAGGTGTTTTTTGACAAATAGATTTAAAATCTCCATATAAACATTCGATAGAATCGTCTAGCTCGCAGCAAGTTCTGACAAAACCTGATCTTAGATATCCTTACTTGATCTATGGCTCACTGGCACCACTAATTCTATGAAAATTTCAGAACCTTTTTTCCCTTGCATTATGGCTCAGTACTTCGTTAAAATAGGACACTGCTACATCATAAACCTCTATGCACCTTGAGAAGATAATTTAAATGTGGCAACAGGGATGTCAGTCACTAAAGAAGACCATGATAAGCATAATTCATGGAAACATAGGAACTGAACAACGCATTAGATGGAACGGGAAAATAAGTACATGGAACTAGTCATAAGAACCTGTAAAAGTGCTCACACGAGCAAGCAAATTGAAGCTGAATATTGCTTGACTTCTGTTGCCCCTTCTCGTCGGTTAGCATATAGGATACCACTGGACCCCTCCCTTGCATGACGCCGGACAGTGCTTGGAACTCTATGTGGCTAAAAGAGACAATCACCTGACCTAGAAATGGGTCGCCATTCCAGGATGAAAGCTGTAACGTATCTAGATATGTTATCTACTGAATTATCACTAACATGCATATACATATAGACAAATAAACATGCATATACACACATCAACACCGCACCCAGCCATGAACACATGCAGAATTCACAGCTACCTTACCTTTCTTCTTTTCCTAGACTTGTGCTTAGAGATGAAAGGGATGTTTCTCAGACCAATCTTTCCTATGAAGCCTGTCCTTATGTTATATCTCAATGGATTATCTCTTCTATCCCAAACTTCGACCAGCAATTTATCCTGCACACTGAACAGGATGAACCAGAAATCACTTTGGTGCACATGCTTCTTTAAGAACATCAATTTTAAAACACCACTCTGTTTTGTATATATACAAGTCCTCTGGAAAATGCTGAGTTAACGAACAACTTTTGTCTATGTGACTCATGTTTTGGCTGGGGCAATTTGGAGGCTGTGTGCATGCAAAATCACATATAACTGTGAACTGTCCAAGAGATGCACCTTCATCAAATTTAAGGAACTTCAACTTCATCAGTAACTGATTTATGTTAAAACCAAGCTTAGCACTTTGCTTTGTGAATTATCATAGAACGTTTGTAAGAATGCCTGCATCAATATGGTTTCTAAGTACAAATTGGTTCTTTAACATCAGAAATAAATTGACAACCAATGGTGGCGCCCCACATCAGCAAGCATTGACCCAACCGCTCTGCCATGAACACTATTTAAGGACAGTATCTGCAGCTAGTTCCAGATGAATTCCCTTAACGCAGGTAATGTGGCACAATATACAAAGAGAAGCACTGAGACTAACCTGGTGACAGGAATCCATGGAGATGCAGCTTCCCATTGCGCACTGCCATTGCTTTCAGCAATGTCGGTGAGGAATGCTGGACCTTCTTCAATATTTACAGATGATTTAGCTGGCAAGAGGGTTACAGAACAGTACACCTGAAGCCGAGCTGCTGTTTTGCCACAGTTTGTTGCTGCTTTGAAACAGCTGGGGTTCGCTGCCTTAAGATCGTCTACAGATAAAATGTCAACTTGGACTGCTCCAGAGAAAGAAGGGAATGCGACGAGAGTTTTAATCATTAGGGACAACTCTTGCAGCTCTTCCTTCTTCCATAGCTCATATTGTGAAAGGTCCTCGAAGCTATCAGGGTCTGTGAGAGGAAAGTGATCTTGCAGAAGTGCGTCATATAACAACTGTAGCTCTGGGCATCAAATTTAAGGAAATATCACGCTTCATTGCATGTGAATTACATGATCTTTCATTGTTTTACCACCCAATAACCAACATTTTACTTACCTGCTCTGCGATAACGAGCTGCTTTCAATGCCCTCGAATCAACGCTTAGCTGCACAGCTGCCGGAAGATTAAAACCTTCTTTACAACTTCCGCATCCTGCAACCTATCTTCCAGACTCTGAACCGGAATGCTGAGAGCAAAAACTGATCTAAGAACTGCTTCACAAAGTCTGGCATCATCTCCTTCCATCAAATCCATTTCGTAACCTTTAGAGGCCTGATTATGCATGAGCTCCACAATGTCAGAAACGGAAAAATCTGGAAGCTGGTCAGAAGCAGCGTCCAAAGGGTTGGAATTGGGTGGTATGGTCCGGTTAAGGAGAGCGGCCTGCAAACGTCTTCCGGAAGGAGCATGAGCCAAACGGAGGGTACATTGAAGAGGGGATTCGTCTGAGAAAGGATGATGGATGGAAAGGCGACGCAGGGAAAGCTCGGAAGCTCCGGCTACAAGGGAGTCGTCAAAGATTTGGGAAGCAACGGAGCTGGCGGGATCACGATCTGAGAGCAGAGGGGTTCGAGCTGGGGTGGCTAATCTGGTAAGAAGTGGCGCCATAGCTAGGGCTAACTTAGCTAAAGGAAGACGAAGAAGGAGGAAGATGAAAGGACGAGGCAAGAAGCAGGTGGTGGCCAACTCCAAGAGTCTGTTTTCCGGTCACTGCCATTTCATCGTTGAGGCTTGTCCTAAATTTTTTAAAGTCCTAAATTTTTTAAAGTTTGATTGTGCCACAACCCAATAGACACCAACACCAAGGGTCGGAATTAGGGGCCAGAATATCCGATTAAAGTATGAAATATCCGATTTGCTAAAGTAGATGCACACAAAAATTCGCTCAAAATTTCATAAAAATAGTGTTAAATCCGGCCTCTGGTAAGCATAAATAAAAGGCAGCATTTTTGCTGGTTAGTGCGAAATCTAAATTTGAGGCCTCCACATTGTGACAATGTCTCATTTACGTGCCGTACAGTTTTGTTATCCCATTTTTTTTGGGGGGGAAACCCCCATACAATTTTTATGACATCAAAATCCGACCAATCGGACTCTATTTTCTACCGCGGAAGTGGGATGGCGCCGAGAAAAAAATAAAGTCTTTACAAGACGGAGGATTGCCCTCCATGGCCGAGAGTGAAGTGGCTTGAGTTATAGTTGTAGACAATAGAGTATTTGAATCGAAATTGCTATTTGAAAATATTGACATTTTGTGAAGGTGATCGTAACCATTTGCATTACTAAGTTCTCCTTAGGTGTTGAGGTCTTGTTGGACTAGGATGCAGTTGGACATGTGGACTTTGGGGATTGAGTGCAAGGTATTGGTGTTTGGTGCTTGGTATGGAACTATGATGGCAGAAGCATAAGGAGAAGTGTAATAAAGGAGAGAATGGATGTACATGTTTTGTGAAGTGGCTTAAATCGTAGTTGAAAGTTATGTTTTGACATTTTATTGAAATTGCTGCTTCTAGACAATAGAGTACTTGAAACCATGAGTTTATTAATAGGATGATATACATTGGAATACTTAATAGACAACTAGATTATCGACACCCACGACTAGATTATTCGAGCTTCAACAACCCTCAAGAGCTAGATTATCAACTCCTAGCTTGGACTATCAGCATCTGAGACTGAATCTAGGGCTCAACTCCTAGCCTGTTATGCTCTATCACGAGGCTTGAATTAATGGTCACGGTAGCTTGGATTAGAAAGTCTGCCCGTTAAGATATTCTAAACATCAAATCCGATAATGAGAGTTTCAGTCTCTCTCAACCCTAATTTATCTATAAGCAATACTAATGGCAAAGTCTGGGATTTATCTCGACAAGTAGATAAAGGTAAATTGGAAATGAGAAAACCAAGCCGAAGGGATGATGGAGCAAAAACTGGAAATGCACACGAGAGGAGGAAAGAACATGTTGTACATCCTTCAGCATTTAGAAACAAAGTGATAAATAAGATGGATGACATGGCCAAGATCAACTTCTTAAAAAATGTGTATTCCAGTGGCTTCATTTCGTGTGTTGTATTAATACAAAATAGAGGGTACATTTTGCTTTATCAATTGCACGACAGAATGTAATCTGATTACATAGAAAAATCACAAATTTACAACAATGATTTTTCCCCTTCTTTATCTTACAAGAATCGTGTAAAGATGATATTTTCTTCGTTATCCATTGACTATGTACATATTCACATACTAAGCGCCTAGCTTGCAAATCGACTCTTTTTTCTTCCGCCCCTTAAATCGGAAGTTCGGCACTCTATACATACAAACCCAAGAATACAATGAGAAAATGACCATAAACCAATTAGAAGTAGATGGCTCACCTCTACTTTCTCGCTGCACTTTTGCAGGTAGCGCTCAAGTGCTCCCTCACCTCGCAAGACCTTGGCTCCAGTTCCTGGGCCATCTAAAGTTCCTGGCCCACCTCAAACATCTCGGTCAGAAGCAATTCCATAGTTGAACGTAGGCCTCGGGCGCCAGTGTTTTTTAGCCTTCTCTGCAATTCTGCGCAGTGCACCTTCGGTGTAGTGGAGTTTTACCTGCCAGCAAACATATATGAGCTATTAGACGGACTCTGCTATCTCAATTATAAAGCCAAACATAAACATTTCCGGGTCATACATTGTTCATTGCAAACATTTTCTTGAATTGCTTTACAAATGCATTCCTTGGCTCCGTAAGGACCTGTTAAAAGAAACATCAGTGTTCTGAACACAAACTAGTGTGCATCAACCGATATCATTTGTTCATGAGGACTTAATTTAACATCTAATATATGCTATATTTGCAGCGGTAGAAACATCTCTATTGTTGATTGAACAGAGACTAAAAATAAGAGGCTAAGGTGGTATTATTTTGACTGGCCAACCATATACAAAAGAAGGGCCCAAGGTTTCAAAATATCTCAGATTTATGAATATACTTTTGAGCAACAACCCTACTACCACACAAGTTGTTCTTCATTCAATCTTTGAAAGGCTCACAAGGACGGGGAACCCGCCTATGAACTCGGTATCAAGCCATAAGCTATAAGATCGTTTGTGTTCTACACGAGACATCACATGGTGCAAATAAGAATTCTTCGAGAAAAAGAAATAATAACGAGAAAGCAATCCATTTCAACATGAACATAAAACCTAGAAGAGACCCTCTTTTACCTTCTCAAGCGGAGAAGAAGTCACGGTGGCATCGGTTAAACCATGGGCTCTCATATTGGCACGAGCAAACAAAGCACCAAAACCAATAGAGGAATCTGTCTCATGTAAGAAAAACAAGGTCATGAGCTTTTTTAGACTATTTAATCAATAGATCAAATGTCACCTTTCAAAGAATGGTCTTTTCGAAGTTCCACAAAGGCACCTCCACAAATAAAGAGAATCAACCTGAAATCATCCCGAAATCAACTCAAAACCGACAAGAATGTTAAACTTGTCCAAATCTTAAAGATGGGAAAAAGATATATATATAAGCCAACTATGTCTTCGTGTTTCTCGAACTACAAAAAAAAAAAAAGAAGCAAACTATAAGTTTTAAAAATGAAAAGTGGATCCACTCGTTTCTTGACAATGTCACGCGTGCATACCGCATTCATAACAGGTTTCAAGATATTGCATAAACAACAAGAA
This sequence comes from Isoetes taiwanensis, assembly GCA_021234155.1. Classification (NCBI taxonomy): domain Eukaryota; kingdom Viridiplantae; phylum Streptophyta; class Lycopodiopsida; order Isoetales; family Isoetaceae; genus Isoetes; species Isoetes taiwanensis. The sequence continues at coordinate 47,365 of JAJEKV010000304.1, read as the reverse complement.
TCTTGTATACATCCTCTCTTTATCCACTGTGAACTATTGTCCGTCCGACGAAAGACAAAGGATGCAATCCATCTCATTATGTAACAAAAATGAAGATATTATTATCATAATAAGCTAATTGTCCAAAGAGAACAATCTAACAATTATCGCATATTACCTGGATGTGATCACCTCGAGGATGTTTGTGTGCGCCCTTTTCAGGGACATTTACAATCTAAATGAAAAAGGCCATCAATCAATGTACGGCTATTTGTATATGGCAAAAGAATACTAAAAGTACATTTATCAAATTCTGGTCATCTTGAACACCGCAAAATCGTGTGTCATGTGCCTAACTTGAAAACTTTCGGGGCTGTGAAATGAAATCGAGACTATAGTCGGGAGAGGCGAATAAGCGGCCAGGGACAATATTAACCAGGCTAAAATGAAACGAATCTGAATCACCTCAACAACTTGCAAGGACAGCCTGTATTTCAAATAACAAATTAGGCAAGCTTACCATCATAAACCTAAATTCTTAACTGAAGCTTAAAACAAATCTTCATAAAGGACCTATCCAGAAGAAAGTGAACCTAAGCTTCGGTAGTGGAGGACTTGGTTTTTAGCGGACCACGAATTCGATATCACGACCAATCCATTTTCGGGATCTAACATGGTATCGAGAGTCAAGACCGGCACTCTGACGAAGAATAACGTTACCTCTGCGATTCAAGCGGGTTCTGCTTTGCCGATCTCCACAGAGCGATCTGCTGCCGATTTTACCAGATGACCGAGCATTTATAGGCAGCAGCCAGTTTTTAGCAGTCATCAGCATATGCTAGGTATATGCCAGCATATACTTGAATATGCCCACATACCCACATAAACGAGGGTTTGCCCCTCCCCCCCCTAGGGGCAACCCAAAAAAAAATCTTGGAAGTCTGAACATTCCAAATTAGAGCATCGTTTGATCTTAAAGGCCGTTAGATCCGAAGTTGGAGCTTTCCAAACTTTGATTTGATCTAGAAGGCTGTTTTTCGATATGTCTAATGAAGGATGAAGGGCTGCCTATGAATTGCAGAGACCCTCCAATATTGCACTGAGTTGAATTGAATTTTTTCTGCAAAGAAACTTGTAATTCCTTTTTTGCTTAGATATGAACTGTTCAGTACAGGAAAGCCAGGGCCATAGCCATAACCATGATGTCTGACGCTGTTGTGCATCCATATGGCATTCACTTTGGTCAAATTTTTTCAGTTGGTTCTTCAAACACTGAAATCCAAGCTTCGATTCTTGCTTTGGGATTTAAAACCATATTCTGGTGATCATTCAAACTTCCAGGTTCAAAAACTTGTAGGATTCTTGTTTAAAAATCACCCAAGAGACTTGTTCTTTCTGTGGGTTCTTCTGGAAGTCGAATTTGAGACTCTATTTGACGTTTTGAGGCAGGTCGATTGCTTTGCAAAGATGTCTTAAGCTCTCTGGAAAATGGTCATTGCAATAGGTCTGTAGAAAACCTACATTATAAGACAGGTCTTATCTCAAGAGTACATGTCTTATATTTTAGTAATGGAAATCAATTTTTTCAGGATATGACATGGAGCCTAAAAGGGTGTCTTATAAAAATGTAACAGCCATAAAATAAGAGTGCTGTGGAAAAGGGCCTGGGTTTATTTTCTTTCTAATGCCATCTATATTTCCACGTCCTTGTATCTTGGGTGTCCATGTCAACCTCATTACTTGCCCGAAAATCATGGCATTGCTATGAATTTGAACACTCATGGCACTCCTCTAAATTTGATTGCCCAAGACTTCGACTGGCTTCCAGCAAATCCTTGTTTGATATGTTGGTTTCAGGCAAACGACCTTCTGTAGGGGCTAGAAATATTCTCTTGATGCCTTCGTCGGATTCAAGCCATTTAGGGTACAAAATGTTTTTTGAACTCAATTTGAACTACAAAAAATTTATCGTGACGGTCTTTCTTTTATTCCAAACCTTTGGGGTTAGACCCATTATTAACATTCAACGTTTATTAATGGACTTGCGTCAGTTCAAAACGAAATCAGTAATTTGGCTACAAAATCGACTCACTAATTGGCTATCAATTTGAGAACATACGGTATTTGATTCAGATTGTTGCCGAACATAATTAATCATGCATACCTCATATAAGATGGATTATGATACATAGTCATAAAACAGTGGAACTAGCAGCAAAGCAGGCTTGGAACAAAGAGATGGATTGGAACTAGGAGGACCCAGTGAAGAAAGTTGGAAGGGTAGATGGAGGTGCATTGTACAATTGTCAAAAAAATACCAATAATATGTGTATGAATCTATTAGGACTGCAAAGATAAAAAAGAGTGCACTTTGCATATGGTTTACTAATAAAGACTTATCTCGTAAAACTTGGAAGGGTTAGCCATCATCCCCCACCCCACCACAACACCCTTTTTTTTGTGGTTAAGGCAAAATATATAGTACATGTATGAATATACAGTAACATCAAAGGAAAAAATAAACCTTTGAAGTTACATATTCAACCCCATCAGGGAAGAATTTCAAAAGTGAAATGGCACACAGCTTATGGATAAACAAAATTAGCTGTAACCATAAAACATGTTAACTATTGAAGTTTAGACTTTAAGAAAGTTTCAGCATTCAATAGAAATCATGTATAGCTGAGCTTGAACTCCAATGGATCAACCTGTACAATATAGAAAATAGTTTCCAATTCGTCCAAATCAAAGGGTCGAAGTGCTCCTCCCACTTGGCTGTGAAAATCATCTTAACTGTTCCACCACCAGAGATCTTCATTATCCAGAATGATACCTATTGCTATTTGAGCTAGAATCTCTTGTTTTAATACCAGCATTTTCTCATTGATTTGACCTTTGGTCCACTTCTCCAAGACGGGCTTAGGATCATACCTCCCATGCCCAGGTGGAATCACCATGTCGTAGTGTTCAGTCACAAACTCTGTCATTATCACCATCAACAGTATTAGTTAGTGACAATTTGAAGAAAGCATATAAACCATGGAAACTACCAAGAGTATCCCAATTAGTATCATATGTTAAGCCCTTATATTTTTTGTGGGCTAAGACAGTTTCAACCAACAATGATTGGAAGCATGCCTTAAGCCAATTTTTTTTTTTTTTTTTTTTTTTTTTTTTTGAAGGAAAGAAGTTTTTGTATTAATCAGATAGGAAGAATTACAATACAGAGATCCCTCTATGGATCAGATATAAGTTAAGTACAAAGGATCCCATCTGGATCTGAATCATGTCTGTAACTAAAGAACAGATGAGCCTCTCTCAACCTCTTCTTCTGTCTCAATTAAACAGAGTACTATAGGAGCCAAGTACCCATTTTCCACAGCTACAAACAAATCTTGAATGCTCCAAAAACCTCTTGCAAAACTAGAAATGAAGATGGAAAGAGATGAAGAGTAACCTGAACAGTCTCCCGCTCTGTTCAGGGAATCCCATACTTCAAACTATGATCAAATTATACAATTTTATTACCGTATGTGAGATCAAAAGGAGATGCTGCATTGTCGGGATGCGCCAGTCAGCCGACCTGTAACTGGCTAGACACACAGCCCAGCCACCAGAACTCTCCCTAAAATCCTGGCTCATGATATCTGGTCTTGATATGGAAGCATCAGCCTGGCACAATAGATCCCTAGCTCGGCAATCTCAAATAACCCAACATTCTGTTATAAAACTGTAATCTGAGATCAAGAATTTACTCAACTTCTTCCAAGAAAAACACCTCCAGATCTTTCTGCTAGCAAGAAAGAGCAAGAGGAGGGGAAAAAAACCAAATGATCCGAAGATCCAACTAGAAAGACCGCCGAAAAGACCCTAAAATTTGCTTTCTTTAAAGATTCTCGCTTAAATTTCGGCTCCACCTTATAGACTCTACCCTTTCGGTGTGATATAAATCATCATTCTTCACGATTGAGAGCAAAAATGCCACGTTAGTGGCTTACCAGCCTGAATCCAAAAGACCGCCTTGAAGCTGCTTCAAAATCTGATCTGCAAATTCTTTGAAGGCAAAATCGTCTGGAGCACCGGCAAACCCCACTAGCACCGGTTTGGTCTTTGATCTGCAAGAAGGTCTGCAGCAGTGCCGGAAAGAGAGGAGAGGAGGGCGGCCTCCTTCCTCTGCTGCCGCCCTAGCCGCAGGCGCTAAGGGCTGCGCCAAGAACCATTTTCTCCATTATAGTTATTATCCCTTAAGCCTACTGCCAGCTTCATTTGTAGCATATACTTTTCTATTGGTATAGGAGTCGTTGATTCTTGACACCAGTTGTTGCCAGGTTATCCAGCTTTCATCAACTCTGAGGTCAGAGATGGTCTGAATACCTGCTTGGCTCCATTCTTTATATTTCCTCGGGTGTTTGAGAGCTAACCAACTTGTTTCATCAGAGTGTAGGTTATTGATTGCATCAGCATGGAAGCAATGGAAGATCTTGTTCCAAGCATCTAAAATCCTCCTCATAATTGGAGATATATGAGGGGCTGCTGTAAATTGATAAAATTTTGTATCTGGAATCTGATGCTAAAGAGAGTTGCTACCAACTGGTTTGGATTTCTCGAGCCAGTACCTTGTGAATGAAAGTGCTGGAGATCCCTATTCAGCAAAAAGAGCATGCCCAACTAGTTTAGCAGCAAGAGCTTGTGCCTGTTTGAACAACTTTTTGCAACCCAATCCTCTAGGGTCTTTAGGTGCAGTGAGGTTATGCCAGCCTACCTTGTAGTCCCTCTGCCAAATGAACTTTCTCGTTGCTATCTCAATTTCAACATAAGTTGCCTTGTCATTCACTATAGCATAGGAGAAATAAATGTGTACTAGCAATCATGCTATTGACAACTTCCACCTTCCCTGCCAAGGATAGAGATGCAGGATATATCATAATTTTTTTTTTTAATTCTATTGGTGACTGAAGCCCATAGACCATGCAAATTCATATCCAAGGCTAATGGAAGCCCTAACAATTTTATGGCCATATTTTTTCTGAAGACAGAAATACCTGCAATACTAGTATTCAAAGTGTTCAGGAGTATCACACACTTGGATCTGTTCTAACAAACAGCTCATGCTTTTCCAAATGGCTTCATTGCAAGGAAGAAAAAAAAACATCATCTGCATACTGCATCAATGAGAGGATATTACTGTCATTTGACATTTGCAGACATTGAATTTTCTCAGTTTGTTGTAGCTTAACCGTAACCCTAGTCACCATTTCAGCAACTATGAGGAAAAGAGATGGAGCCAGGAGATAGCCTTGCCTGATACCTCTTTTGCATGGAAAAAATTGTGAAGGAGTGCCATTGACCAGAACAGTAGGTCTGACCTTTTTATTGAAAGCATAAATCAAATTGATTACCTGCTGGAAGAATTCGAGAAACTCCATTACCTTGTGCAAAAATTCCAGTTGATAGTATCGAAAGCTCTCTTGAAATCAAGTTTGATTTTCCAGCGCAACCCTTCATACGCTCCAATGAAATTGTCAAGGATGCTCCTAGATGAGAGAAATGCAATTTATATAGGGCTAATGATTTTATTCAGTATTGGTTTCATCGTACGACTTTGCCAAGATTTTATAACATGTATTGGTTAATGAAATAGGTCTCTAGTTTGAAAATTCAAGTGGCTTATCCACCTTAGGTACTAAGGCAATTAGACCCGACATTTATAGCGAGGGGTGTAGATGTTCAAATTACCGGGCCCTTGAATGAAAACAGTGACATCATCCTGCATTATATCCCATAATTTTGTAGAATTCTAGGGGAAATCCATCAGGCCCAGGATTCTTTGGAATTCAAAGTAGCATATATTTCCTGTTTTTGAGGAAGAACCAGAAGCAACCATTATCCACTTCATCATTGCAGGAATCAATGGAGTCAAAAAAGTTTCTGAGATCTATTTTTTACTGAGCTTGCAAATCAAATAAATCTTTTTGAATAAAAAAATGATTGAATATTTTGCTGACCTTGAATCATGTTGTCCATGTCATCCTTGACTGAAATAATGCCATTATTAATAATCATGTTCTTTGCAGTTCTAAAGAAGAACGAGGAGCTCCCTTTGTCCGTATAATTAATATATTGATACTTGCTTTTAATAGCTAAGGATTGGGCCTCAGATTCTTCAATATGTTTAGCATCAAGCTCTAACCTTTTCTCCTGCTCCTGCAAAATTACATTGTCTTTGTCCAAAAATAGGTCCTCCCTGATCTTCTTTATTTAAACATAAATGTCATTCTATTGTCTCTTTTTTCATTCCATTTTTCCCCATTTCTTTATCCAATTTTTCAAATTCTTCAAATTTACGCACAATGCAGCCATGGATCTACTATTTTCAAGTTTGGTAAGGAAAGCACAATTTCATTATAATGGGAAAATTTTTAGTAAACCGGAATTTTTCATTATAGGGGTTATATAGACCTTATCTTGGGGGTTACTATACGTGTCGGTACCACTGTATCATAGACCTTATCTTGGGGGTTGTATACACGTGTCTGATTACCACATATCATACATACATGAATATTTAGAGAACATAATAACACGGTATCATATACCAACTTCCAAACACAATAGAGACCAAGTATGAACTATGTATGTCCCTAGTAACCTTCCCCGGGTTCCTAACCCCTTCCCCTTCCCTTCCCCTTTCCCTTCCCCTCGAGGTCTAACCCATGCATCCGGGTTAGGAGTCAAACTCACGCTCATCCCGGCTGATTCTTCCCACCATATGGGGTACCTAGTCATTAGAAAAAGTAATTCCACAGGATGATACTCACGGAAGAAGAGCGGACCCAACTCCACAAAACCGTTGTACACGTTGTAGTACACCCTAATAAGGCCATACATATGTCCCTTAGAAATTTCATGAATGAACTCTGATATGTATGCATCCAGAGAGTGTGCTAAATATCCAGCACGAAGAAGAGGCCTCAATTGTTGTAGCATCTCGTCCAGATAAGGAGGGGGTTCAAGAATTCCCCTCATTGCAAGTCTCCTATAACATTCAGATGGATTAATTTCCATCAGTGGCTCATGACCACAATTAAATCGCTCCAGAATGAAGTTGATCAACTCCATTGTAAGCTCCTTGGTGGGACTGTGGCGCAACCTCCACTCCAAGAAATGGTCCCATAGCTCATCCATTCCAGGCCGCATGAGAATGCACGGGGCATGCTCGCGAGCCTTGGGAGTAGCCCAGGGAGGATTGGGTCCAATCATTTGCAAAAGCAAGCAAGGATCACCGATGGAGCAAGGAACACGGAGCAGAGCAAGTAGCAAGTTCAAGAGCAAGCAACAAGATCAAGTAGCAAGGAGCACGGGAATGAAGTAGCAAGGAACAAGGATCAAGATCAAGTAGCAAGAAATGAACAAGGAAGAACAAGGAAGATCAAGGAGCAAGAAGCAAGGATCAAGATCAAGTAGCAAGGAATAAGATCAAGTAGCAAGATCAAGAGCAAGGAACGAGATGAAGTAGCAAGGAGCACCTGGCAATGAAGTAGCAAGGAACAAGGATCAAGATCAAGTAGCAAGAAGCAATGAACAAGGAAGATCAAGTAGCAAGAAGATCAAGGAACAAGGAAGATCAAGTGGCAAGAAGATCAAGGAACAAGAAAGATGAAGGAGCAAGAAGCAAGGATCAAGATCAAGTAGGAAGGTGAAAAGTGAGAAGTGAAAACAAGGTAAAAGAATTTATAGCTCTGAATCCAATAATGTTGAAGTATAATACCAATAATGTTGAAGTATAATACCAATAATGATGACGATAATACCAATAATGCTCACGCATATAATACCAATAATGCTGAAGTATTATACCAATAATTCTACAAACGACTATAAAAGCAGCTCCATTCGGTAAAGTCATTCATCTCCCATGGCTTATAATATTTATGAAGATCGGTTTGAGACCATTCTTTGCTCCATGAGCTACAATGATATTAATCGCTGCATACATAAAGGTGTTAAAATTTGGATCCTTACTTACAATCCAAAGCGTAAGGTCGTGGAGTGTGATTGCCCGGCCTTACTCGTGTTGTGATCCATCTTCTTTGGGTTCCCGGCGCCATGCCTACGAGTGAATCACGATCACAATAGCGAGGGATTGATGATGAGTGAATCATCGACTCTATAATGCCATCAATAATATGTGCATCTAAATTATATGTATGCCATCAATAATGTGTGCATCAGATGTAATGATGTGTATTAAACACCTATTATAATAGATGTAAGGATGTTAGTATAAGCATAATGGAAGCTAATTGATGTATCGACAACGTATTAATTGTCCAAAATGCTTAAGTATTATAGCAAAAGAAATTACATACATGATTATCGAGAACATGGTGAGATTGAGAGCTTTTAGCTAATGCTATGTCCCCCACATGTCAACAATGTATTTTGGAATCTGAGCAGGTCTTGGTCTTTTGCCATTTGCATCTCATGCATAATGTATGGCATCTAACTTCTCATACCTTGATGGATCTGATGGATTGGGTTGCCAACGTTTAGTTAAGCAACCTGTATAGTCCACGACCAACGGGCATCCACCATGATACAATGTGACCATAATTGGTAGACTCGGATCTAGGATGTCATCTTCTTACATAAAAGCCCAACCACGTTGGAGTTTCATCGTCTCCGTGTCGGACTAAAACGAACATACCTTTAAGTAACATGTGCATGAGGATCGAACTCATCCATAGGCAACACCGGGCCTTCCATCTGGCCGCCCACAATACGTAGGCAAAGGTCTTACAAGCACAGTGGCTTCATCGACCTCTGGAGTAAATGCGGCTTGTAGAGGTTCTTGCCTTGTGCGCAACCAAAAGTTGTCATTTTGAGGTCGTCCTGGAGATACATCTTCCAAGCACAAAAGAATCTCCTTCCGGTAATCCATAGTTGCTTTGTCTTTGTCGTGCAAACACACTATCTTCTTGATTTTTGCGAAAGGAATTCCATAATGCTATGTACTTGCGATCTTTGTCTGCCGGGCCAGGGAGATCTTTCAATGTCTTCCTTGGAGGGATATTTTTAGGCACCCCCTTGTTGGTAACGTTGGCTCACCATTGTCATCCTCCTTCCACATTCTTATTCCTTTTTCTCGGAATCCACTCTTTATGGGTTGGCGCATCTTATATTGCATAATGGGCCATTTCCCATCCATTTTAAATCGAATAGCAATGGGTCGGTATGGCTGTTAGACGTTGGCCTTTATCGGGGATATATCCCTTGACAAAGCCTTTCCAATCTGGAACTTCATCCACAAAATATGGAGCAGGGAGACTTTGCATTGCACTTGCTAAACAAGTAAAAGCAACTCGAGGCAAAGTTAGAGCATTCGATGAACTCATTAACGTCGAAAAGTTCCCAAACAATGCATCAATATCGTCATGAGTATGCCCAACCATCATGAAGCCAACTGAATCTCATCGAATACCTTAAGCCATGTCAAATAAGAGAGGTAGGAGAACACATATCTATTTTATTTTGACCCGATGCATTATCCAACTGTAAGTAGAGATTTCGAGGAAGAGGATTGAAGCCTTCTAAGTTGGCGGTAGAAGATGAAGACATCTTCTCTTGTGTCTACCTTAGCTTATCTTTGCAGATGGTCGAGTATCTTTTAGGGCTTGCATCAATTTGCAATCAGTAGTTACGCTTCCACACGATCATCCGCACTTGTCTTCTTCCCAAGCAACTCAAGATAGTGTAGGATCCTAGAGAGTGATCCAACGTGAAAGTTTGAGTCGTCCTTCCAAAGATCAAGAGAGAAATGGCCATAAGCCCGTCCACCATGACCATGTGTCAATGCTCTGTCAAAGCTGCTCTTCAAGCGATCTCCTCTCCAAACAGACTTTGCGAGATGGTGACTTCTTGGTGTGAGTGTTTTGACCTGATCCATCTTATCATGTATTATGCAAAGGTGACTTTACGGCGAAATCCATGTGATGATGCACGCCAATGCCAATATTGACTCCTACAGGAACGTTGTTCCAACATATGTGCCCGCCGTTGAATTGAAAGGTTGCGCCTCTCCCTTGTATCTTTTGTTCTTTCCAATTTCTGCTTGATGACTACACATATGTTACACTTGGAGAATGCTGTATTTTTGGCTATGCTGACGTCTGGAAACTCTTTCTTCCAAATATTGTAAAAAGAGGGCAAGGTTACACTCTTTCCTGTCAATTCTTCCACCACGGCGCCCACTTCCTTATGTATGCTCTTCTTATTAAGGATGGAAGGAAGTTTGCGGACATTCTCCCTTATATCATCCTTTCCTTTTTTGCTTCTATGTGGAATGCTCTCCGCATTCTCACTAATGAAGGTATCAAGCACACTTTCTGTAGCTAGTGTCACAGATCTAGGCTTCTTAGAGCCTATATTACCATGCTCCGCCCGTTTTCCACCTAACTCGAACCTCTTCCTCCAACTATAAAACGTAGACTGAGCAACACCTAAAGCCACGCGCCATGCGAATTGACAGCACTCCACTCCAGAGACCACTACTTTCGCCTCCGACTGCCCTGTATAAGTTATACTCAACACATCAAAAACAAGCGTAATCCTGGCACAGGTAGTACTCTCAAAATTGTTCACAAATTTGTTTTCGATGTAAAAGCTGGATATTGAATTTAAATGGATTACTTCCTATCTCTTGATGTAATGGAGTTGGACTTCAAGATTTGTGGAAATTGGTCAAAGATAGAATTGCTACAATCAGATATGATTATGGCTTGATCTCAAATATCCAGATCTATTGTACAACTGTAGAATCTATCTAATAAACAGAAGGTTCTATCCGAACCTTTTCTTTTGTCGCTCCAGAAATAGGCAATTGAAGAGGATGGAGGATGATATATAAACATGTCAATGAACTTCCCATTCCCTCCTTTCATTCCTGGACATACTTAACTTTTTACCCAATTTTTTATTTCATATCGCCTAACTTTAGCTGCCAATCCAGCTTCTCATTTCCTCCCATTGTGCTTCCCTCTCATAGGGCTCAGTAGAGGCATAAATGTTGTTGATACCCATACTGTGGCCATTAGTCTCAAGGAAACTAACAGACCATCTGCCATATGGAGCAACAAAAGAACCAAGGAAGGGATAGCCTTTCCAAATTATGTATATACCCCCGTGAGTGCCATCTGTAGCAGCCCCGGTAGAGTCACTATCTGGACAAATCCATTCCCCCAACTTAGAGGTTTCAAATGAAGGTAATTTGTGCTCTTGGGGCAGATTATGGCCGCCTTCATTTCTTTTACGGCAATCAAGGTCCTCTTTCTTTTTAAAGGGCCCTTAATATCTCTTAAGTTCCATCTTACTATTTTCATAAAGATTTATTTCTGGTATTAGTGACATGCCCTTCAGGGTTAAAAAGGACCACTTTTTTACTCCTCTTCTTGGATGTTTGTGGAGTATAAAATTCCTCCATTCCACATTGGACAGGAGAAAACATAACCATGTCATTGGTAGGGAGAATTTCATCATCCTCATGATTTTTTCAACTAACGTGTTTACCAACTATTCCTGACTCACAATTAGGTTGCCCATGCAAATCCAATTGTTGTTGCTCCTCAAATGGTTGGTTCAACAAGCCCTCCAACACTTGAGATTTATCAACAAATGTGTTATCAGAAGATTCACAAGGAATTAGAGGAATTGATTTTTGCACAATTGGCTCATCAATCCCTTATAATTGTTCCTTTTGTATAACATAACTTTTTTTGCAATTTTCTCACAAAGTTGCTTTTCCATTTGAGAAAACAAGATTTTAACCGAGAAGGCTGGGGATTTAACATGAAAGCACTTCCCTTTCTCTCCAGCAGGAGACGGGGATGGGGATTGACAGTGGTCAACTGATGTCCTATTTGTATTAGCTAGCTCCCCGATTGTAATCCCATGATTAAGAACTTTTACATCTCCTTTGGGCTCATAGATTTTCCCTATCCAGGCCCTTCTTTCCTTTCTTTGGACCGATTGTATCTACTCATTCCTTTCTTTTTCCACCATGATCCTTTGCTTTCTTGCTTTCCTTCTTATGCTACCATTTACATTCTTCTTTTCGTGTCTTGGGATGGGTTTCAAAAAGGTTGCATACCTCTCCTCGAGGCTGTCTGCCGTGATTGAATCGGCAAGTCCTCTTCACTTTTTGATCCCCCCTTGAGAGGCCTGATTCATCCGAAAATGGTGGCTCACGATTGGCTCTCGACTAAGATCAAACAATCATGTTTGAGTCTGATTTAGCGAGCCTTATATTGTCTTTGGAGGTCCGGCCTCTAATGAATTAGCAAATGCCTGCCTTCTTATACGCAAGCCCGATTCTTCTAATCACTTGTCTCCGCTTCATTATCCATATGCAAATTAGGTCTCTGTTATCGGGGCCCCATAGATTCTTCTTAGTCTCCTTCACTATGTTGTACTAGTTTATCATTGATGTCCATATTGAATGGGGCTGCCTTTTCCTGCTCAAACTCTACTGCTTTCCCATCTCTTGGGTCTTCTAGATATTTAGTGGATCAATCAAAATATGTTGTTATTTTCTACAGTTCCTCTCAGATCTGCTGTGATTGGCTTGAAGGAGCTCCGTTCGACATTTGGGATTTTTCTGGTGGATGAAATCGTCTTCCCTAAGATTCTTTTCATAGGGGAACACTCTCATCCTACTCAAGATCCAATTGCTGTTTCAGTGGAGTTTAATATTGCCTACCTTGGCGCAGACAGGCCGCCAATATCTAAGTTCTTCTTATGTTTGTATGTTGAAAGAAAAGAGAAGCTACATGTAATACAAAGCATATGGAATATGGTAAAAGGACTATGTCTCCAATGATGTGAAATATCATGTTAAAAAAGAAGATGAATATTATAATATAGAATTGTTGACCATCTTTCGGTCAAATTCAAGATGATTTTAAGCTAGCTATCTTGTTCAATAAAGGTATTTTAAGCTAATTATCTTGTTCAATAAAGGTTTAGATTCTGTTGACTAGACAATGGAAGCAAGCACTTGACATGTGCTTCTAATCCTAAATAATTTGTTAGCGCTATTTAAGCTAGCTATCTTGTTCATTAAAGGTTTAGATTCTATTGGCTAGTCAATGAAAGTAAGCACTTGATCTATATTTCTAATCCTAGATAATTTGTTAGCGCCCTTTCCACAGCTTGTTTAATTTGTTAGCGCTATTTCCACAGCTTGTTCGTTTGTTAAAGATGGCAGACCACTGCAGCTATATTTTTTGGTTTGTGCCTCTAAGCAAAAGAAGCAATAGGCATTGATATTCCATTATGCACACTTCATATGTCCAGAATTGCCTTACTTCTTAAGCATTGCAAACCACTCACAAAGTACAATTCACGATTCCAAGCCACTCAAATTGCCTCATTGCTTAAGCATTGCAAACCACTCACAAAGTAAATTCACCATTCCAAACCACTCAAAGTAAAATCACCATTATATCTTAATTATCCAATTCTCAATTTGACCATTATAGTTGGGCATTACGTTTGCAAATGCCTTTTACAAATTTTTGGTTGAAAAAATAAGGTTTTGATCAAAAATAATATATTTATGAGAGGTTCTTTTTTTTCCAAACCATTGTATGCAATATCTAAGTCACTAAAAATAGATAAAGAACAAAAGTACTAGAGAGAGAATGTCAATTGTTTCTATGCTCATAATTTGAGCTACAGAGTCCAGATTCAGATGAACTTGGGCTCTTTGGAAAGCTTATATAGAGATCTTTTCATTGACACATAATTTGACCCAGTTCTATCAAGATATGGATCTATTTTTTGTACTTTTCAATCCGGATACCTTTTTGCAAAGTGTATGCCATGCAAATTTGATGGTAATATGGTTTTTATCATAACTTTTGAATCCAGACTCCATTTTGAGTGTTGTTTATTGCGTTGGAAATCTCTCTCCGGGATCTTTCTGGTGATGTATAATATGCAGATATTTGATTAAGTTCTTTGGGCAAAAACAACAAATTTTTGGGTGGATTTGGTAGGGTTTCACACTCCACTAGTTGATTTTCTGCCCAGCTGATCATTCTGGCCATGTCTTTTGCCCTGCATCATTGTGGCGTATTAAGCTTTTATGAAGATACTGAAAAGATGACGTTATTGTGGACACATTTTGTGTCGAAAATAAAAAATTAAAACTTTTTGTTTTGGTGTGTTATGGATTTGTGCTATATTTGATGGTTTATATGTTATTTATGAACTTGCCAATGTTTTTTGAATTTTTTTTTAAAGCAAAAAAAAATATCTTCCATAACACATCAAAACAAAAATAATAACAATAACAGTGGTGCCACTTAAAACTTTTCGTCTCGAACATTTCAATAATAATCTAGCAAATGTTTAATTTGCTAGTCTTAATGTCTAGTTATGACATTGTATTTTTGGTTTTTTTTGGCCAACTATGAGGGTATTACAATTTTTCTAAGTTATAATATCTTTTTCCTACATTTTCCTACGAACATTCCGTTCCTAATGAAACACTCTTTAGATTACAAATAGTAAATTTCCACTTATATGCAAAAACAATATGTTAAAAGTGCAAAGGCTCATAAAAAAAACCACAAAATAGTGGTCAATTCGAACTTAAGTGAGTTGGTGCTTTAACATAAAGCAATTGTTATAGCAAGAGCTCCACCAAGAACTTGAATATAGAACATTATACCATAGAATATTACACCATTATACCATGATCTAACTAAGATGTAATCAGATGAATTATGTAGTGGCAGTTTAATAAGGAGCTTTTGAATAATTTATGAGTTGAGCATAAGGAAACTTACAATCCCTGCCTGCAAGCTTTTCACCACTCTGTACTATATACATTGCACTCCAATCCGACCCTCACATTTCCAGTTTATATAGATTGTGCTTCAACTCCTTCATATATTTTCAAATTTCTACAATTGCCTTCTTTCAATCCTTCTCTGTTCATAACCAGCTTCTCGAAAACTCAAAGCTGCTGCATTTTCCTGCACTGGGCCTAGAGCTGTCACCACAAAATAAGCGAATTTAGTCCACGAGTTATTGCAAAGAGCAGATTTGATTTATATTTCCTTATCACTTTTTGTGATTCAGGGATTCTTATGCCTGATGCTTGAAGGAATTTTAAATTGCTCCCTGGCAACAAGGACGACCAAATTTAGAAACATAAGCAATAGGCATTTTTATGCTCTCTTTATTTGTCTAAATCTTAATCTTTTTCCAACATGCACACAGAAAACTCAGCATACACAGGCCACTAGAAAATTCTAGCATACACAATCTTCTCACTTTAGCATTATAGGACTATATTCATGGATCTACAAATAATAAATAAGCTATAGTCATGTTTATGAATAAAAAACCAGACATTTCTGAACATTGACTTCCGAAGCTCAATAAAGAATAAGTCTGGATAATATCTAAATCACGCCTTTAGTTAGACAGAAAAAGGCTTACGATGCAGTAAGTTAAAAGAATTTCTTTTCGGCTTGCTCCAAAGATTTACATCCCTCCCATTCAATAGATCATAAGAATCTCCATTATTTTTGAAGATGTGGCCGTGTCAGATTACCGCTCGCAACTAAGAAATTGAGAGCCGAAAAAGGGGGGAGAGAAAAAAAAAAAAAAGAAAAAACAGAGCATTACATAGCTTGAATCGACTGGGCTTTGCTTGTTTAGGAGCATCATAGCTCTTCTTAGTTTCTTCAAGCTTTTTGCTTAAGTCCGCTCTATGGCACTGGAATCCAGCTGAAATTAAAAATTGAGTTTCAAATACCAAACCGCATTTTTAATGGTTAGATATATTGCAAATTTCGAGCACCGTAGAAGAGGGGGTTAATTCCCCTTGCGAGCCTGTTATGGCCGGGAGGGCGAGCCTGTTTATTTGCCATAACAGGCAAGCAAAAGGGATTAACCCCCCCCTCCCCCCTCCGGAAAAGCTTTCCCCGTCAATTTTTTTCCTGTTTTGAACACTTTCCCATGCTTTTTATCGGTTTTTTTCCTGTTTTTTTCTTCATCTGCAATTTTCCGGTGGCATTTTCCGGAGGGGGGGGGGAAGACTGTAAACCGAAAGTCTTCCCAAGCTGCCTCATCCGAAGCTGCATGCACAGCTAGATTATCAGTTCCCCAGCTTTATTATCACAGGCTCGACATCCTCCACACCTAGATTATCAACTTCGAGCCTGGATTACCAGCATCTGAGGCTGAACCTTGGACTCAAAGATGCATCCGAGGTTCCAGACGCACGTTGCTGCCCTGTTACAAACTTTGCAGCTGAACGACTGCCTGCTATGTTCTATCACAGAGCTTGAGCTTGGATCCTTGGTTCGGGAAACTTTTCCCTCCTAAAAGGATTATTTCCATTAGATTATGGACAAACCTGTCAAGAATCATTCCTAACCTCTAGTTTCCTATAAAATTGAAATGATTTCGTGAAGATATGAGCTCTGGCTTCGATTTGAACGAAGCTGGTGCTTTCTAAACACCTCAAACTGGTGCTTCCTAAACATCTTTAGCTGTAGATCTTAAAAATAGAGTAGATTTTCAAGCACCTTTAGCTGTAGGTCTTGGAATAGCCATAGATTTTGGAATTTTGTCACTCTGAATCCCCTTTCTGTACTACTGATTTACAATTTCTACCCTATAAATAGTGAATCAGAACCTTTCCATACTATACAAATTAGATTTCTATCCTATAAACGCTGAAACAAAGCCTCGTAGAAGATCCGGCAGATTTGAAACCTTCCTACCTACTTCCAAAAATATCAAATTTTCAGACTCCAAGTGATCTGGCAAAAATTAATACGGGGTGTTTAATTTCGATTTCAAGCTGTAGGTTACGCTTAAACCGCGGAATTTTCCGAACGGAATGGATCAAGGGATTTCTTGGATTAGAGAGCCTACCGGTTAAGGGACCGTACCCTACCTCCAAAACAAATCTAGGCCTTTCGAAAATGTCTGTACTATATGCCAATTTTTGTTTATAGCGAACAAGAAATCAGTGCCTTTAAATAAAGGGCTAAGATATACATAGGTTAAAAAGTAATAATAATATGCCTTTATCTCTAATATATAATTATAATAAGGGAGATAAGGGGCAAGGTTAAAAGTATTTAGAATTTCAATGGTCTAAAGACACATGGCAACATAGAAATCCAAGCAAGTGGAAAATAAGTTTCGGAAGGGCGATGAAACTTCTGGAAGGTCGAACCAACGTCTAGTACTTATATTACGGATGTCAAGAGGGCAGCTTGAATAAGGATTGTGTATGGCTAGGCATATCTTTGAAATGTACACGTGTTAAGGCCCAAAAATTCTAGGAAGGGTATGGAGATTTCTAGAAGCTATAGTGGAGTCCTCTGGAACAATGTCGAGTCCTCTAGATTCTTTGGACCATTATGGAAACTTCTCGATGGTTCTTTCGGTTAGTATAAATGGAGGCGCAATTGTAAGTTGAGGCAAAGAAGAATCGAGAGTAGCCTTTGAGTTCAATGCAATGGCCAGTTGTAGAAAACGGCGAACAGATTACTGTGGGTTTTTGCCAGGCAGGTGCTTCAGAAATTGAAATACAAAGGGCCGAAGGGATTACTGTGGGGTTTTGCTAGATGGGCACTCTAGGAAAGTACAAAGGGTCGAAGGAATTACTATGGGGTTTTGGTAGGTATGCGCCTCAAGAATCAAAACTTTCCAAGTTGGCGCTTGAGGGCTCTCGGGGCTTGGAGAGCCGGCATCTCAAGCAATTATGACGAGGCTATCTGTTCTGCTTTGATGTAGTAGTTACTAATCTATTGCTTATGATGAGGGTATCTGTTCTGCTTTGTTGTTTATGGCGACCCTGTCTGTTGCGATCTAGATTAGCCTGTTATTTCTTCAAAGAATGATTGAAATTGCGTGTCATGAAATTTCGCACTGCTGAATGTCTTGCATCTAAGTTCACTTCTTCTCGCTTAAAATCTCCCAGTTAAGTTGGGTTTGTTTTACGTAAAGTATATTGCTTTTAACCTCCCTGTATCCTGCTGAAGATGAAGCCTCAAATCCATTTCTTCATCCATGTGATGTCTGATGGCATGATGCAAAACAGGAAAAGTCCGACCCAATTATCAAAGCAGAGATGCAGATTATTTTTATGCTTGCTTCATCTAACTATCATGTTTATGGAGGTTCTTAAATTTCAGGTAATAACAGTGGTATTCAAGCTGATGAAATCATTGCGTGTGCATTGCATAGATAAAGCTTTTTATGTTTCTTTGCATCCCACGCTCAGATTGCATAATGGATGACTTTTACAAAAATGGAACAGTACCCTCTCTATTTCATTCTAGAGGCCGTTCAACATCTAATATCTCTACAGGCAAACATCATCATAAATACAGTCCACTATAATGTAGTTGAATCAGCTGGGTTGCTTGATGGTCGCAAGTATTGCAAGCAGTCATTTTGTTTAAGTCAATTTGAAATATTTGAGATCTCCAATAGTTTCGAATATGTAAAAATCGTCCCAACATACTCGAGGAAAGGCAAATATCTCAGATGCAAGAAGTGCTCTGATTCTAACACGACCAAATATCGCTTCTAGGTTTAAGATCCAAGAAACAGCTAGAACCAGTGCAAAGATCCAACCCAAGATGTTGTGGCATGCATGCATCTGGCTATACCTTGCAAATTGACCTAGAAATCTAAGAACACTGTTGCAAATTAAACGGGAGTGTTGCATCACTCTCGTTTCAAAGATTTCCTTTAGAAAAATACCACGCTTTAAAAATTGATCTTTTTTTAAAGAAGTTTGAAATTTTAAGAGGAACAAAGTATTTTAACCTGCATTCTGGGTTTTTTGAAGTGATGATATTGTATTTGTGAGGAAGAGCACTTGAAAATGGCAAAATTTCAAACTTTAGTACACAACCACTGTAATTCGGAATTCGAAGACATCTAAATAAGGTAGAAGGGATAATAATTATATTATTAAATGTTTTTTAGTACATTAAATTTGACAATAGTTTATAGCCAATATAAATAATCTAGCACAAGACAAGTCAGAGGTCCAACTCGTAATCCTGCTCATGTTTTTTGCTTGTCTCAGGTTGGTTCTTCTCTGCAGTTTGCTCCTTTACCAGTGTTTCATCTTATTCTTTGTTTATGTCTACAGTTTCTTCAGGAATAGTAGCTAGAGTTACTTCTTTAAGCTCTGCAAAAGTAGCTTCATCTTCCAGAGAGCTTGTAAATGGAGGCTGTATATCTGAGGATGGCATTTTGGCAAAATCAGATGAAGATTTGGCACCTAACTCCTGATTCTCATCTGGTAGAATTGATAAGGCAGACAATCTCATCTTAATAAAGTTTACAGCCTCCTTGTCAATGTCAACGGCAACACAATTGCAGCCCTTTTTAAGTGCACATGCTATTGTTGTACCAGAGCTAGAGAAAGCGTCAAGGACCCAATCTCCTGGACGTGAGAATATATCCAGAAGATGGTTAATCATCTTCTATGGCTTCTGATAATGATTGACAATCCTACCTTGTGCACTTGGGTCCTACAGCTTCTCTAACACTGCTGAAAACTCTAAGACATTCGGAAAATTTTGGCAGGCTGCTGTGTTGAAATGCTCCATAGTGCGCTTTCCGTTGAAACTCCAGTAAGCGACATGGAGATATTCCACCTTGCTCAGCAGCCTTGGTCCTCCACCATGGTAGTTAATGTTTGTTTTGTACCTGCAGGAACGTATTCTAGAAGAGGAAATACGTATTCCAGAATAGGAAATAAGAAGAAAATAAGTTACAATTACAACGATGATTCGAAACTTTAGCGGAAGAAAGAAACAACTGTATTTGAGAATAAAAAACTCACCAAACCATATTTTCATAACCGGCTTGTACAGGGGGATCGAAGTAGTTCTTAAAAGTAGATTCCACGAGTCCTGCTTGCATTCTAGACTGGAACACGACAAGACGCCAATGCTTTGTTGTGGTAACCTGCTTAATGCAGTCGACGAACACATTAAATTCTGAATTCTTAAAAGACTGGTCGTCGTAGCGGCTATCCTTCAGCTTAAAGCCATATGGCAAGTCTGCTATGACTAACGTGAAATCTTGTGGCTTTATCGTTCCAGCCAATCGTGCAGTCCCCATGAATGATGGAAAAAAAGTTGTTATGATCGAACATACAAAATCTTTCGTAGTCCGGGACTCAACATCTACTATCCGCCTATCCGCTAATATCCTCTCCTCTCGAGCTGTCCTTATCAGGGGCATGAATCCCTCTGGTAGGTCCTTCTTCTTCTTCTTGCTCTATTAGAAATAACGTCACTCCAATAGCACACATGGAGAAATCTAAAAGAAACAAGAAGGCGATGAACCCAGCCCTCAAAATTTGGAGCATATTGAATAATCCACTCGTCCGAGGTAATAATGGGGTAAAGTTCTTTACACCTCTGCCAGTTGTCCATGTTCAACTGCTCCATTAAACATGTTTGGCACGTTATGACATTTTTTTGGCTGAAAGTCAACAAAGCAAAAAAGGAGTGTGTCACAAACTTCTTAACCAAACAAGGAAAGAAAAGGAGAACTAGCACTGTATTCCAGGATACCCAATCATTTTGCAGGTGAAGCAAAAGTGTATTCCGGAATACACTCCTGCTTGAACGTGAAGCAAAAGTGCATTCCAAAATACACTCTACGGAATACACTCCCGCTTGAACGTCAAGCAAAAGTGCATTCCGGAATACACTAGAGTGTATTCTGGAATACATTTTTGCTTCACTTTCAAGCAGGAGTGTATTCCGGAATACACTTTTGCTTAACCTGCGTAATGATTGGGTATTCCGGAATACACATTTATAACTTAACTTAAACGTTAAGTTAAAGACAATGGAAATGTGAGTATCAACTTTTTTGCACAGCTCCTTGGATATTTCTTCTAGTAAAGTCCTTATCCACAACTTTTTGGAGGAGTTGTTCCAACAACTCCATATCAGTAAAGCCCTGTATCCCCCTCCACAGCATAATGGTCATTTCATTCTTGGGGACGTCGGAACCCTTCTTCTTGTCTGAGACCTTTCCTTTGCTCTTCAACTCTCCTCGCTCAAACATATTAAAAATTTCATTTTGTAGCTCCCAGATCTGCACTCGAAAATGGAAGGTTGTTAGTGTAACGGCAAGTAACACACAAAACTTATTCTGGAATACGAAGGAAACATACTCGGCCATCTTGAAAGGCAAGCTAGAACCAGTTGTCGTAGCTTATCAGTGAGTGACTGCCGTTTGTTCACCTCGTCGTACTTAAGGCAGCACTCGAACTGCACACGCCTCCTTGAGCTCCAAGGAGTTGGCCAGTTTTTTTAGATCTTTGCCATACTTTT
The DNA here is from genome assembly GCA_021234155.1 of Isoetes taiwanensis. NCBI lineage: Eukaryota > Viridiplantae > Streptophyta > Lycopodiopsida > Isoetales > Isoetaceae > Isoetes > Isoetes taiwanensis. Next base: position 25,982 of record JAJEKV010000304.1, on the reverse strand, counting down.
CTTTGAAAATAACGTACTCCCTGTGCATGAACCTGTAAAGAATAGGTAGAGGAGGACAATAACCAAGATCCTTCACCAAACCAAGACACCTTCTCCTTTATTCACATCCAATATATATACAATGAATAAATCTCAATGCACATGCATACTATACAAGTGTTGTGCATGCAATCACATGCGTGCATGCGCATGTGCATGTACATGCATGCAATCTAATGCATGTTGATAATATTTTACAAGTCCAATACTAAATATTCTAACACTCCCCCTCATGCCAACACTTGAACTCCCAAAATATGGCGTAATTCTTCAAAACGAGCACGCCGCAATGGTTTGGTAAATATATTTGCAACTTGTGTTTCAGTATGTACATACTCCAACTTAATCTTCCGCTTCTTTACCACTTGACGTATAAAATGATGTCGAATAGCAATATATGCTTTGTTCTATAATGGTACACAGGATTCTTCGCTATAGCAATACAACTTTGATTGTCGCACAATATTTTTTTTTTGTTTTATTTGTTTCATAAAAATACTTTTCATTAGTCTTCGCATCCATACCACTTCTCTTGTAGCACTTGAGACCGGTATATACTCTGCTTCAACTGATGATAATGCCACTGATTCTTGACGTTTACATCTCCATGAAATCAAACTTCCACCATCAAGAAAAATGCCCATACCACTAGTGGATCTTCTAGTATCAATGTCACCAGCCCAATCTGCATCTGAGTATACTAACAACTTTTGTCCATCATGACATAATCAATAGTACCTTTCAAATACTGGAGAACGCGCTTAGCAGCTTGCCAATGTTGAGAACCTGGTTCAGACATAAACCTGCTAAGATATCCTGTTGCAAAAGCAATATCTGGTCTAGTATTCAATTCAAGGTACATCAATGCTCCAATCAAGCTTTGGTATGGTGTCTTCAACATTGTTTCATACTCCCCCTGCGTTTTAGGTCTCATTTGCATTGATAAGATAGTACCTGGTACAATTGGTGTTGCCACAGGTTTGCAAGTCTGCATTCTAAACTTCTCCAATATCTTTTCAACATATCCACGTTGGCTCAATTTGACTTTGCCTTGATCTCGATCAATCTCCACCTTGCCATCAGGATCAAGCTTCTGCACTATAACCCACTTATAACCAATCACATGAGCATTAAGAGGAGAATCTACCAACACCCAAGTCTTATTCTCCATCAAACATGTATATTCTGCATCAGTTGCTTCTCGCCATTTAGCAGCATCCTTCGATTTCATTGCCTCCTTGTATGATATTGGCTCAGTTACTAGAAAACATGCACTAGTGACTTCTTCTTGGCGTTCACCAGGTTTCCAAAGCATCTTTAATGGTTGCTTTGTCCGCTTGCCACGACCATACAATTCAGGATCATATAACTATTCAGGAACATCACGCCGTTTTCTTTGAACATCTGGCGCAAGTACAGCAGGTACATCACCATCAACATCTTCGAGTACACCATCATGCTCCTCATCTCCATCTTCAAATTCGATCTCCAATGGCTTGGTATTAGATTGCACATCCAACCAATCCACAAAAATCCATTCTTCATCTATTTTACTTATTGAAGTTGGATCGCTTCTATACAATCGTGTCTCATCAAAGACTACATTACGTGATATGTGAATATTCCTCTTCCTTGGATTATGCAAACAATAACCTTTGGATTCTTCTGAATATCCAACTAGATAGTACTCCTCACTTTTGGCATCCAACTTTCTTCGATCATTATCTGGAACAAAACTATAAGATAAACACCCAAAAGAACGTAAGTGTTTCACACTCTGCTTTTTACCACTCCAAACTTCTTCTGGAATTTTATCTGGTCTCGCAGATGTGGGAATTCGATTTTGCACATAACAAGCTGTGTTCACTGCTTCAGCCCAAAGAGAGAGAGGTAAACCAGATAACCATAACATACTCCGTGCTGCTTCAACCAATGTTCTATTCTTACATTCTGCAACTCCATTTTGTTGAGGTGTACCTGGACACGTATATTCACGTTTGATTCCATGAGAAGCACAAAACTCCTGGGACTCTCTTGACATGTACTCACCACCACGATCAGATCTCAAACATTTGATCGTTTTTCCAATCAAGTTCTCTGTCCATGCTTTATATTGCTTGAAAACTCCAAAAACTTCATCCTTTATGCTCAGGAAATAACATTTGCATTTCCTGCTAAAATCATCAATGAAAGTTACAAAGTATAACTTTCTATTCAAAGAAGAAACCTGCATGGGTCCAACAACATCAGAATGAACAAGCTCCAATACTTCACTAGTTTTCCTTTCAGAGTCTTTGAAAGGCAAAACATGCATCTTTCTAAGCATGCATCCTGAACAAACACCCATCTTAGTTTCATGTCCACAACTAAGATCTGCTACCAATTGATTCTTCACCATATGTTGGATCGTGGCCACATTCAAATGTGCCAACCTACGATGCCAAAGTTCAAGTTGAGAAGCAGGAGGTTTTGCTACAAGACTCAACAACTTCTCTTGGTCAGAATCAACCAAGATTTCATACAAGTTACCTCGACGTTCGACTTGAAGAACCACCTTCCAATCTAGATTGAAGATTCTACAGCATTCACTGTCAAACAACACTCGGAAATGCAAAACTTTTCCATTTGACAAAGGGATTCGTGCATCTCCTACTCCACCTACAATCTTCTCATCACCATCTCCAACTCTCACCGTAGCTGAAGTGTTCTGCAACTTATCAAACCAAGCACGAGATGAAAACATATTGTTTGTTGCACCAGAATCAATGCCCAAATGACTCCTACTATGTCTAGCAGCAACCTCCATAACTTCAAATCAATCTCTTCTTTATTTTCATTTTTTGTATCACCTGAGAATGCAACGTTTGTTGCACTACTTGCTGGAGCAATGTCATTCACATTTTGGCTCTTGTACTCAGCTGACAATCTCAACAAATTAGCTTTTCTTTGTCTACAAAATCTTTGTATGTGACCCAACTTATGGCAATAGTTACACTTGACATTGGCAAATCTCCCATCATCACGCCAACGTCCTCCACGACCATTACCATCTTCTTGTGTGGTACCTCTACTTGTACCTACACCTCCTCGACCACCACGACCACGTCCACGATAAACATAACCGCGACCTCTTCCACGTCCACGGCCACGTATTGCAAGAGCCACTTCATTAGAATTACTCCTATACCTTGCAGCTTGTTGTGTTTCAAGCTCAGCCTTAATGGAACTACACGCTTCAACAAAATTACCTTTATAAAGTGTCCTTACATACATCTTTAAAGGATCAAGTCTTTGAGGAAAAGCTTTTGTGAAAGCTATTACTTGAGCCTCCTGGGTCTTAGCTTGGCCTGCAGCAGCAAACTTTGCAAATATCTCATTGAAAGCTACAATGAGTTTTTCCACGTCTTCTCCTTCCTTATACTTTAAAGTATCTAACTTTGCCTTTAAAGCAGCAAGCTCTGCAGAGGTTAATTGGTCATACTTTGCTTCTAATGCCTCCCAAAGATCATGTGCAGATGTGAAAGAAGTTGGTGAAGATGATGAAGATATAGAACTACTTCTCGGTAACTGCATTAATACACCATCAGTGATAACATTTAGAAGAAATGCTATCGCCCTTCAATCTTTTTCCTTCCAATCATCTGTCAGAGTTTGTGGTTTAGACTCTCCTATCACAGACCAACAATCATCGACTTCCAACAAACCCTTCACTCGAAACTTCCAAGAATGCCAATGTGTTCCATCGAAAGGCTTTAGCGTGGACTCAATCTTCATAAACTTAGACATCTCGAACAACGAGACAAGATCAACCTACAGCTCTAATACCATGTAAAGAATAGATAGAGGAGGACAATAACCAAGATCCTTCACCAAACCAAGACACCTTCTCCTTTATTCACATCCAATTTATATATACAATGAATAAATCTCAATGCACATGCATACTATACAAGTGTTGTGCATGCAATCACATGCGTGCATGCGCATGTGCATGTACATGCATGCAATCTAATGCATGTTGATAATATTTTACAAGTCCAATACTAAATATTCTAACAGAACCTTATCTTGTCGACAAAGCTCATTTTCAGTTTGTACTCGTTGTCTGCATTGTGCGTATTAGCAACAATTTTGGTCTCCTCGTCCGTCAGGCCACAGTAAACTGCATAAAGGACAGAAAGGTATCTCGGGTTGTTCTTTTCCTTGTACAGTTGCCTCCTACCTTTGAAGCTGTGGTTTCCCCCCAAGACGTAGTGCATATAACTGTCAGCATTTTTCCTTTCATAGTCTTTGGGGTCAGTGCACTGGGTTCTGTCCACAACGACAACAATCAGAGCTACGTGTGCATTTGGTTTGCTCCTGATCCTGTCCTTCAGGTTCCTTAAATGGTCTGCATAAATTTTGTGGAACTAAAGTGGCCTCTCTCCAGCTTTATTCTTTGGTGGTAACCTCATTGACGTCACAGGCAAGTAAATCACGCCTTGAACGTACTTTTGCTTGTTGATCTCTTCCATTCTTTCTGAGGTTTTGTCCACCTTTTTCTCTTTTATGGCCACTCCTGGTGCCTTTCCTTTGCTCTTCCTCTTCTTCGAGCTTTCCTCTTCAACAAGAACTATAGCAATTTCCTAGACCTTTCTTTTCTTGGCAGCAATGGTGTCTCGAGGCCTGCTCCTCTGTTGCTGCACCCTCAGAACTTGATGCACTTGGGGCCGACTCATCTTGACTATCACCCCCAGTGTCCCCCCTTCTGCTTGCTCCTCCTCATCCTCAGAGGCACTGGAGTTGAAGTTTTCACTTTTTTTATGATGTCGAAGAGCCTCTGCTTGTTAATGTAATGCGCTACATATTTATAAAGGGCGTGTGGGTTCACCCTGCCCAGTTTGAAGAATCCCTAATCAACAACAATAAAACCTTGGGACGTCTTAAATGAAAGACGTCCCTGTTGTCCAGACTGGTTGGCAATCTCAGAAACATCTTTTATAGTGCCCATGCACTTGAACTCTTTATCATCGTAATGTTTCAACCCTGCTGCACCGCAGACATGCAGGAACGTGAGGGTGTTATACTTTCCAGCAGTGCCCCTAGTAAAAAACCATTGAGTCTGAAAATTTTCATAAATGACAGGCTCCTCCTCGTCCTCTAATCTTTGCTGTGGATGAGGGTTCCTCACCAGCTTCAGAGTTTTTTTGGATGCACGCTTGTTTCCTTCTTGCCTGTAAAAAAAACCTTAGTAGTGGTTTTAGAGGTAGAAAAAACATCGTTAAAATGTATTCTGGAATAAACTTATGGTAAATTTCTGCTTAAAATTACCAAAAACTGCCCTTTTATGTAGTCAAAAAACTGGCTAATGACTTCTAAAAAGAACTAAAATATATTCGGGAATACAACATTTTTACACAAACAGGGCTAGAAACGTATTCCAGAATACACTTTTTGTTTTCCACGAAGTGAAAGTGTATTCCGTAGAAAAAATATCGTTAAAATGTATTTTGGAATAAACTTACAGTAAATTTGTGCTTAAAATTACCAAAAACTGGTCAAAGATCGGCTAATGACTTCTAAAAAAAACTAAAACATATTCGGGAATACAACATTTTTACACAAACAGGGCTAGAAATGTATTCCGGAATACAATTTTTGTTTTTCACGACTTCGTGAAAAACAAAAATTGTGTTCCGGAATACACTTTCATTTACACACAACACAAAAGTGTATTCCGGAATACACTTTATGTTTTCTCTGAAGTCAAAGTGTATACTGAAATACACTTTCACTTCGGGGAAAACAAAAATTGTATTCCGGAATACAATTTTGAAACTAAAATTGTATTCTGAAATACAGTTGGAATCACTACACATTCTAAAAAAGACGTACAATGTACTTTCTGGACTCACCTCTCCATGATATCTCTATGTGAATCAGAATACAGTCTCAAGAAAGAAATTCGAAGGTGCTGGCGCTGGCGACTGAAGCTTTGAGACTGGAATACGAAACTGAGGGCGCCAAAATTCCTTTTTAGAGGTAGGCAACGGAATCTTCTATTGTTCTATGTAAAGTGGAATACACATGTCCTGATTGTCTTGGTCCAGTATATGCCGGAATAGGTTTTCATTTCGCATTAAACTAGTTTTGTATTATGGAATACGTTTTCCTTCGTTTTTACTAGTACTTGTACATTTAACACTACTGCTTATGCCTCCCCACTATTTTGCAGATGGTGAATCGCTTTGTTAACACACTTCCCCGTCCCTCGAACCGACACAGTCTCCACCTCAACGAGTTATTTGGTACAGGCTACCCCCACCATTTGTCGTTTCTCCTGCCTCAGGTAGAGACACAAGGAATGCAGAACATGCAAAAGAATGTAAGATTCTCTACAACTTCTCTCATCACGACTTCACTACAAATGAGGATGATGTTGCAACATTTACTCCTCTACACACAACTGTTGTGACCCATGGATTTGCAGAGTTTCAGTCTGCTGTGAGGGAGATGTTTGCAAGAACTCCTCATCATGATGCAACAACAACAACTGCTACCACAACTTCTTATGGCCCATCACCAACATTTAATACTATGCCTCCGACATATCCGGGTACAACTTCGCGTAGTCTTTTTTCCTCTTCACGCACACCTTTGAGGGCAAAGGAGGTCACTCCTAGAGTTGAATTGTCTTCCAAAGATGAAGATACCAATGAGGAGCAACGAGATTATATGTTCTCCAGCCAAAGTTTCAAGAAATTTAAAGTGGATTGTAGCTGCGAGCATGTTCTTCTGTAAAAAGAAAAAATCTTATGGACGAACAGAACATGCTGCTCATTGGGCTGCATTAACAAATGCAGCACGGCTAAACTTCGTGCAATTAGTGACAATTACAGTTCTATGACAATGGCTGACCAGAATGCCTACTTGGCTTATCATGTAAGGCCAGACTGCCACACCTTCTTGCATTACATTAACCGTGAACAAGTGTGCCAGAAATGCTTTATAGTTGTCCACTGTTTGGGGGCCACTAGAATGTCTCGAATACATAAAAGACTGTATAAAAACCCTGCAATTGATGATCATTGTGGGCCAAGGCGAGTTATAACAATGTATGCTCTAGCTGCTGTACCTTGGATGGAAAAATACTTCAAAGAGACATGTGAAAAGCTGCCTAACAGTAACATGTACCATTTGAAAGACAACATCACAAAAAAGGATGTCTTCCAAGAATACAAAGACACATGCATTCAGTCACAACACATCTCTTACTCACACTTCACTAGACTGTGGAAAAGTGAATTCGATCTTGCTAAGATTCGTAGAAGACATAGAATGTCTGTTTGCTCAAGATGTGCAGAATTAAAGAGTCAACGAGAAACTGCAAAGACAGAGATTGAAAGAAGTAAGTTCAAGTTCTCTAATCTCACAGTTGTTTCCCCGAACTGTTTTGACCTGGTTCCTTCTGTAGATATTGTGCAGCAAAACCTTGCCAGACGTCGTGAACAACAAGCAGACGAGAGAAGAAAGCTTGCCAAACACAGGAAAAAAGCTCTTGAACGTCCATTGCAATATAGAATAGAATAGAATTATTGTCCCTTGTGCCCTAAGGCCCCTGGACTGATGTAGCATGGGCGAGCTCCCTAAAGGGCGCTACTAGCACATCACGCTGGTTTATTGTAGCCTTTTCTGAAGGCTTCCTTAGTTAATTAGTACCGGCACCCCGCTTTTAATCGGCATCATGGTCGTGCAGTGATGCGTCGTTATCAATCAGCTTCTGAGCATTTTGTGGACGTTTATGCCTCGCCTCTTGGGCGGTTCATATTATAAGCCCGCTTTCTTTGTGCGCCTCTCGATGCTTGGTCGTCATCTCCTGGATAGCATCTGCCAGATCTCTCATTTTCTGCTCTTATCATCAGAGTGTGCACTGGCTGTCCCCATCTTATGTTTCTGTATTTGTTTCTGATGTCACCGTACATCGGGCACTCACTATAACCCCAAAATCTACTCAATGTGTAGTTTTTTACTATTATTTTTGCAAAAAAACAACACTTAAAGTGCACCCATTGTTTTGTTCTGTAAATGCTAGAAACAACACGTAGTTTTCAAGTGTAGTTTCTAGCTGTAGAACATTGATGTGGTTTTTTTAAGTGTGGTTTTCAATCAAATGTGGTTTTTAAATGTAGTTTTCACAAATAGAAAACTTATGTGGTTTTTAATCAAGTGTGGTTTCAGGTGTAGTTTTCACAAATAGAAAACATGTGCTACTTCCTTAAGTGTGGTTTTCAAAGGTAAGAATTTGGTTTTCACATGTTGTTTCTGGTTTTCAAGTGTAGTTTTCTCAAATAAAAAACACGTGTGGTTTCCTTAGGTGTGGTTTTCAAAGATAAAAATTGGGCTTTCATATGTTGTTTTTTGCGCAACCAAACATTGTTTCCTTCAAAACCGTATATGTTTTTTTAAACTGTCTACGTGTTATTTGATTTGAGAAGGGGGTTGTTTTAAGTGCAACCAAGCCTATTCTGTTTGTTAGTCCATGCCAATTCTGTTTTGAAAAATATATATATGCTTTTAGCTCTATGTGCAGGGGAAAAAAGACTTTCTATTGAAAAAGTTGATAACCAGATTACAATATGTGGCATGTGAAGGAGAAAATAAAGGCAAAAAAGAAGTTTCTATTGAAAAAGTCGTAATAAGCAGATTACAATATATGTACAAAGAAAGAAAAGCAATCTCTTTGCTCAAAGCCAAGATGTGAAGCAATATCCTTCTTGTTCAAAGCCAAGATTTAAATCGAATTGTTTCTGCAGGCCACAAAAGCAATATCAGTTCAACATAGAATGAAAAAATAGCATAGATTCAAAAGAATCTGGAGTGGCTTCAAATAAAGAAAAATTAAAACAATCTATGGTGCAAAACAGACTTTGTGTTGCAAGACAATTAGATTAAGTAATATTGTCATACATATGCGAGTCTTCATGCATCGAGTTTCAATACAAGTACTGCACGAAAAACATATAGAAAATCTAGCAGTTTAGCTATGGATCTAAAGAAAACTAGAAACGTGTGCCCGGCGATGCCGGGCATTAGTCGTGGACGTATGAGGGCATTGATGTGCGTTAGTTGTGGTTGTGTAGGTGGAAATAGACACATATCGATACGGAACAAACATTACCTTTCTAAAGTGTACACATAATATGAAGTAAGTTCCCCTGCATGTATACTTGGATGTGTGGAATACGTTTCAGGCATTACTCAAGGATGTGTGGAATACGTTTCAGGCATTACTCAAGGATGTGTGAAATGTGTTCTGGGCATTATTTGAGTATGTTTAAATGAACTTAGAGTAATGGATCTTGCAGTCGCAACGAAATGTTGAAGATGCAGTGGTACATAGAAGGGTAAGAGAACACACCTTGCCTTTTAAATGTGCACACGGGCAAAATAGAAATATAAATAGAAATATATTGAAAACATATGCAAAACAAAAGTTCTAAATATACATATTTGGTGTACATACAGATACAAAGTATTTATAGGATAAGAAAGTATCTTCACCAGAGCTTGAAATTGATAATCCGCTACAAAACATGTGCCCGCAAGCTTGGTGTAATCCAAAAAATTGTAAGTCTTTGGAGTTTCAGTTCATCAAGCTTAGAGCAATCGTATTATAAACATGTCCAGCTCAATGTCAAGCTCATTTCTAACGCTGATGTAATGAAGCTTATATATGGAATAGAAAGTTGTTGTTGTAATCATGTCCATGGATGTAATGTAGTTGCAATTGTGAAGGGCATTAGTGGTGGGCCCATTGAATGGGTGGTTAGAAGGGATAGATGAACACAAAAAGAAATATCAATGCATAAATATTTCATGAAATTGACAATGGCAAACCTTAGGATTTAAACTTAGCCATTTGTAGTGGGTGTTTTGTTGAAAAATATACCATTTAGAATATGTAGATCATGGTAATCATGCAATTTTTTTTTTTGCAATTTTTGCGATACAATGAATAAATCATGGAAATGAAGGGATAATTTATTTCTTGGACATGATAGATGGCACAAACAAACTGTAAGGAAAGTCTTCTTTTAAATGCCAATTTCAAAGCTCAAAATAAAAATTGTTACACGGATCAATTGTGCCAATAAAAATTGCTCTTGTAATTTTAGAGTCATTGTTTTTAAAGCTCGGTTGTTGCATCTACATAGAAAATGTAGCAACAAAAAGAAGCCATGGGAATATTCTCGATAACATTTTCTTCCACGTGAAACATGATAAGACTCGAAAAAATCTCATTCTTGAATCAATAATATAGCATTAAGTAGAAAGTAGGTCGAACCATAAAAGCATGTATCTAAGGTTCCAACTTCCACCAATTAACTCTACACACGACATCATTGCTTTGTAAGCACTATCGCTGATAATATACACATGGGGACTCAAAGTTTCATTCCTCCTCTGTCGATATGTTTGAATAAACTCGGTGAATGGATTAACGACAACCCCATCTTGGACCAGCTTTGGTGTACACCGAAGACATAAATTAGCGGTGGATGTCATATCGGATATTCTTCAAATCTAGAATTGATACCCACATAAATTGTGTTGTGGGAATATCGATAGTTGAGGTTGTGAGAGGTACTGCAGGTTCATTCAAATAGCTTAGTTGTATGAGGTCGTCAACTCAGTCCAAAATATCACGGGTTCGCGGGCAATACCTTCTCCACCTCGATTTTATGATGCGCAACAAAGAACATTTTTATAGAATAATGCCATCTTTGTTGAATGAGTTCTTGGGCATACCTTTCCATCGATGTAGTAAAGGAAGGAAGCTGCTTTATCGATGGAGCGAACAACACCAAGAACCCAACTTCCTTCCAGAAGATCTACACCACACTCTTGAATCACGCAAGGAATTAAGATGGAAATTAAAGACACACCCTAACGGGACCTTGCAAAGTCTCAAAGGTTTTTTCACCTTAGATAAGTATATCTGCATTAATGACATATACTTGTGTCATGCAACCTATTATATTTTCATGGTCCTAACGCCGTATCACCTTTTTCGGACTCGGTTCCTTCCGGTTTTTCGGCATTGGCTCTCACGTATCTCCTTACGCACGTTACTCTTCAATGGCAAAGGAGGGGTAGTCAAATATCATAATTTGGGACCAAATCCTTGGCCTGTGATGTTGTAGTTGGCTCCAAATCGGTAGAAGACTCTTGCGACTCAAGCGTAGCTCGGCTAATGTTCTTTGTTTATTATCATGTACTATATCTTTGCTATTTACATATGTAGTTTCATATGGCAATTACGATCTTGCATCAAAGTATGATGGGATAGAAGCTTCCCTATCCTCATTATATATGATTGTTAACAATTGAAGCAATTTCACCCGGTTCAAGTGCGCCAAGTATGATCCTCATAAACACCATTCCCATTAGAGGAAATCCAGATTCTTTTTCTTTTGTTGCAGCAAGCTAGGCATCACCTATGCGAACTATAAATATACAGTCGCTTATCTGCAATGAAAAAATGGATAAGGAAAAAACAAAACTCTTAATATCTAAGAGAGGTTAAAACTTGATTTACCTCACTGCTATCGATTTTGATGATGTCCAGACCCTATAGAAATGAAGAACAAATGCAAGAGTTGATGTAAAAACAACGGTTTCATGCCAATCCGGCAAATAAAAAGCAAAAGAAATATACTTGATTTCATGCTTCAGAAACAAACCTTGTCCTTTAAAATCTTCCAAAAATCAATCTTGCAAGTCAAAAATCAATCTGCATCCTCTATAACACGCCAATATTTGCATACATTAATAAGGACTTGTTTTATGTCAATCGGATCCTTTAGCTTCAACCCATCATGCATCCACGGCTCTCGGTACATCCCCAACGCTTGAGTTCAATCTTTGGGATGCCAATATTCTTGATAGAATAGAATAGAATAAAGAATACGCATAAAGTAGCTCCTCTAAGCATAGCCATTTAGCCATAAAGTAGATCTCAGATATAGGGCAGTGAAACTCCACAGGCTGCTCCATATTCCATTTTGTTCGACGGCCGCCATTCGAAAAAGAGGAATTAGGCCTACTCCACATATTTAAGTGTGGCCCAAAATCCACGGGGCCTTGCTTGCTCCAAGCAAACATCAGCCACCATAGGTTTCTCACTCTACTATTCTCCACTCTAGGTTTGATGTAAGGCTCAGATACGCATAAAGAGGGCTTTAGATCAGCTTTAGCTTTTGATGTTTTCTCCTTTACTCTATCCTCCGATTTGGAGTTATTTCCAGATGCACGCAATATGTGGACCTGCATGTAATGAAAGTTAGCTACAAACTACTGAGCATTTTTATTACACCTGCACCAGACATGAAATTAGAAATGTTTGCTACCTAAAGTGACATGCACAACTTACATGTAAAAGAAAACATGCATTCTCAAATCAATGTTTGCAACCAAAACTCGTGCAGCTGATCCCAACTAATCTATATTTATGCTGCGAAGCTAAGCCCTTTTTCTAAGCGCACTAAGAGCTCTAGAGCAACTCTATACTACCATACGTACCTGAAAAACATTGCAAATCATATGAAACTGGTGTGCGCTGCAAATGTCCAGATTCACGGGCTTCCAATCTCACCTTTCCCTCCTTTGCTCCTAATCTGTAAGGCATTTTAAATTTCGTATTACTGGATGCCCCTCCCAAAAATGCTGCAACACATAGAAGCCCGACCTGCCCGGGCTTGCTACTTTGACCTTCAATGAATAATTACATATGCATACATCAAAATCATCCTTAGAAGGCATACCATGCTCCTTGCTTGCAAGTTTATCTGAGGAGCTTGCAAACATGCCCATTGCATGGCTGGATTAGCATTACCGGTGATCCGGTTTTACAAATGGCTTCTAGTCAATACAATGCTCAGGATGGCTTTTCGATAACTTTGAGATTGCATAGTATTGAGCTCCCTGTAAAAACAAAGATGGTAAGACATAGATAAAACAACGATTGCAACAACAATGGCAATAATGAAGCAATAACTTGACTTGCACAGATTGAAGCAATAACCATAGCAGAATTCCTGAAGCAACATAGCTCTGTAATGGCCAACAATGCGGCCAGATAAAGCACCAATCCTCTCATAGAATGGCCCTAAAGCATGTCTACGGATAGATGACCTCGGAAATCACACTTAATAAACGTGGGCGGATTGGATATCTGAGATACCAAGCAAGGAAAAGCAAAAAGTCGGAAAGAATCCAAGGGCCTAAGCCCAGTATACTCACGTGCTTCAATTGCCTACTTCAATGCTCTGCTTCAAATGAATGATCCGAGCTCTTTTCCCAGCAAATAAAAACCTCAAGCTTCTGCAAATGTAAGCGAAAGAAGAATAGAAGTCGGCAAAGCTTACGTACAATACATAAGCAGAGATAAGAATGAAGGCGGTTTAAGGTCTTAATGTTCACCTGCTCCACCGATGGCACGAGGGAACAAAAAAATATGGTGCTTGTGGCGATTCAAAACACCTAAGAAATCTTGCTCCTGAGATTCCTGAGTCCCTAAGCTATCGTAACATTTAACCCAATATGACGTTCCTTCTCTTCTCCCATCACTTTCTTTCCTATATTCGATTCTCCTAGAGCTGGCCGCCCCACAAGGAAAGGCGTAAAAGCGAGAAAGCTGGCCACCCCACAAGAAGGAAAGGCGGAGAGGGGAAACAAAGGGCGAAAGCGGAAAGAAAAGCAAGAATTTGAAAATTTAGTCCCCCGAGAAGGGAACGCGCATCTTGCGGCGTTCCATCGCGGCGTTCTACCGACAGCACATTCCTCAACCCCTTACCAAAATAAAAAAGAAGATAAAGAATACAGTTTACCTTATCAGAATAAGTGGCATCTGTGAGCTTCATGACCTCTGCCTGAACAATGGCAGTAGAAGCCCAGCCCAAAATCTTCAAGAAACTAATTATACCTGAATCGCTGAACTTGATCGCCTGATATTTATGGCGCTGGAATCACTGTAATCTATGGCGGTGGAATCGCTGAACTTGATCGCAGTAGAGAGAAGTCGGGAGCTATGGCTATGGTCGCCGGAATGGAGGGCAACATGTCAGCGTGGAGGAGATCACGTTGTCTATGGCAGGATATTTGTTTGAATGAAATTTTTTTATTTGTGTTTCTTTCTTTTAACAAAGTGATAGGTAAGTTTTAGATCTAATTATTGGATAAATCCTGTAAGATTAGATCTCAAACGTTGGATCAAGTTGTGTTACCAGCCAATAGCACATTGTCATCCAAATTTTCTTTGTGCAGGAAAACAAAATCACAATAGAAATCGAAAATGAACTAGGATGTTATACATTCGGATTTAAGAACTAGGAAAAATTTGAGGAAGTCTCTCGCATCAATCTAGCAATATAAACGACATCAAAAGCTAACATCTGACATCTCGCCTGGCACCTGCATCTTTCGTCAAATTTTAAGGCAAACGCTCGGGTCACTTTGTTAAGGCAGACAGCGGCATGTTCCGAAGGTATTATGTGAAAAAAAAAAAAAAAGGGATTTAAGGGCCATTTCAGCATGGCCAAAATGGCGAGGGGCTCTGTGTGCATTTTTTCTCCGCCCTTATTTAATTGCGTGCTAATATGATACGTATAAACATTGGGGAGGTTAACTTCTCTTTGTCAAATTTTGCGCTTCTTCCTCTGTACCATTGCACTTCAGATTGCTCCAACTGGAAAGGCCGCAAGTGATTTAAGGCAAAAAAATTTCTAGTGGATTTAGATCCCAAATTCCCCATGATTTCCCTTCTACGCTTGTAATGGGTCCAAAATTCGGGTCTTCAAATCATATTTCTCATAAGAGGATGGCGTCTATTCTATTCTTTATAGGAAAAATTCTTCCTAGGAAATGGAACTTGTGACGTTCCAGCACAGTATACGGTTCCAGGACGTATACTGTACTGCCTCGTCACGCGCACACGCCGCCCCGACTGACGTGTACGCTGACGTGTAGCCAGGCGAGTAGCCTTAGGGGGGCAACTTGCAAGGTATGTGCATTTATTAATGTGCACATTTACCAATGTGCACATTTATCTAGGTGCACATTTTCCCATGTGGACACCTTTATGCCACCTAGCCATTAAAGGCAAGTGGGCCATACCCAATTATCCCACATGCTTAAGGGATAATTGGAAACCCTAGCCCTAAACCCTTGTCTATTTAGGTTAGGGAAACCCTAACTTGCTATTTTCGTCCATAGGTTTTTAGAGCTCTGTTTTGCTCGCTCAAAGGGTCAAAACCGCCTCTCAGACTCTGTCTGAGCAAATTGCACCATTAGTTCTCCTTGATTCGAGCAGTTCAGCAGGATGGTGGAACTCAGGACAGGAGGACCGAGCCAGGGATCAGGTATTTGGTCGATTTAATAGCTTAAACTGTCTTCCAGTCATTGTATCAGTAGGTTTAGCATATTAAATCGCCTATAGCAGCCATCTAGATTCCCAGATACCAGACTCTAACTAAAGAACCTAACTCTATGATATAGATTAGATCTAGTTCTTTAGTTCTCTGTGATGTATATGGATGATGTATATCTGTGAACTCCTTGTATTGGGAAGGGAGGTAGAGACCTCAAGCTTGGTAGTAGATGCTCCTAGACTAGCCTCTCTAGCACACTGTAGATTCGGCCTGTGTCCAAGAACCACACCTGGTTGTGGATGAAGGGGCGGTAGGCTTAGAA
This sequence comes from Isoetes taiwanensis, assembly GCA_021234155.1. Lineage (NCBI taxonomy): Eukaryota > Viridiplantae > Streptophyta > Lycopodiopsida > Isoetales > Isoetaceae > Isoetes > Isoetes taiwanensis. The sequence goes on along the minus strand of JAJEKV010000304.1, from coordinate 10,214 downwards.
AGGAGGTTAGTGTTACGACTCTTGGCGATCCCTCGGTGTGTAAGGCCCTCCAGGGGATCATTGTGACTAGGTCTAATGGCTTGCCACTGAGTGCGGGCAAGGCATGGGCTCGACACCCGTGGAGTGGTGTTCACTTTCCAGTGGGTTCAGTCGAATAAGGGCAGTGGCCCTCTAGTCACCTTGAGTCAGCATGTAGATCTCTGGAGGGAGAGATCCCTACCTGCCCCATCGGAACTGGGGAGATGCAACCCAGGAATAGCCCCTTTGGCTATGCATCCCGTGAGGGCTCTGGTCGGTCCCAACACTTTTCAACCTCTTACGCAAAAGTGTGCAGGAGGGGCGGATGGAGTGGACAACCCTAAGCCATGTTCTTATGCCCATAAATCCATTGCCATGAATTACATGCGCAATGAACTCACGGGACCCAAAGCCGTCAGTCATTCCTTCGAGTCTGAGCCTTGGGTAGGAACCCGTATGTACTGTGCTGATCTTTGTCTATGCAGATGTGGATGTACCACCCTTCGAGGTGGATATGTGATTATGTTGTATACTGACATGTATGTTACGCTTCCGCAGCTAGGTAGGCCCTGAGGGAGACAGGGTAAAATGACCCCTTCACTCTTCCCACTGGGACTCGTTACGGGTGCAGTGACATGTGGAGGGCCCTGTATCAGTATGGAGCTGGTATGGGGGATGAACTCCTGTTTGTATACGGTGAGTGCACCGTATACGAGTAGGGGACGTCACAGTGGTATCAGAGCAATGTTCTTGGAGACCAAGAGCAAAGCACTGACCATGCTCCCAGTAGTACTAACTTGATAGGAATAGTAACGGTTAAGTGAATTGGAACATAATAAGACTAAAAATAGTGAGCCAAAACCTTCTAAGGCAAGGTGGTCTCACACGTCGCGCCTGGTCTAAAAACAAAACTCCAGTTTTTGAACGAGGCATAGCGTGTGAACATTAACAAGAACACCTTAAAACTTCATGAATTTTAGAAAAGTAACATGGTAAATCGAGTTCTAAGGTAAGATTTAGTTAGAATAGTATGTTTCAATCACGTAAATTAATCAAAAATGTACAATGTCTCACACGTCGCGCCTGGTCTAAAAACAAAACTCTGGTTTTTGAACGAGGCGCAACGTGTGAGACCAGTGCTTATAAAAACTCTGAAATAAGTGTATGTTTTAAGTCAATAGGTGCCCTGGCACGTTAAATAGAGCAATTTGAATTTTGACCTAAAAATTGCCCAAGCTATAAATAGATGTAGACCCCCCTCATTTGTACGTTCAGCTTTAGAAGCTCCGCTCCTAAAGCGATCTTTAGCGCCGACATCGGATTGACGAGCCGTCCGAACATGGCGAAACCAAACAGATCGGGAAGCCTCGTCGAGGCCAAAACCCCGGCGCCTAATCCACGAGGGTACCGGGGAGAGGTTAAATTTAAAGGGAGGTCGACTATCTTCGAGCGAGGAGAGCATCTCAGAGGAGGAGGACCAAGACACATCCGAGCTGATTGGCATCCTCAATCAGCAGCTGGACCCAGAAGATGTTACGTCACCAACTTCCATGGATGAGGAGACCAAGGACGTCTACGAAGAAATAGAGCGAGAAATACAGGAACAGGAGAGAGAAGAGGAGGTACACTCCGATGCAGGGACAGAGCTGCTCGAAGAGGAAGAGGAGGGAGCGGAGCGAGAAAGGAGAACCAAGGCTAGTGAAGAAAAGAGACTACCGACTCCCGAGCTCGAGCCAAGCGAAGCACAGGACCTCGCGGCGTGGATCAAAAAGCACGAAGCAAAAGAACGCCGCCGGGAAAGGAAGAAGGAAGAGAAGAAGAGGAAGAGGGGAGAGGAGGAGGCGAAAGCAGCCGAAGAACTGAAGAAAAAGAAGGGGAAGTTTGTGGTGGGCCCAAGGAAACTCAAGGAAGTTTCGCGAACAAAGACCCCCAACCCCAAGGTCGTTATCACCGAACGGTCAGTTGACCAGCCTCCGCCCTCCTCCGACGACTCTGAAGATGAAGACTTCAACCCCAACACCAAGGGTGGAAGCTCTTCTAAACCCCCGGGTGATGAGCAGGCAATACCCGACCAGGAGCAACCCGACCCTGAGCAGCCGGATCAACCGCAGAAGCCCCCACCATATCCGACTTGGGACAGGAAGAAACAACCACGGACTGCCCGAGAGTCTTATGTGACAGACCCCATAAAGATCTACGAGAGGAAGATGAGGGAGCACAATGCTTACATGAAGAAGTGGGAGGCTTACAACTCCTACTACCAGGAGAACAGGGTCAGGATTGTCGAGGGTGGACGTCCAACAAAGCAGCAGACCTTAAGGCCACCACCACAGAAGCCCAAGCCCCCCAAGAAGCCAGCCAAGAAGAAAGCCAGCAGGAAGGAGACCGAGAGAAGAGCACTGAGGGAAATCGCTTTTGTTTCCTAAAATAAGACATCTCCTAGAAATCCCGTGCCCCTTTGCGGCTGGTCTAAAAAAAATGCAGGACTTTAACGTTGGCATGAGGGTAACAGACGAGATCTTTGCTAGCACTTGGGGTGAGCGGTGAAAGAGAAAGGATAGTCTTAAACCCTTATCAACCAAATTGGATAAGTTTTGACCAAAATAGGCGGATGTCTCACCGCGTGATCTAAAAACAAAACTCCAGTTTTGAGCAGGCGTGCGTGTGAGACCTCCTAAAATTTTTCCACCATAGCATATCCAATTGATTTCTAGCTTGTTGCAATAGGTTCTTTAGGTAATCCAATCATGCTCAAACCCTCAAACTAGTCTTCCAATTCCCATTTGGACCTCAACATAGGCTAGAATAAGCCCAACCCCAAGAGTTCTTCAAATTAAGCCCAAAAATTAGGGTTTTCCCTTTTCTATAAATAGGTCCCCATTTCCCACTTGGCACCCTACAAGTTAAGCTCGACAACTTAGGGCGATCTTTCGGCTCCTTGAGGCACTTTTTACATCCGTTTGCTAGTCTCATCTTCCCTAGATCCATGGCAATCGCTGACTTGAGGCGATGGTGCTGCGCCCGATTGCCTGTTGCTAAAGCCGATGTCAATGACATTTTCCCAGTCTTCGGAAAGAAATAGTTGTCAAGCCACTTTGCACGCAAACCAAACATATAGACAAGTCCCGTCCGAAGTTCCAAGCTAGGGTGGGACCGTCATTAGTGCAACTCCCCACAATACATGCTACTTTGTTCCCAGGCAATCCCTTCAAGCAGCCTTGGGTGATGTTCCAAACATTGCCAAATACCTGACCAACAAGGCCCAGAGGTTGCCAGACTACATGGTCTTGACAGTTGACAGGGCCAAGTACTTCTCCTACACCGCCGCCTTAGCAATTTTTCTCTCCCACCGTGCCGAAAACCCCATGGGGGAAACCTCTATCCCTCCCATGGATGTAGACCCCATAGCCTCCTCGGCAATAGAGCGACTTCTTTTGCAGGTACCAGCAACAAGAAGGAAGGCAAGAAGGCGAAGAATCAAGAAGAGGACTACGTCGAGCCTTCGATCCAGCGAAGAGCGGCGGCTAGCGAAACAGGAGTTCGCGAGGAATTGAGCGGAGCGGCAAACCCTCACGATCGCCCCCACCAGGGCTGGGTATCACAAGCCTAGCCCCATTATCATCGGCGAGGAGTACACGCTCCTCGGCGACATCGAGAACCTCCCCGAAAGTGCGGAGAAAGGGAGTATCGACCACGGCCAGCTGCTTTGCAACAACTACGCAATCGTGACGGATGATTTCATCGTCAGGGGAGCTTCGACTTTCCACTTCAAGTAAGAGAAGCCGACACTTACACAGAGAGTCGATTTCGACATCCAACCTCCTGACAACATCCAAGGGCAAGATGGAGGCTCGAGAACTGCCAGCCGGAGGAAAGTTCTTTGCTATCCGAATGGAGATGGGGATCAGCCGCAAGAGCTCAAACATTTTAATGCCGTAGCTGATCACACCAGCCCCCACAGACTAAGAGGCAAGGATGCGACATCCCGCTGGGATTACTCGAGAGCCTACCACCGATGGTGGAAGTCAGGTTAATATGGCCGGAGACACAGAGCTGGGAGGCCAAGCAAGTGGGAATCAGCAACGACCTGATGACGGTCGAGGGTCGCTACATACTATTTGTTGGATGGGAGAATAAAGCGTAATTCACCACAAATTCACCCCTAGGGCAAAGAAGGAGTGTTCATGCTCATCGCGCTCTTAGGCTTTGGCGGCATGCTCGGCTAGCTGCCAACACCAACTATGCCATCTTAGTCAAGAGAGGCGTGGCACTTTTCGATATCTTCGACTTAGCCATACCTTACCGGGCGGGGGAAGATTGGCGTTGACCCATGACCTACACCTCAGACCGCATGGTAGAGGAATTAATGAGAACTTTGGGTGGGTCATCAACCAATGTCCTCGTGAACTTGGGGCGCTTCGGTAGGAGCGGCCCAAGTTAAGAAATTCCTGAAGATAACCCATCCTCCTAACCCGATTTCCAAGAATAGTAGACTCTTGATCCGTGGGGCGTTGTGTTAAGATATTATATAATATAAATATAATTTCTTTTTGCACTTTAAATGTTTTGTTGGCGTATTTTGTTCCACAACTATACCAACAAACATATAATGCAAGAGAACAAATAAAACTAACCACATAGCCATGACCTACTTGTGTATGCAGCTAGAGGCCCTAGTTCGGAGAGCGACAACGCGAGAGACCATAGGGAAGAATACCAGACTTCCCTTAGGCCACCCAGAGCAAGGAGCCTGTATGAAGCATTTGGGCCCATGACCCCGAGAAGTGAAATGTCCGCTGAGATGAGGATGGACCTTGGCGGTCAAAGCTTTCTGGCCGCCTGGCGGGGAGTGGGTTGGAGGGCAACGCTTCGGTTGCCACAAGCATCAGCTTCGGGAAAACAGGAAAAGGACAAAAAGGAGGAGCAAGAGAAGGGAGGTCCCCAAACGGAATCCTCGACTCAAGCTCGGACTCATATCGCGACTCAGGAAGAGGTGAACCAGTCACCTAGGGATGAAGGATAGCGAACCTGGAGACGCGAGACCTCGGACTACGAGGAAAAGAAGGTAGACTTTGCATTGGGAAATGTTTGGAAGGCCAGGAAGCTCGAGGCAATTCTCGGCGAGGGCAGGGTGAACGCATGGAGGCGAGGCTTGGCAACCGATGAGATGGCGTGTATGAAATTGCATATATGGTATGAAGGATAAGGATAAAGCGGGGTGTAGCGGCCAACTTGAAGGGAAGCGGCGCATTTGGTGGAAGGGTTATGCGCAAAGGCCCATGGCTTAGCGAGGGGATGCTTGGGGTTGAAAGAGTTTGCTAAAAGCTTTCAAAGCGCCGATATGTCCCAGAGAGCACAAGTCGGCATGATGCTTGATTTCTGTGAGGGTTGCAGCAAAGGCAACAAATCCAGTCAATATCGAGAAAATTCATGAGACTAAGGCTTTATGTGCCAAAAGTTGGGTGAAAAGCTTGCTCGGATGGAAACTATATTGAAGGGCTAAATGATGAGATCCGCAAGCTTGTAGGGCAATAAACCTAAGGCGATGTCGAAGCGGAATCAAGGCAATAAGCTTGCAAGGGCGAAAACCTCATAATAGCCGAGGGCAGCAGCGGTATTACGGGATAAAGGCAAGGCAGCGAGGAGTTATAGCCCTAGAGCAGCGGCCCGGGACCGGCTAAGAGCCCCATATAGTGGCAACCCGGGGAAACGAAGCCGGGGAGAAGCGGTGTCTTTCAAGGACAAGCGGGAGGGTCAAACTACTCCCAGCCCGGTCGCCGGTCCTTTTTGCGAGCAATGCTGCCCGAGGAAAAGGCGGGAGTGCATAGAAAAAGCAGCTTTGCTTCAGGTGTTTCCAGCCAAACCACAGGACGTGGCCCCGCCCCTACGTCATGAAGTGCGGCTACTTGAAGTTGGGAGGTGGGACACCGTCCGGCGGCGGCGACGAGCAGCCCGCGACCGGGGGTGAAGTGTCATACCTTTGCGCTATAGATCTGAACAACAAGAGAACGGTATATAAGGTAATTTCCACAATAGGAAGGCCAAGGCCAAGTCCCTTCATAAGATCCCCGATAATTTCGGAAGTAGCCATAACTTTGCATCCAACATTGGAAATATTTAGAAGTTGAAACCAACGAAGTCGAAGCCGAGGCGCAATACGTCTTAGCAAGTGGGCGATGAAAGAGGCGGCGGGCAAACGAGTATTTTCCGACATCGACTTGCGAAGGATTAATATCGAGATAGGGCGGGAAGGTAATGGGCATTGGCAAGTATGACTTGATCATTGGAATGGAATACCTTGGTCCGGCCGGGGGCCCTCATTGATTGTGGAAAGTGCAAGGTGACCCTCTAGCGCCGGGCATAGAGATCAAAGGTAAAAGTTGTTCCCATTATGCGATTACATGTCTTCTAGCAGCATTTGTTTAAGTGCATAAAGAGTGAGCCGGTGCATATATCTTCAAACTCGAGATCCAAGAGCACAGGTCGAGAAAAGGGCAAGAGATAAGGGGCTCGTGAAGTTGCCCCGACAAATAGCTAAGTTGATCCGCGGAGTTACCGCGATCTCTTCCCGGATGAGATCAGCGACTCCCTCCTTATAGGGGGTTGAGTGTGAGATAACTTTTCAGAACTCGAGGAGCGACCCGGCGAGCAAGGCCCCATATAGAATGGCGACCGCGAGGAGTTGTGAGCTAAAGAAGCAATTGCGGGGAGTTGCTTTCGACCTAGGGCTTCATTAGACCTAGTGTCTACCATCATTTTGGGCGCCCATTCTTTTGTCAAGAAGAAGGATGGCGGTTTGAGGATGTGTGCATAGACTATAGGCGGTTGAACAAACACACCATCAAGAACAAGTATCGCTCCCAGATCGGATGACTTGATGGATCAACTCAAGGGACAAAAGTCTTCTCCAAAATAGACTTAAGGTCAAGCTATCATCAGATCCGGATAAAAGGAAGAAGATATTCATAAAAGCGGCTTTCAGGACCGAATGCGGGCACTATGAGTTCCACGGTAATGCCTTTGGCTTATTGAATGCCCCGCAGCGTTCATGAGGCTCATGAGCGACATTTTCGAGGGGAGTTATTAGACACCTTTGTAATAGTATTCTTTGATGACATTTTGGTGTATAGCAGATCCCTTGAAGAACACGCATACAACACTTAAGGAGAGTCTTGGAGAAGTTGAAGAGCACCGGTTATGCATGAAGTTGTCGAAGTGTCCCGCCATAGGAGGAAGGTGGAATACACGGGTCATGTGATCTGTGAGAAGGAATCTCCAGCGGATCTGCCAAGATTGAACCGTCATTCAATGGCGGCACGAAGAATGTGCATGAGGTTAGGGGTTTCCCTCGGTCTAGCAGGGTACTATAGGAAGTTTGTGAAGAACTTTGCAAAGATAGCGGCCAGCTAACGGACTTGGCGGAGGAAAGGGTGAAAGATTGGGCCGGACCATTGGGCACAAAATGGCGGGTTTAGTGTTGAAGGAAGCTTTGACAACGCCCCGTCTTAACCTGCCGGATCAGAGAAAGACAAGTTGGTGGCGACGGGCCGCCATTAAAGATAGCCAGGTCTGCGATTAACTCATGCGGGAAGACCGTGTAGTGGCGTATGATTCGGGAAGATGAATGGCGGTCGAAGCAGCTACCCCACCATGATCAGGAATTGCTTGCGGTTGTCATAGCATTAAAATTTGGGAGGCACTATCTCTTGGGAAGGAAGTTCCCGGTGGATCTGAATCATGAGTCTCGGTATGTATTCCTAACCACACACCTTAACTTTGAAGCGAAGATGGATGGAGTTCCTCGAAGAATATGACTTTGATATAGTCTACAAGCGAGGAAGCTCAATGTGGTAAGCGGATGCACTTTCAAGGCATCCCGACAACTAGAGTGCATTGCAATGCAATTTCGGCGCTCTCCGGCGACTTTGGTAAGAAAGATTGAAGAGTCATTGCCAGCGGATGTTGACTTCAAGGAAGTATGGGCAAGCCTCTCTAGGGGCGGATAGCGGAAACCTTCAAACATTTTAAGAAGGAAGGCAACTCTGTTATACCATAAGAACAAGTTTGTGCGTGCCGAATCAGGTGTAGGAAATTGATCCTCCATGACCGCTGGGATCCAATAAGGCGGCCATCTTTTGGGATTCATGAAGACATATTTCAAAGTGTCACGGCGGCTACTATTGGCCGGGAATATGAAAAGCGTGGCTTCGCTACATGAAGGAATGTCGAAGCTATGTGTCGTGACGAACCCGGAGGGACTTCAATTCCGAGGGCATTAAGGCCAATGCATGATTGCCAACATTTAAGTGGGAAACCGTCGGCATGGACTTCCGCAGGGCTCCCAGGGCCGGTGGAGGGAAGGATGCCTTGATGGTAGTGGTCGTGAAGTTTGGTTAAAGATGGCACATTTTGTGCCCCTTCTGAGACCACAAAACATGGCCATGGATCTGTGACTCTTCACCAAAAGAAATCTTGGGCTCCATGGCATGCCGAGGAGATCATCTCTCACTGCGGGGACCCCAAAGTTCATGATGCCTTTTGAAAAGCCGAAGACCTATTTCTTTGACAATTCAGGCGAAGCTATCTATGAGCACAACATCATCCTCCCGGGCGGATGGACAAAGCGGAAGCGGACCAGCGGGATTTTGGAGGACATGCTGCGGAACTATATGCGTAACAAGCAAGGTATGTGGGAAAGAATTTATTAACTTGGTGAGTTTTGCGTTATAATAGCACCAAGCGGGGAATCATCAAATATGCGCGTTTATGATCAATTCTGGCTACCAATGCCTAACTCCGGACACTTGGCACAATCCAGGTGTCAAAAAGTAGAGGTTCCCTTGGCGAGATGTTGGCGATATCATGGCCGAGGCGGTGGAAGAAGTTCGAAGGATATCTTCTCGCGGCAAAGTCAACAAAAGAGCATTGCCGGCAAGCATCGAACGGTCGGGAAGTTCAAAGTTGGCGATGATGTGTGGCTCAAGATCAAAGTAGAATTAAAGCGGCTCGCGCCGGAAATTGTAAAAGCTTGCTCGAGGTGGAGCTGGACCTTTGGAGAATGGTCAAGAGAGTAGGTAATCAATCCTACAAAGTTAGACTTGCGGCGCACCCTAAAAGATTCATAAAATCTTCCGCGTGAGTTTATTTATTGAAGAAGCATACCCCAAATCTAGATGCAAGTCTTACTTGGACAGCACTCAGCGTTGTTGGAAATAGCGGAAGGAGGAAGCTTGGTAAAATAGTTCGAAATTGATTCTTGATAAAGCCTTCAAAAAACAAGGAGATCGAGTTCCTCCAATATTTGGTCAAGTGGAAGCACTTGCCCGGTGGAAGGCCACATGACATGGGTTCTTAGAAGGATCTATTGAGCGTACCCATGTTTATGAGCAATGGGACGACAAGGTCATCTTTGAAGAAATGGAAACAGGGCATGTCGGTTGTGTAGATTAATTCTATGTGTAGTTAAGATTAATGCATGCAACCCTATGCTAGGTATGGGTTGCATGTGTTGTTCACCGATGATGAGACCGCTTCTACGGTGATCTCTAGGGCGTGGTGTAATGTCAATGTAGGCATGGCCGGCGTTCTGTTGGATGGTGGAAGGTAGATTAGAAAAGCTGCCATCCCCGCAGTGAGCAACCTCGAATAAAGGAGGTCATTGAGGAATGCATTGATAGGAAAGGCACCTCTAGCCCCCATATATGCTTTGATAGGAGGAATCTGTCCTTCCGCCCCATATGCACGGGAAGGACCCTATCCTCCATGGCAACTAAAGGTGTGGCATGGCGGCATATAGGCATTATAATAAATGTCTCCCGCGACATGTGATGGAAAATCATCCTCTTCCTGCAGCCGGAGATTAGCCATGCATTCCATGTAGATAGGTGGGGTGGTCACCATATAACCAAAATTTTATTAATAATTAAATGATACTAGCGTGAGTTATTGGGCACTGCCGGCAATAGAGGCTCACAAAAGGAGGTCGAGCTACAAAGACTTGCAACACAAATTTTGTTGGAATGTGTGCAGATGAAGGTACCTCGAGGCGTTAAGTATATATATGAAATGTTAAAATCTTTGATAAACTAAATTGTTTTTGTGATGTATATAGATGATGATGTATATCTGTGAACTCCTTGTATTGGGAAGGGGAGGTAGAACCTCCAAGCTTGGTAGTAAATGCTCCTAGACTAGCC